>VXBT01012732.1:668020-685671 GCA_013400235.1 Oriolus oriolus | reverse complement strand
GGGCGGGCGAGGCGGGGAGTGGGGCAACCTCCTTAAAGGGGCCGCCGTGTTCCCGCAGCCGCCCCCGCAGGGCTCGCTAGCGTCAGTCGGGCGGCGGCGCGGATCGGCCCTTGAGCCAGGTGTGCGGTGCTGGTGCTGGTTTAAGGCCTGGCTCGGGGGTTTAAGTGTCTGCAGTTGGCAAAGCCAGGTTGGGAAGGGAGATGGGGTGCTCCTTCTCTGGGAAAAGCAGGGCTGCTGGCTGAAAGCCGTTCAGAAATGTCTTCCCAGGTGGATCGTGTTGTGAGATCAAAGCAAAAATAAATTTAAAAATGTGGAAAGTTCTGTCTCTCAGTGAGCACTGCCAGAGCCTTGTACCATTGCGCTCAGGCTGATCCTGGAATGCTTCCCACCTCCCATCACCGCGAAAATGCAAAAGACATGCAAAATGTGTTTAAAAGCCACAAAAAACCACATGGGGTTATGAGGTTATTTACCCTGGAGAAAAGGAGCCTCAGGGGGACCTTACTGCTTTCTACACCTCCCTGAAAGGAGGCTGTAGCCAGGTGAGGGTCGGTCTCTTCTCCCAAGTAACAAGTGACAGCACAAGAGGAAATTGCCTCAAGTTGCACCAGGGAAGGTTTAGATTGGATATCAGGAAAAAAATTCCTCATAGACTGGGTTGTCAAGCATTGAAACAGGCTGCCCATAAGTGGTAGAGTCACCATCACTGGAGGTATTTAAAAGATATAGATGTGGCACTTGGGGATGTGGTTTAGTGGTGACTTTGCTACAGATTTATGGATGGGCTCAATGATCTGAAAGGTCTTCTCCAGCATGAATGATTCTAAGTGACTCTAAACACAAAAACGTACTTTAAGAACATTTGGTGGGCTTGATTATGTGCTTTCTGTGCAGGGCTAGGATTTGGACTCAATGTTCCTTGTAGGTCCCTTCCAGCTCAGCATATTCTGTGATTTATGAAGGTTTCACCTTCCATATCATACCCTGGATTTTGGTACCCTCACACAGGGACAAGGCACACCCTGAACTGCTTCTCCTGCTGTGGATAAATTCCACAAAGCAGAGGGATTGCACAAATACCTTAGTTTAGGGCTTGCTGCTTTAGTAAAATTCCACATAGACTTTACTAAGAAAGAAAAAATTAAAATTCTGCTGGTTTTCTTTTTTGCTTTGGTTTTAGGTTTTTTCCTTAAAGTAACCTGGAATCTAGACAATGCTTTTCTAAATTTTGCCATGAAGTCTCTCCTGGCCTTCACACTGAGCTGTTCTGACACCAAGGGAGGTTCACAGCATGTTCAGTGAGGCTGTGCTGGGAGTGGTTCAGAGACTGAGTGGGACAGCCAGGCAGTAGCATACGGACACTGCCAGGACAAAACCTGCATCCTCAAACAGCAAAACATTATCAGTAGAGCTGTAATCAAAGGGTATTTCTCAATCTGAAAGAGACAAACCAACCACCTCAAAGTCTAACCACTTCTACTAGTTTCTCTTCAGAAGCCTGATACCAGTTTGATAACTGCCAAATATTAGTGAATACCAGGTACCCCCAAGCCCACTGAGAAAGCACAAAAATAGAAAATAGCTCAGAGATTTATTTATATGTTGATGTATTTCTCTTTTTATTTTCATACCTACATATATGTTGACTTAATCTGATAAACTTAGTTTGTATGTAACTTGTTAGGATTCAAGATAAATGGATTGACTATAATAACTTTAAAGTATTCTAGCTAAAAGAGTATCCTGGGATATGAAGGAAGCCATTTGTGAGTATAGTTCAGCTGTAAAACCTGTTTGGTGAACTCAAAGGAAATCATCACACTTGAGTTTTGGTCCTTGGGTAGCAGTCAGGCAAGACCCAGGCTGGTGCACCACATACCTGCCCACTGCTTTCACCTAAGCAGGGAAAGGGGAGTGCTCAGGGAAGCTCTGGAGGCTCTGAGAGCTTTGTACAGACTGGAGCAAACAGAGAAGATGTCCAAGAAGATATGAAAAAGATTTTCACAGAAGCACCTTCAGCAGAATGACAGAAGTTCCAGTTCTGCCTGTGCGTGATTTGTGTAAGTGGCTGAGCAAATGCTTGACATGGCTTTTCACTTCTGCCACAGAAAGGATTTTTTTGCAGTGGATACAAATTTTGAGGTGTGAATCGATGCACACTCCTTCCTGAGATGAGGCAGGTCACTACGACATCTTCATCTTCTCTAAAGTCTACAGAGCTTTTTAAAGTCTGTGTGCCAAGCAGGAGGTGATCCAGGTCCCACTGAACTGAATTCAAGGGAAGCAGAATTGTGCTCTGAGATAATGTTGGACTCGTTACCATTTGGGCTTAATAGAAAGTGGGGGTCTCACATGTCATACTACAGAACTTTGTTCTGCTACACAGAACTAAAGAACTACACACAACCAGCCTCAGGGATGAACAGTTTTTGTTGCTCATAACATTATAAAGCACTCGGGGCTTGGCAGGGTGGGGTTAGACAAAGAAATTTTCCTACTGAAACCATAATCAGGTTTGTAATAGTATATACTCTTTAAGGTTCTCCAAAATTGTAAGATACTTTTGATTTGGATCTCACATCTTTCAAAAGTACAAGAATGCCCAGAGCCTGAGCATCACTGATGCTTTAACAGCAGCTGCACACTAAGACATCCACATCCCACATAATAATTGAAGCATAAAAAATTATTAAACACTGTGGAAAATGCTGCATGACTAAAAAACTCAGCAATTTTCTATTAGTTCTGCCTTCACTTTTAATTTCTTAATGGCTTCTTCTGAATGCAAAATTATTTTACCAGGCTATCACTGCAATGAATATTAAAATTCCTCCCAAAAAACAAACCCCCAAAACAACAGCAATAAAACAGAATTAAAGATTATATTTGTCAGTTAGAATCACAGAATAAAAGAGTAGTAACAGAACGTAACTGTGTCTATGCTGCTAAATGCCTGAGGATTGTTTTGTTAGTAGAGTGTTGGTGCCAGGTATGTATATCTGACAGGAAAGGAAACAGGCCAGAGCATTTTCATCAAGGAAAGATTAATAAGCTCCAAATGTATTATTAGATGTATATGTATTGCATATATGTGTGTATATACCAGTGACAGAAGATGACTTTATTTTACATATGGATGGCCAGATGGATAAATAAAGCCACAGGAGCAAACCTGCCCTTAGGTGCCATGCACTGTTAGGATACTTGGGCTGCTTTTCAGCCTAATGGTAGCCTAGGGGAGAGAGTCCAAAGGGAAAAAGAAGTGACCAGCACCCTGTGCCATGGGTACTCAGCAGGGACAATAGAGCGCTCTGACCACTGACAGCAGCCTTGTTTGTTCTGGGGCAGAGGACAGCAATAGCTCTTCCATTACATGGATGAAAACAGAAAGTAAACATCCTATGGCCAAAGATTATTCTTTTTTAAAACGGTTAAAGAGATGAAATTTCTTACAGAAAGTGTCAAGAATGGAAGAAAGGCAGCTTTGCAGGGCTCCCTTGTTACACTGCTGTGGTTTATAGCACCTTTCAGTTCAGATAAAACTAACGTCAGGTTTTGCCCTCCCCTGCCCGGATCTCCCCACATTCTCAAGTGCCACGGTAGCAGATGAGGGAGTGCAGAGGCAGTCACATTTATACCACAGAGTCCTTCAGGGCTTTCATTAAACAGTACAAATCCTCTGATATGAATGTCGCTCTTCAGAATATAAACAGTTGTAACAAAATATGAAGGATCTACATAAATTTCCAGAAGCGCAGACAAAACAAAAAGCCAAGGTCAAAGCACTGGATGCTCATAAGGATCCCTGAAGTGCTTCCAGATACTGTCATGCCAAACAGTTACAATGTTTTATACTTGCATGGAGACAGGCACTCATAATCTCAGAATGCTTTCCCTCCACACCAAAAAGAGGTCATTTTGATATTTAGGTGGCAAGTGGGAAAATCAAGATGCTTCTGGAGTTCAATCTTTTTACCCTGACAGACCTGGTGAAATCCTGTCATCTCCCCATGCTATGCCCCAGTCATTTCACATGACTAATTACATCAATCATCTCCTCTTCTGCCATTACAAAGTCCAAGATTATTTCCGAGTTTGCTCATCTGGTGTTGCAGTTCCTCCCTACAAACGATCAGCACAGCCTCTTCATGTGGGGAGCCTCAGCTAAAACACACAGCACTCTCTCAATTAATGAACACACTTCTTTAAGTCAAATAACACAGGAGGGTTCAGTGCCATGTCAGTTGGACTGTGATCAAGAATAATGGAGATTTTACAAAATAAAACTCTTTTGTTTTCACATTTTGCTGCCTTGCCTCAAAAATACAGCTCACCTATATGAGACAGGGAAGAAAAAGGAAGAAAAAAGAGAAAATGTCAGGTGTTCAGCCTGCATTAGAAGATTACAGACCAGTAAGCATAGAGGAAGGTAGAAAGAGGAACTGCAGCTATTTTAATCATGTTTTATCTCTACTGGAAAAAAGAAAGATAAATTAGAGTAATAGTCCTGCTACAGAATAGAGCAGAACACAGTATTAGACTCTGAGATCTTTAAGCTGCTTATTAAAGTTTGTGAAATACAGAATTTCTTCAGTGATCACCACATGGACACCATTGCACTGACAAAACTTTGAGTATTTGCAGTGGTGAACCTACGCTGGTAGCAAACAGGCAAGGGAAGAGACCTGCTAAGCAACTGAGATAATCCAGCACTACCAAGTTTAGGAGGTCATGGACACAGACTGCGCTTTCTGAACTTAGGGCAGTCAGTGGAGGAAAAGCCTCAGATGCACCTGTTCTTCTGCAGAGGTGTGCTCATTGTAGTGGAAAAGCTGCGATCACCTCAGCAGGTGCTGGGCCATCACCTTTGCTCGCATGAGAGGCGCCTTTCTCCAGAAAAACTCCTAAATACTCCACTGTATCTATTCACGCTGGGTAGCAGTCAGTGCCTTCACGCAAATGCTTCACCGAGGCAGAGGAGGCTGCAAATCAGGTGATGTAGAGTGGCAGAGTTTCACTTGACCTCCCATTAACCCCAGTCAAGCCAGTTTATCAAAGTAAACCACCAGGACCACAGGAGGAAATAAAACATATATCTGAACTGCAACTTTCTCACAAACATTATATTTTCTTCTCTTCCCTACAAAATGTTTCAGATCAATTAGCAGCATAATAGTATTCCAGTTAATGGACAGAATCAATGTTTCAGGGAACAGGGAAGACAATACCCAAGAGGGCTAGACTGTCTCATTACTCTCTGGAAGAGAACCCAGTTTTTTGTTTTGGTTTGATTTGGGTGTTTTTGACCAAACACACTTGTGCTGCCCTTATGGAAACAAATATTCATTGATTTCATTGAGATTTCTGCCTACCTCAGGAGCATGAGACTTGTATTTTACTTTGATCACATCCTTTATTGTGATGTAATCATTGCAGGGGTTTTGTTTATTGATGGGTGGTTTTTTTTCTTTTTCCCCAAAGTGCTTAATTCATTTGTTATTAGAAGCCCTCAGAAGAGCATTTGGCTCATAAGTGAATTTTGGGCTGTGTCTAGGTGTTACCAAGGGACATTGTCAAGAGACCATTTCACTTTGCCTCAGCTGTTTCCTTTGCTACAGCTGTTCTTAGTTTCCTCTTCACATCACAGGGGAAGTTGCAATCTTCTGTTGGGGAAATAGGTGACTTAATTAAAGCACCTCAGGGAAGGACTCTGCAGAGTATCAATCTCAGGGGACAATTTCAAAATTCAGTGAGTAAACATGGACTTCACAAAATAACAGTGTCAGGCACCGCTGAGCAAGACATGAGCAAGGACAGCATCTCACGCTGCATCCCATAGGATGTGTTCCTTGAGTTCCCAGTGGCACAACCATGAGCTGAGGGTGCTCAGCACCTCACAGGACTGCAGTCTCACTGTTGCCACTGTTCTGCCCTTGCACCACTAGCTCAGTTTGAAAGGACCTGACCGTTTGGTCCCATCTGAAAACTAGAATTCAATTTAGTCAATCAAAACCTCAACTGGTTTTGCAGCATTCACTTGAACATCTATAAACCAAATTTATCTTTGTGTGTGATCTAAATGATATTGAGTACAAGGCTACTGAATAATGAGAGAAAAAACAGACTACAATTTAGTCATTAGCTCACCAACTACATCTACCTCTTTAAAATTACACTGTTTTGATGCAGTCATCTGTTGTATCCCATTATACTGCTGCCTTCTTCCAATGCCATCAATATGCTCCAAAGAGCAGCAGACATTAAAATCATTTTAGTGTACCAAATTGCTGAATGTAAAGAACTTTGAAGAAACCCTTTCCTCATCAGTACACACATTTTCTTGTAGGCTCTCCCATGACCTCATATGAAGTGGTTAGGTAGCACTCTTCTTCTGTGGGATAAGAAATTCCCAGTCACCAATCAGCCTCATGGTAGGTATATTTGGGTTATGAAACAGTCTTTGAGCACGATCATTTTAAGATGCCTGGGTAGCTAGAGGGACAGAAATAGAGTCCTTGCTGGTCACACAAGCACAAGTTCCTCTAGCTGCAAGGAAGATTTTGCTGGCAGAAGAAATGGAAAGCCAGGACTTCCCCATGCTGTAATCTGTGAGAGACAGACTGGGTGCAGATGAAGGCTGCCATGAAACAAAGCATTGAGGCAAGCACTTAAACACTTCCTTTGCTGAGCAACCGTAACACTGCACACCAGACGTCTTTCTCTTCCTTTTTCCTGAGCAGGAATATGGCACCTAGGGCTAAATCTAGCACCAGATACAGCTGTTTAATATTCAGTTAGCAAGAAAAGAGAGTAAAGCTGGTATTGCACATTGTAATTGCTTAAACTTATTCTGAGTTTTCCCAATTGATTAAAAGAATATTTTTTATGTCCAGCTGATAAACCTCACACACAAGCTGGGAAACATTCTGTGCCTGTTTATACCAATCTGGATCCAGTCCCATCTGAGACATCTGGGTTCCTGGAGTCACAGCTTAGGTGCCCATTATGTTAATGATCAGACTAGACAGCTTTTCTCCATGACCACGCCGCCTCTGCAGGATTGCATCACAAACCAGCGGGACTTTTTAAATACATGGTCATATTCCCCTGATTCTAAATTATTCCTGTCTCAGGCAGTGAACAAGCTAAAAAATGGAAAGAAGGAAAATAATCTTCTCTTGTGAGTGCTAGGCTGTAGCTCTGAAGCTTAGACCATGTTTCTGACCTCAGACTTCTTGTATGACATTAAGCAAGAAGGCTGTGTAGCCTGGCAGGGGTACCTCCCATTCTGACACCTTCTAAGTGCCTAAAGTGACACCACTAAACTTCAGTAACTTCATACACAAAAAGCTAAGTTGGAAATATTCGTACAATGCCTTACAAAAACACTCGTGCAATTCCTGCTCCAAGCAGCTTGCAGACTAAGTCATAGATGAGAGGAAAACACAAATGCTGAGATCTGTTGTACACATTGGCTTTCTACCACCAAGCTTGTCCTAAACCAACCAGCCTGGGTACAAAAGCTGGAGCAGCACGGCGTCTCTACTACATGTTTTGCAGTGAGGCTGATCACTGGGAGCTGGTTTTTAGCTTGCCTCTGAGCCCTTGGCCTATGCCAGGTAGCCATTCTTCCTGTCCCAGGACACACAGCCGGCACTGCCCCAGAAATCTGGTTCATGGTGCTGGACAGTCAACAGCATGTGTATACTGCCCAGTCAGCCTGCTTGGGTCATCTCCTGCCTGCCTGGCAAGATGTAAGAGAGAGACTGGGGGAACTGCAGTGCAAGCACTGGGAACATAGCAGGGAAGGGGAGAGCTGGAAACAGGGAGGAGCCCAGAAGCTTCACACTGAGAAAGATCCAGTGGGAAATGCAGGGCACACAGAATGCAAATGAAGAGAAAATTACAATTCAGTAGTTACACTGTTCACAGGACTCAATTTTTCAATTATATTTTCTTCTCTTCTAAGAAAAGGCAAATAGTACCTGCTCCTTCATGCTCTCATTATGTTCCCATTATTATTTTAATCTTAATTGTTTATCAGTTGAATTTTACTTTAAAAGGCTGGTAGGGGCAGATGTAGAGAATACAACATTTCTATGGTTTGCTCAAAGAAGACCAGCTTAAGCAGGGATGTGAGAGGGCCTGGAGAACCACGTGAGAGCATGGAGAAGCATAAGGGCAGTGAGCCAGTCATAAGTGTGCCTGCATCTAAATGGTTTTAATGGGGTCACTTCTGTCCTAAGGCACAACACACTGCTGCTCGAATGACAGACTCTGCCCCTGAGCTTGCGAAAGGTTCTGCAGCTGAGTGTGACAAGCTTGGGTTTAGTACGGAGGGGGCTGCACTCAGGACTTAAATGTGGCCAGATGGCAAAGAGGGGCACATGTGCCCATTGGAAGACTGAATGGCTACCAAGAAATAAGGCAGAAAGTAGGAGACCATGGTGCAGAAAAAGACCTCATGTCATATTGAGACTTGGACAAAGGTTTCAGAAGAAGTGGATGGTTTGGGAAAAGCTGCAAAGGGACAACATTACAATATAATGGCTGTCAGTGAGAAGGAACGGCTGCAGGTCTATTCTGCAATAAACATTTAAATTGTTCAGTGCAGAACATTTTAAAACCTTCCTCATCCTCATTAATACAACTAATCACCCAGTGATTCTGTTTTCTCTTTTCAGTGTCATGTTCTTCTGTTATTGCAGAGAAATAGAAAATATACTTTTAAATTAAGAAACTGTAATTGGGTAGACAATAAACAACACGGGGTGGTCCAAACAGGTAGCAGTTTAGAACTCTCCTCGTTTAGAGCCTTTCTTACAAAAGCATTTGTCAAAGACTGTTCCCTCTACGGTACCGTCCGTCCCTGCCACAAGAGTATCACCGTGGGAGAATTTTGTTAGAAAATTAATCACTGATCACCTTCTTGTAAAGGCTTTATTTTATTCTGAAAGGGGCTAAGGGAAAAGCACACACATACATATTATAAGCACCCAGAGCTTTAGGATAAAAGAAGTAAAAATATTGGCCATATAAGTTTCTCCTTCATGAAAAAAAATACAGGCATTTACTAATCAAAAAGGGGGTTTTTTTTGTTTGTTTGTTTGTTTGCTTTTGCTAACCTTTAAAAATGCTTAATACATTGCTTGTGAGCTTCATGTTTCACTTAAATGCAGAGTTAACCCTTGCAATTCATTAATTGACTTTATGTTGCATTAAATGCTGCAATCAAGTCTGTCTCAATATTCTACACTTTTACCTCTGCTGTAAAAAAAAGCTCTATTAGCTTTACTTGGCTCAAAACCAATACAGTGAACTACCCTTAATTATTAATAATCTGTTTCCCCTTCAATAAAACTTTTTGGACCTTTACTACAGTAGGATGATATACTTATTTGGTGTGTAGGGTTCAGAGCAATACAGTGCACTCTCTCTGGGAAAGAATCCAAAAATAACTATCTACTTGATATCAACCCAAGGGATTTCCTAAGGGAATGGGAGTCTCATTTCAGGGCAGATCATCAGTGGTTTAGGGGAATTAGACAAATTTGTGTCTGGGGAACAGATGCCTCAGGGTTTGTAAATGTGTGAGAGAACCTTTCCCCCCTCGGTCACCAGTTCAGGTCCATCCAGCACAGCAGTGACTGGAAGCTATTAAACATCTAATGAACTTCTGGGGCCTCCTGAAACAGGGAGTGGGATTCCTAACAGACACTTGCTAACATCTTGGATCTGCTCCTACCCAAGCTGCAGCCTCAACAGCAATACATAGACACAGAAACTGGGAATAAGCACGGTGAAGAACATTTTATCTGCTAAATGCAGTAAGCAGGCTGCTTCTAGGCTGGCAATCCAGCTTTAGATTTACTGCTGGCACTTCCTTGTTCTTTAAAAGAAAGAAAATGATGTATTTTAAAGCACTGTGTTATGTAACCTTTCCTCACAAATGCCATCAGAAGGGCCCAGAAGCCTTACAAATCCACACTTGCAATGTCTCAGGCCTTGGGAAAAATAAAGGAGTAAAGAAGGATTTGTTTTCATGCTTAGAGGCCAGTTCTGGGAGTCCTGGGACTCTTGAACTGCTACATGGTGCACATCCAGCTTTTGGGCAGGTCTGCTAGGAGAAAGAGGAGACAAATGCTGAGCATTACAACCACAAACCGCAGCTGTTGATGGGAATTGGCAGGAGACCAGGGAATGCCGGGAAGCATAGATGGCCTGCAGCAGAAGGTAGGGCTGAGCAGGGCTCTCTGGCACTCAAAGCCTTTTTATTCATCTCCTGGTGCTTTTCCATCCTGGCATCTGGTTTCCGTGACAGCGCAAGGGAGGGACAGTACGGTGCAATTTTATGGTATGTTCTCCTGGGTTATGTTGGCACTTCCTCGGGTAAACATGCCTCGCCTCAGGCTCAGCTTCGCCGGGCCCCTGGGTTCAGATTATTTGCAGCGCTTTAGTCTGCTGATAGCTCAGTCCAGTTGTCTCCGTATTTTATTTGAGGAGGAGGGGGTCGAGACTTGACAACTGTCCTCCTCCTCCCTCAGGACAGAGCCATGCTGAGGGCAGAGACGAGTTATGGCAAAGCCCTGTCCATCAGCAGAGCTGCCACCAGGAGAGCATGTGATGGGGCTCATAGCTCTGTGGTCCAGCGGAGGAACTGGAGCCAGGCTTTGTGCTACAAGACCTTGGGTGTACCCTGGTGCTCTCATTTCCTCACACCCTTTTGAGTGGAAGTTCTTCAGGGCTCTCTTTATCCACTCATGTTACATGACTAAACTGTGCCCAAATTCAGGCACTAATATAAATTGCAAAGAGCATGCAAGTTTTAATGGCTGAAAAAGGAGGAGAAAAAAAAAAAAAAAAAGAGAAAGGTGTAATGGGATCTTCTGGTTACAAGCTTTTGTTACCAGCATGTGCAAATCTTGCTATTCCGGTCCATTATATTCAACAATGTTATACTCAGTGGCAGGTGAAATGTCATACCTCGGGGTAAATTTTCACTGCAGTAGGCAGAGACTTTGTCCTTTAAACACCCTTAGTATTAATGGGACATTGATCCAGCAATTTAAAACTCCAAGAGATACAAATGTCTCATGTGGGACCATTTTCAAATGTGTTGACATTTTGATTCACAAAATAAGATACTTTTAGAAACAAATGCAAATTCATTTCATTCTAGATTTGAGGTCAGCTGGATACTGGAAGAGAAATGTGCAATGAATGTTTAGAATGCTCATCAACTGTCTTTTAATCTCTGTACAGTTGAGGGATGAAAATGACATCAGAGAGAGGAAGAACAATTTCTAAAGTTCTCTGTATTAACTAGTGTGTCTTCCCATGGGGCTGGAACCTAAATTTACCTACTGCACTTGCAATATTAGTGTCTAGGGCAAAAGGAGGCTCTGGAATAAGGGACCAAATTTCAGTGACCTCTGAAAATATGTCTTTCACACAATCAGATATGCTTTCATCTCTGAAGAGTTCTGATCCTGCTGAGATCCACCGGGGAAGTTGTCAGTGTTTTACTGATGTCAGTGAAATTCGCAGTAGGGATGGAGCCCAACAAAATAGTGCAGGAAAGAAAACAAAACAAAGTAAAACATACCAAGAGGGGATAGCTTAATTTGTTCCCAGGCCAATGCTCTGCCTGCTCCTCCATCTCAGAAACTATTCAGTACACTATGAGAAAGATGATCTAAACAAATATTTAGGACACACCCACAACTGCCTGACAGATAATGAGTAGGTCGAACCTTAAGGGAACACAGCAAAGCCTGAACGCTGGTCTAGGCTCCATCCTGCAGAAGAGGGTAAGGCAGATATGCAGCAACTGGAGGAAGACGAGCTTGGGAAGTTGGTGGGTCTGAGCTGGATGTGAACTACCACCACCTGCCCTCGGACCAAGGCTTGGAGGGCACTGCCATGGCTGCAGGCAGGGCACTGGGGGCAGAAACATGGCTCACCTTCCTCCTGTCCCCCTGTGCTTGAGCAAGTGGTGCAGCTCCCAGCAGTGGGGAGTGAAAGTAGATGTGCTCCCCATGCTGAACCCCAGCAGGCAGGGCCAGCAGGGGCTGGCTCTGGTTTCGCCCAGAAGCAAGGACACTTCTGACTGCCCCCCAAAGCTCCCCCAGCAGCAGGGCTGACGAGAGGCTGAGGCATGCTGGACACATGGGTAGTAATGTGGATGGGGTGTGTGCTATTATTCCACTTCCACAGGGGGATTTCACAGGAAGCCCACAGCTCCTCTTGAGGGGACATGAGCATGCCCTGCTGCAGAAACCCCAGCTGGTGAATGTCACATGACAGGAGGAGCATGAGGGCTCTGATCATCTCATGCATGAGGAACTAGGGGAGGAGAACAAATGCAGGGGAAGTTCCTCACCAAAGTCCCCCTGCAGAGCAGCCTCTGCCCTTCCCCTTCCCCAGCAGGGGTGGTGTAGACAGGGTTGCAGTTCTGGGAGCTGCTGTCCAGGGGAAGTTACACCAATTTGGGCACTGACTGAGAACGCGACTTCCCTCGCAGACACACGTACAGCAGTGCCCAAGAGAGCTAAGAGGAAGAAGAAAAGCCCAGACGCTGTGCAACATGCAAATATCTGTATTCAGCTCTATGAAAACTGCCCAGGAACAGCTCCAAACCCACACAGCACTGGACAATGTGCTGATAGGCCATGACCTGTTTGGTGGCCTTGGATCAGACAGACCTCTCCAATGGCTCTGGATAAGTGTTCCAGCCTGCCAGTGGGCCTAGCAGGTACACAGGGTTATCAGGATTAGTCCTTTTCTACGTGCTCACTCAAACTCCTTCTGGGCTCCTGCTCTCCTTTCTTGCTTCCTCAAACTGACTGGTGTCTGCAGGAGTCTGCAGGGGGAAGAATTTACTGATCCTGTCCCAGCATGTGATCTCCTGGGAGCCCTGTGCAAAAGCATGTGGAGTGGCACAGTCACCACCCAGGTGGCCTTTTCCCACAGATCAAGAGTTCTGAGTACATCCACCAAGTGCTTCTCACATCAGGTAGTTTATTTTTTAAGAAAGAGATGACAGACCAAACAGAACCGCAACAAGTTTAAAAGACCGTGTTTTTGGTATGAACGGCAGCTACAGGTCCTGGGTGCATTCATACCTCAATGCATAAATGTATTTTAGAGGTGTTGGGATTCATTATATATCCAGGCATGCAAGGGGGTAGCAGCAGACCTAGAACAGCTGCAGGTGGACCTAAAGCAGGTTTTGCTCATAAATGCTATTATAGTAACACCAGTAACCAGGATGTATCAGCTGTGGATCCTCAGCACAAGAAGTCCTGGTATAAGATTTGCAACTCCTAAAACCATCTCCTTTCAAGGCAGTAGTCCTGGGAAAGAAACACAGTCCCAGTCCTTAAATAGAGATGGCAGTGGCTTCTTCATTCACATCTGATGGATTGCTGTAGGCCATTGCCAGTGATATCTGTGATACTCAGAGAGCACTGAGAAGAGAACACTAACACATACAATAAATATTTCTTAATGCTTCAATGTAAGCAGGATGCCTGACAGACCCAGTAAAGAACAGAAGATGGTATTTGGTCATCAGTGAGTCCTTCAGTGAGAGTTAGGATTCACAGGCAGGAACACCTTCCCTCCTCAGTTCTGGGATTGCCAGAAGAGTCCTGGGAAACTGGCTTGTATTTTTTACCTATGAGTTTTGTTGACTAGTCCAGACCCACCATCATGGGAGCCGAAATTGTCCCTGGAGCTTGCAGACCACAGAGATACTCCCCATCACATTCTGTCCCTATGTCTCTGGCAAGACACTGAGCTGGAGGGAACATAAATCATCCATCACGTAACTGTCCCCCATGTCAGCAGCTGTGCTCTGCCAGGAGCACACTGCTGGATGAGGCCTGCAGAGACAGCCTCCAGTTGTCCCTCCGTGGGGTAGTTCAGAGGAGCTGCAACCCAGGGAAATAAGCCAACTTCAAGTCTTCTGTGGCTTTTCCCATTTGGGGATGGTCCCTGCCCCTTGTCTGAAGCAGCCCGGGCACCTCACGAGCCTCCAGTAAAACCCCTGCCAGATGCTTCTGGGCAGCAACGTGCCTGACACAGTCCAGTCCTCCCTGTTTTTGCACCCTGCATGCTCTGGTTGGGAGCATGGTGCAAGGAGTGTGAATCCAGCCCTGCCACCCAGGGTGAAGCCCTGCAGCCACCCCTGGCTGCTGACAGCCGAGCCAGAGCCCTTTCTTGCACTGTTACGGGCAGGAGGTCACCAGTTTAACCGCACTGGAGCAACGCCAGCCCTTTGAGTAAACTTTTCAAATCTGCACTAAGACATTGTTTAATTTTGATTTCCAAGTGACCTCTGATTCCTCTGGATATGCGAGGGGTGGAAGAACATTCACTCCCAGGAGTTTGACTCTGGCAGTGGGCATAGGGCCTAGCACGGCAGTTCCCGGGGAAGGGGGGAGAGAGGTGAAGGCTCTTGCTGTTCTCCCTCCCTCAAACACATCGCTCCACCAGTCTGCTGCACACTTCAACTTGCACCAATAAACCTGTTTGCATGGGTCATGCTGCGAATGAAAACGACGCCAGGATGTGAGATGAAAAATAGTCTGCAAAGAACCAAACCACCCGAGAGTTATTCTAGTGAGGTGAATAATTCAGGAACTGGTTTTTACTGCAGCCCTGTTAACAGAAACACAATTACAGAAGAGGAAAGTAAACCACAGCTGGGAAGAGGAAACAAGTGTCTTGGGGGCTCCTGTCTCACCGAGGAAATGGTGGGTGGATCCGGGCCCCAGTGTGAGACTCAGACCACATCCAGGGCTCTGACAACAAGTGACCTTAGCATGATGCATCCAAAGCTGCATTCACAGCAGTTGAGCAAAGAAATTAGAGTGTGGTAAAAATGCTCTGGCTGTTGCTAACACTTCACAGTGCTGAAAGTAGCACTCAGTATTGGCACAAGGTTAGTGGCATCTGCACAGCTTTCTGCTAACTGGTGACTGAACGCTGCGGGGAAGTGAAGCTGCAAGGACAGGAGTGGGACAAGGCGAAGGAAGTGTGAGCTGCAAACCTCTGCTTGCCTTGCTCAGCATCAGATGAATGTTAATTCTCTGCTGGTTTGCACAGCCACAGACAGGCCTGTTCCTACTAATTTTAGCCCTTGCCTAATTTAAAACTACAGACATGTTATTTTCATCGTGGTATTTTTTCCTCTTTTTAACAAGTTGTAAGCTGCCAGATGCACTCCGTGTGGTTAAGAAATTGGTGCTGTCCAAGGGGAGGTGAGAAACGTTTTGTTAAAAATAAGAAGCAGACAGAATGAAATTGAACATTAAAACTTGGAGCTATCACAAGTGCCACCTCAGCTGCCCGTGCTGGGCTGAGGGCCTCCAGCCTGGCTGCACTGTGGTCTGGAGATGCACCTTCCTCAACCCTCAGAGGCCCCAGCCCAGCACACCCGGCTGTCTCCCAGCTGTGCACACGCAGAGGTTGTGCTGTGCCCCATCATGAGCAGACACATAAAACCATCTGCACTCTCTGCCTTCACTCCCTCCACCCATACACCCACCCTGCTTATAAGCCTTTGCTCCTGCTGCCCAAAAGTACTCCTGCACCCAGACCTCCTCTCCCTGCCACTGCGCCTTTCCCCTGACGTGGGCAAACACCTTCTCCTGCCTCTGCTTCTCCTCTCACGCCTGGATCTGTCACCCCTCTCCCACAGAGGTGAACAGTAGATGAAGTGCTGAGCCTGCCTGCAGTGAGAGGCAACCGTGCATTAGAAATGGGTGTGAAAAAGTGGTGAAATGAGGAAACATTTGAGAGGAAGTGAGTGGGTGGAGGGAAAAGCCTGGAGTGAACAAAAATCAACAAATAACACACTGAAACTTGAGCTCTGAGTGCTCAGGGTGGGTAAAAGTACACCGAAATACAAAAAAAGGAACACACAAATTACTAGCAGAATGCAAGTATTCTATGCTAACATATACCTAATGTATGCTAGGGAAAAAAGTACTGAAAATAAAGAGGAGGCTCAAAATAAAGAAGACGTTTCAAGATCTAATGCCTCAACAGCAGCACAGGTAGCTCCAGTGAGGGTGAGCAGGGGAGGCAGCAGACCATGTACATGCATCTTACTGGATCTAGGTTACTGGATGTCAAAGTCCAAATGCATTGGTGGTCTCACTAACCAGACATGGATTTTAGCAGTTGTTAACAGACTGCATGCCCCTGCAAATTTTAATTTAGTACTTTCAAGTAAAGCATTTGAAGGATATTAAAAATAATAATAAAAAACCCTATTATTTCTAGAACAATCAAAATGGAAGCCCAGCTCTGTTGTTTCTGATACAGCAGTAGTTTCTCAGTTAAGATTTTTCCCTGACAGATGTAGCAGTGCAGGGACATAGGAATACAATTCCCAGTTTTTCAGCCTGTTACTTGTGCTTTCCTGACCTGTAAACCCTTCCTTCCTTCTCTAGCCTTGCAGAGCAAGATTGACAGTGTTATGTTTTCAGTAACACGCCAAAGAAGATGTTGTTTTTTCTCCTTAGAGGACAACAAACTTGGCCCAAAGGGGCTGTACCAGAAGCCAGTCAGTTTTGCCCTCTGAGAATCAGCCCACGCAACCGCAGCTCCTGCTGGTGAGAAGTTATTCAGGCAAGTCCCTCCTCTAACCAATCACCCAGTGAGTTGGTTTCATCCAAGCTGCTGCCATGGTCATGGGGAATGAACGACAGACAGGTAAACAGCTATTATGGTGTGCCCAGAAAACTGTCTAGTTTTAGTTGCATCTCATTTTCCTTCCCACACATTTCAAACCAGCCTGATCCATAGGGATCCTCAGAAGAGGTTCCCTTCCACACATAGTAAGACTGCCCATACCACTTCCATTTTAAGAGAAAAGCAAAAGTAATCTGAGAGTTGTCTGTGTATTATTCCCCAAATTTGTCAGTGGGGGAGCCCAAATGTACTCACTTGGCATGAGATCGCTCCCTCTGGGGCTACGGCGAGCGAGCACTCTTGGAAAGCCAGCAGTGCATCCGTGCCACGGGTTACAATGATTGCTACTGACAGGTTCTTCATGGTATCACAACAAATTAGGTCACAGATTAGATTTTCATAGCACAGATTACAACTTGTGTCTACATCTTTTTCTTAAATAGAGAGGGTTGTGGCCAGAAGGTTTGACCTCAAGACTGGGAACAAGGCAGATACTTGGGATTGGGGGGGGTCCTATTTCTGGCTGAGACAAAGACTGTCTTAGCAAGACTCCGATAAAATTCCTAGTTTTCTGCTGTAGTCAGAAGACTTGGTATTTTTCCCTTTCTATCCAGCAAGCCTTTGAGGAATAATGAGTTTGTTCACTAGATACCCTGGGGTAGATCTTACATTATTGTTGCAAAACAGACAGCAAACTCATCTCTAGAAGGAAATTTTAGAAAAAAATGCATTTTTGATGATAGAAAAGCAGCTTGCACCAACTGACAAACTGCTGGGAATGGAAACCAAAGCTACCTATTAGACTTATCCCACCAATTACCACAAGGTCATACATACAATCAGTTTGAGCATCTCTAGTGCAAAAAGAGCTCAAGGGAATAAATTCTGTGCAGTATTTGTTTTAAAATATACCCAGCAAGGACAGTAATAGAACTCAAGCACAAAAA
>VXBT01012732.1:585792-664951 GCA_013400235.1 Oriolus oriolus | reverse complement strand
GCCCCGGCACCTTCGCCGCGCCCGGCCCCGATCCCTGGTCCCCTCACAAGCTCCCTCCCCGCCGCCCCCGGAGCAGCGACTGCGGCTCCCCCGGGCAGCCCCCGCGGGGCAGCAGCTCTCGCCGGGCGTTCACCCCGCCGTGCCGGGGGTAAAGGAGGGGGCATGGGTCAGAGCCTTCGCATCAGCCCCCCACATCCATCCCGGGGGGCCAGGAGAGACCCTTCATGAGGAGCCAGCCATGGCCCTGCCCTCACGGGCTGCTCTGGGCAGCAGAAGCACACACAACATAGCAGAGCACGGGCGAGGCTCTGCAGCCATGGGAAGGGACCAGCCACATGCCGGAGCACCTTGCAGACTTCAAACGTGTGTAACAAAACCCCGACACCTCCACCAGTTTCCTGGCTGCAGGCTCTGCTGGCGCTGCCCTGGCCTGAGCAGCACCTGGGGCTGCAGGCTTGTGCCCAGGGAAGGAGTGACATCCTGGGGCAGGGCTGTTGGCAGCCCCAAAGGCTGGTGTTGGTCCCTGCTATTGCCAAGGCCTGGTTATCCAGCCTGGCAACCAAGCCACTTCAGTGAGACATTGTCTATAAGACTAGCTTTGGAGGATCAAAGAAAAAACTCATCAAGGCCTAATTTCTCCTTCAGACCCCAAGAGCTCCTTCCATCTCTAGAGCTACACTCAGAGTCCAGAGTGGTTGTGACATCTCTGAGGCACGTTGCTCTGTTTCTTCTTCGTCTTGTCCATCCTGTTGACAACTGATGACATCTTGGTTGCAGGAAGAGTGAGGGTCCCCCCAGGACACAGCCTCCCCATCTGCTCCTCAGGAAGCTGCTCCTCCAGCAACAGATGCTGTTGTTCTCCTGCACCATCAATCCCTTTCAGGAAGGGACAGGGATTAGGTGCGGGTAACACGTCTTAAGGTAATTTCTCTAAATGGCATTTTGCTGCCCAGCTTTACTGTCAGCCACTGGCGGGGGGCTGTGACGCTCCAGTTCACTCTGCAGCCCCTGAGGCTTGGGTCTGGCCGAAATGGCTACAAGTCCTCTTTTGCCCAAAGCAGATGGAGACGTGGGCAGCAGTGAGGCTGGGGTGCTGAGAAGTCACATAGGTATTTGGACCTCTGTGCAGAAGTACTACACTTGGTGCCTTCCTTTATATTCCACCAGGCAAGCAGCTAAAGCTGTGGATCATGGGCAGAGCAGGCGCCTGCTCTACAGACAGAGGGAGACGATGGCCCCTGGCAGCCATTACCAGGGGTTACACTTTGCATGAAAAACATTTAGGTGGAACACTGCCATGAGCAAATGAGAGGAACAAATCCTACTCTCAAGAGTTTTAAAGTAGAGAGGGCTTTTCCACCTCCAAATTTCTTGTTTTGTTTTTTTTTTACCTCTCAAATTTCTGTGCATCCTGGCAGGGAAGGGGGAACAGAAGGAGCTTTTCTGCTGGACCCAGCAGCATCTCATCCAGACAGACCTGTCTGGGAACATAAGTGCCAAGTTAAAGGATGATCCATCCCTAAGCAAGGTGACTGTTCCAGATCTGCTCCAAGAGGTAGTGGGGGAGCCAGAACCACATCTAACCTGGGTCCTGTGTGAGGCTGCAGCCAGGGGTTGCTCTGGCAGGGCAGGAGCACCTCCTTGCTTACAGCCAGATGTGGAGGCACAAGCCCTTCTGCTCCTTCTCCGGGCCCAGCAATTACAGCAGCTACTTGCCCAATGCTGAGCAGATGGTCTCACTGTCCTGCTGCCCTCCCACCCCAGGTGTCGTTTGCTAAGATCTTGCTGCTTCTTTTGGACGAGGAACTTCACTGTAGTCTCTGCATTACCTTGACGTCTCAGGTAAGTTTATGGCCAGTCTAGAGGCAATGCTCACCAGACAGCTTCTGGCTCCTTATGACTGATCGTTCCATCAACAGTGGAGTCATTAATACTCCTTCATAGGTGTCCAAGCTGTGGTTTGTGATGGGCCCCATCCCCTGCTCCTCTCAAACCTCCACCTTGTAGCACATGCAGAGCTCAGATTTATTTCTAAACTCTGCAAAAGCCTTGGAACTCCCTGTCTTCCAGCATCACTTGGTGTCAGTTCACTTCAGATGAAGCTGTTTCTTGGTCTCCAGATGTCCAGACTTCCCTTTTAAGCACGCCAGCAGCTCTGTGCACCTATCAAGGCAGGTTTAGATTTGTTCTCCTGTTTGTTTCTGCAGAGCTTGGCCCAGTTCCTGTAGGGAGGACAGAGACTGAGGAATATCCTGGGTCACAAATCTGCCCTTCATCCCCATGCTTCTATCCACAGAGGTCAGAACTACTGCAGTGGTCCAAACTACTGCAGTGGTCCTGGAACTTCTCCCCAAGGCTTTTTTTCCAGCTCCTGGGTGGGTTTCCACACAATAAGAAGTCTCAGCTGAAACGTGGCTGGCTGCAGCTCACTTACTGCTCAGCTGCGTGGAGGTCTTGCTTTCCTGCCCACAGCTGAAGTAGGGCTACAGCTCTGAATTCAAACCCTACAGTGAATAAAGGGAAGGCATTTGGATATGTAGATCTAGAGCCACGGATGGGATGGTCTTATAAACAGACAGGTGATTACAGGCAGTAGAACCTTTACTTACTTGAAAAAAAATGTCTGCTTTGTCATTGAGGTGTCAAAAGCAGCAAGTGGCCACTGGTGTCACCAGGTCATTAAGGAAATCCACAGGCTCCAACAGAAAACCATGATAAACTCCTGCTTAATCACCAAGCAGCTGCTGACCTCTTTTGTGAACATTCAGCTCAAGGTGGCTTGTCTTTCCTTCAGTCTGAAGTTCAGGGGCACATTTCAGTCCTTTCTGACACCTAAGTTTTTGAATTTTATTTAAAGACTAAGAACTCCAGCTCAGAGGGACTGTTGTCGCTTACTGTAGCAGGGAGAGATGAAAAACATTACTTTACTGAACTAGGTTTAAGAGCAGCTTAAGACTTAAGCTTGTAAGTTTACCAGCAGAGGTAGTAAGTTATTCCTGGGCATTCCCTGAGGAAAAGACTGGAGAAATTAATTAGTTATCAAAAAAGAAAGCCTAATGCTACTGTTTTGAAGTGAAGAAAGTTAAATACAATGAAACAACCTCTAATACAGCCATTATAGAGCAGTTCTGTTTGACTGTTCAAGGTTGATTCATCTACTCAATGGGACTGTGAGAGAGAAATCAGGTTCATAATTTCTGGTGGTAACTGAGGCACAAAATTATCTTTAAGCCCTGGGGAAAAAAAAATCCCACGTAGAAATGGACCTAGTCCCACACAGCCTTTTAGAGAAGAGTAAAAAGCACAAGGGGAACAGATTTTTCAATCGGACACTACAAGAACCAAGGTCAAACTGGTAGGAACAGCATTAGTAGAGTTAACACTGGATTTAAAGTTCCAGGTAAGCTTAAACTTTGTTCAAAACATTCTTCAGGTGGTGCAGAAAATGACCGATCAGCTTCCCCTCTGCTCTGACAGCTTAGCAGATGTGACAGCTGTCACAAACTGTTCCTCCCTGCCCCCACCATTACAAAGGGCTGGAGCAGACATCCGCCCTGCTGCAGCCGGGAGGATCTGTTCTGTAGTCTACAGAAGAACAAGGCAGAGCCTGTACCGTGACACACTATCGTTTTTACTGTTCCCGAACAGCAGCTGACCAGAACCAGCCAAGACGTGCAGGTTTTGTGCCCGTCGCAGCTCGGGGAGGGGCGGGGGGGGTGTCAGCTTAAGCACGAGTTGACAAACAGCACTTAGCTTATCTCAAGAAGAAACCTGAGCACTCCCTCAGCAGATGACAGAGCTGTAAATCATGTTATGTATAGCCCTAAAAGTGTCATTAAGACAATTTAGAATAGTTTGTATTAGATAAGAAAACTGTTGTCTTGCAGCTATGCAGAGGAAGACATCTTACAGTTTTGTGTGCATTTTGCATCCACCTGAAAAGCCTCCAGCTGTTTCAGAAGGGCTAAAAGGTCTAATAAAAGCATCCCCAGGAGCCTTAAACTCTTAAGGTGAGAAGCTCTCTGTAAGAATGTAAGGTCTGAAGCTGAACTTTATTTACTTAAGGACATTTGCTGCTCTGTCATGTTCTGTTTCCACGGCATAGAAGGATTGCCAGTCCAGGGAGTAAGTGGCATGAAACCATGTAACAGTGTGGAGCAGGGGAAAATAAAGTTCTTTTCTGTTGATGCTCAGGTGAACTATCACACAGAACTAGAGAGTTCTGGGGAGGGGAAGCATCTGAAAACAAATCAGATTTATAGGGTTGAACTGTTTGGTTTTTGTTGTGCAGTAGGGAGCTGAGTATCATTCTTTGCTATTTAATATTTTCACCACTTTCATTGGTATAGACTGCCAATTTTCTGTTTAATTATGAGCTTTAGGTTTGCCAGGAGAAGAGTAAGGAGACTGAAGCTTTGAACAACAAGGGAGTTCTCTGGGCAAGCATTTGTCTTGTTCTCTGCTGCTCCAGACAGTATATGAGATATCCACCTCAATTTTGACTTAGGAAAGGAAATCAATACATGTCACTGAAGAACATGTAATAAAAGTAGGACAGAGAACTGAGGCTGTTGGAATCAATGTCTCTCTGAAAGCTGTTATCTGAAATATTGTGACACGGTAGAAACTGAGCAAGAGAAGGATATTTAACTGGACTGATTCTCCTGCCCCACATCCATATTTCCCTGCTCCAGCCCCTCCATGTTTAGCCTTTGTAGATTTGAAAGCCCCAAACAAAGCAAGCAGAATGTTCTGTGATGGTGGGTCATCACATCAGTGCCACAGTTCAGTCTGAAGAAGCTCTCACCACAACACTCTCCTGAGCCTTGTGCTGTGGCAGCTACTGTTCTTGATACAAACCAGATCTGAAAGCTCCACACTCCAGCTTTTCCTCTGGCTAAAGGATGTTCCCATTGCTTTCTAGCAATTTCAAGTGACTTGTTCATTTTGGAGTAGCTTTGACAGGAATGGGTCTTAAATGAGAAGCATCCAAGAACTGAGTCACGGATGGGGGGAAAAATAACCTCTGTAAGCTGGGTCAGAACTGAAATTCTAAACAACAAAGTCACTCCGTCCAGGAAAGGTTACTGCTGCTCTAGTTGGTGTGAGAGCTGCTGTTGGGCTGGGAGATCCTCCCAACGGGAGAGTTTGTGGATGGTTCCTTCAACCCCACCGGCTCCTGTGGAAACAACACAGAGGGGGCTGGGAGCCCACAGAGCCTGCTGAGGCCAGAGAGAAAGCAATCGAAACTCATGGACAAAACAAGTGGTTTGATGCTAACTTTAGTAAGTAAAGTTTTCCAGATAAAGGTAATTGCATCCATATTTAACAGCTGTTAAAGAGATACACATTTAATTGCATTATATAAGGAGTGCTTTATATTCAAGAGAAAACATTTCAAGTGTCTTAGTTCTACCTGTTTGGAATCCAGACATTCTCCCTAGAAGATATTCCAGTTGACAAAAAGGGCCTCGTTCAGATATCTGGGATCAACTGAATACATTTATTTAAAAGCAATTTTAAATATTAAAAAAGTAGAAATTAACACATACAGTACTCAAAAACTGTCACATTAAATACATGTGAATAGACATGTGTACTGATGTTTTACCTTAACATTCAATGAGAAGTCAAGATTTTAACTAGTGGCATGACCAGATCTGATTTCTGTACACGTTGATGTACTATGTAATAAAAAAATAAATAGCAACTGTTGTTCAACAGTAAATAAGACATCATCTGCAGAGCAAACTTCCCCCTCTGGGGGCACCTTCCCCTGCCCCTCCCCCCAACCCTTTATCAGCTAATTTTCCATAAAGATTTAGACTTTCCAAATACTATGTCATATACAAAATTGCAGACAGTGGCTCATTGAGTTCAAATATAATACTGTACTTAAACTCAATCAATATCATACATTTTCAGATTTCTTATAACCCACAATAAGCCAGAATAAACAGAACTATTGTTCCTGATGGAACTCATTTAATTTTATAAAATGCATATGTATACTATTTTAAAGAGCGTAGAAAAGAATAGACATTTGACTCTACATAATTTTACATGCCTAGGTTTTCTTTATATGATTTGCATTTATCAGTTTATTTCAAGATCACTTAAAAATACAATTGACCACAAAAGTGAATAGGTTTTGTTCTTTAATGCAACTTAAAACATTGTAGTAATGGATAAAATGGAATGCTAAATAAATGCTAAACCTGACTTCCTTTCCATAAAAACAGAATATAGTCTGAAATACTGGAGCTGGTAATACTGAAGATTAGATGCCAGCAGGCTCGCTCACTCATTGCATATATTTTTTTTTGGAATTCATTTTTTTTAATAAATGATAAAACCATTAACAGTTGATAAATGTTTTGCATTTTTTTCATGTGGGATTTAGACTGGTATTTGTTTCTAAATTAACCACAAACAGAATTAAATATTCACTGACTACAGTCTTGTAAAACTGTATTAGAAATGAAAGCCCTCAGAAAGTCTGAGATGTGCTTTTATGAAATGAAAATCTTTCCATGCAGGCAAGACAATCTGCTTTGAAATAGCAGCACTAGGTACTGAAGCCAAAATAACATTTAAAGCAAGTAATACAAAACTACATATGAAAGTCATGGAACCTGCTACAGACAAACCATGGGAAAAACACAACCGCATGATGTTTCAAAAGATTAAAAATTATGTTGAAAGTGACACAGGAAATTAAAGTTTCCAGTAATACATTGAAGTGTTTTCTGGCAATGCAACTTTATACCAGCTTTCAAGAAACCTCAGGTCAAATGCAGCCTTCCAAAGATTTTGTTAGAAATTAGCTTTATGACAGTACGTCTGTTACTTCGTGCTTTGGGCTATGACCATTACTGTCACAGTTTGGTGAACTCCATGAAAACCAGCCTGATCCTTGTGATCTGAGATCTATCATTACCAGCCTGATCAAGTGCACGACAGGTCATCTTAGCTTCCACTTTTTAGAGCATTAAAAATAATTTAAATTTTTCCTTTTATCACCACTTAAAAATTTTATTTTAGGTAACTAACTTTTAGCAAGTTTGAAGACAGAGGGAAAAAACCCCACAAAATCATTTTTCAAAGAGCCAATTTAGCTATAAACAAATACTGTTGCAAGCTCACATTAAATCTGAATAGCAATTAAGTTAAAATGTTCTTTTCCTCAAATGTAGCTATATGACTACAGTACTACTTTTGTACAAAGGCAGGTTTCAAGTAAGCGTCTAAATGCATGCACAATGTCAACAGTTAACATTTGCTACAAGTCCTTGGTTACTAAGAATTCAGTGAAAGAAACCAGCAAATTTCACATATATCTACTAAAGAACAATATGACTAATTTTCATTAAAATAAGTTTTCAAAGGAAATAAATTTGTAACTTTTTATAGTGAGGTAATATCACAGGGGAACTGCAATCACAGTTTGGCATAGGTCCACGTAATATAAACATGAAATGCTGTATGCACACTGTAAAACATTACTGTTATCTGTAAAGTCAGTGAATATTTGTCTTCATAATTACACTTAACTGAGCACTATATTAAATAAATACCGAAGTGGGTTTCATAGCTGTAAACTGCATACACTTATGAACTGCAGACTGATCTTTAAATTGTCCAAAACCATTCACTCATTCTAACTTTCTGCTAATTGTATATTGAGAATACCAAGTTATTAGGAACAGTCATTTCTGTACAGTTACATGGGTGACAGAGACCACCTATGTTGGAAAGCTGGCAGTCCACACGTGTGGGACAGCACGGACAGAGATGGAAGTGCTAAATGCCCAGGATGGCTTCAACAAACCCAATAAGGCGTGCCAGGTTCCAAGGCTACCATAATACTGGCAAAGGCAGAATAACACAGTATATTTACAATACATATAATTCAACCTCATGAGGTGAAACTTAAATGAATTCTTAATTTGTAACAGCAGCTATATATACAGTTGTGCACAGGATTACAGGGAGGCAGCAGCGTTCGCTTTTGCTAAAAAGCCCGTCTTGCATGAAGAATGTGCAATGCTCAAGTTTAGGATTTGTTTGTTTGTTTGGACTAGTCTGACAGAATGTGCACAAAGGACACTGGAAAGACCCCTTTCCTCTCTGGTTGTCCTTCGATGTGGCCAATCTGCAACACAGGAGAAAAAGGTACATATATATATACATATATATACACAGATGTGCATGCGTACACACAGACTTCACAGACTGCATTCACTTCATTCAAAAGCAGCAGAACTGCTCACAGAGCCTCTGCAACCTCTTGGACAGTCTGAAGCAGACTTTAGTTAACATTTGAATTTGTGTAAAGGAATAAAATGAAACTATGCACCAGCACATTATAATTAAGACAAATGAAGCCCATTAAATCTAAAGAGAACAAAACTCCATTTTTTTTAGGAAACTTGCATACATCACTGAATTTCAAGAATCTCACCAAAACAGAAGCCAGATTTTCTTTTGCCTTATAGGCCGATTTTCAGTTACATCTCTGAAAACCACTTGTCTTAGTTAAGTGAATAAATCCTGAACATCTCACTGAAGGGAATTTTCTGCTACAGTTGTGAAGTTACTTATGATAGTCTGCATGTTTCACTTTCTTAAGGTGATAAAAGCCCAGCTGTTTTCTCATTGAATTAGTATGATACCTAATGATTTAGATGCATACTAGTGTTTATAACAAATCACAGTGTTGTCTGATTAAGTATCCTTCAGGTACAACTTCCTACATGTCTTGCATCATGATAAAGAAATAACTAATAAACTTAGTAAAAGAAATAAAAAATAATATATTTTATATGAACTTTCCATGTTTAAAATGCATAATTATAAACAACTATTGAATAGCACTGGAGCAGCAGCCCTGACTGACCACAGAGGGTGGCCTCTTCTCACCCTGCTACACTGCTGCTCACTACTTTCAGAATAATGGTGTACCTTCCTTCCTCTTCCACAAGCTTACAAAATGGGAAGAGGAAACATACAGGGCAGGCCATTTCCTCTTGGAGAGCCAAAGTTTTGAAGCATATGAGTCAACAGCCCTTGTTTCCCTTCTCAGAAACACTCAGACTGGGGCACTTCATGGGGCTTGCTGGGCATGTCCCCAAGGGGCTTAAAAAGCCACTTCACAGAACAGATCCAGCAAGGAATGCAGCAGTGATCAGGGACTGGGTGATAGGGGCAACGCAGACACTTCCCACTGGGCACTGTTCTTTTGATATCAGCTTTTCAGTTGAAAATCTTCCACACTTAAATGATGAGTGAGAGGAAAACATAGCTGGAAACAAAACAGCAAAGGTTGTGCTGCACTCAGATTAGGATATCGCAGGCAGCGTTGCAATTAGTATTTGTTTTAGTCAAATGAAATCTGTCTCATTATCCCCAGCAATAATTCCTTGGCAGGGAAATATGAGTAGCAGGGCTTTAGGGACATGAGCTGGATTGTCAAGAAAGGCTAGAGCCTTCACGTGGGGTTGAGAAAAACCTGGTGTTAGCACTTGAACAATAGGCAGTCCATAATAGGGGGACTATGGTATGAAACAGGGACATGAGAGGGAAGAAGGCAAAGATGTTATCTGCCCCTCATGTAAGGAGAAAACCATCAGCTTACAGCACCAATTACAAACTATTCCTTAGATTTCCAGGAGCCCCTGAAGGTATAACTTAACGTTTTGGGTGAACTGAAGATAATTACACATCTCATTTTCAGGGAGGGTGTAAGTTTGTTAAATGGAGTAAGAATCACCACTTCTTCATTTAATGAAAGGCTGTGTGCATTACAGAGAGGGACACATGTAAATATGTGCCATATGAGGCAGCAATAAAGCCAAACCTAGTGGGGATGGTTCTAACAGACTCTCTCTCCCAGATAAAAGGGGTTTTCTTTAATAGAAGTTTAAGGGCTGGCTGTTAGCTCAGGCAAAAAGAAACCAAACAAAAATCAAAGCAAAACAAAAGCCAAATAAAAAACCCACCACCTACAAACAGAAATAAAAAGAAACCCTCCACATTTGGAAAAAGAGGCTTTCCTATAAAAGTCATAAAGAAGTTATGTGGAACTGTAAAAGGGAAAGATACATACCCACCACTCTTGGTCCTCTTCACCAGTTACAATAATTACTTCTCCTTCAACAAATGTGAGTTCATCATCATTATCTGCCTGACAGTCATAAATGGTCTTCACTCGCCTAACTTTGTTTTTCCCCTAAAAATAGAATGAAGTTTGAGATGAAGGACATGAGAAACAGAGAAAAAATATACATGATATGAATTTTGCCTTTTAGTTGTGTTTTGTTTTACAAGAAAGTGAAGACTATCAATTACTTTCCCTGCAACTGGGAATATGGAAATCCAAAAACTCTGCTTCAACAAGGATATTTAAAAAATAAAATAAAAAGTTACCTACACAGGTGTAGGTTTTCTTTTTCTTAAGATTCAGAACTCCCAGCAGAACTTAATGTGTAGTGATTAACATGTAGCCCTTAAGAGGGCTTAAGTAACCTCTGCTTCCTCCAGTGAAGAAAGTTTAAATAATGTCTTTACGTTGTTCTAGTCTACAAACACCCTCTTTCTCCTTTAATACATACTTCATCAAAAAAACCACCATGAACAGCAAATTAAATCCAGTCTCCTCTGTGAATGTTCCAGCAGAGGTAAGGACTGAGGAAAATGCTGCATTGAAATCCCAGTATTCCTTACAGTTTTGGTTTTGGATCTAGTGCAAAAATACAGTATTCTTTGATTTCAAATCTGCTTACAAGACTGGAAATTATTTTTTTAGCAATTTTTCCATCCAAATGTTAGCAATTTCTTACTAAAATTACCTTAATGTCAGATGGCAGTACTATTTTCTGATGATAATTCACACTAGATTTTCTCACAGCTCTACCATTCTGAGTCCAAGTATTTTCTAGGTCATACTTTGCTGCATACTGGTAATTCATATGAAAAAAGCCTCAGCTATGGACTCCTCCCCAGACATATGTTTCTTATGGCAGAGAAGATGACTTAAATTATTTCCAAATAGAGTAAGTAAGCAATATTCACAGCAAAACACTCCTGCTGCTTTATATTCCTGTATTTTCATACCCACACCTCTTCAAAACCTACAGTTACTTCTTTTAACAGAAGTAATCAGATAACAAGAATGCAAAAACCCTAGAAGAGCAGAAGGAGATGAGAAGCAGAAGGGCTATGAAGGGAAAAGTCAGCAGGTTTAGAGGAATTTGAGCCAAAACTAACTTCAGAGAGGAAATTTCCTAGGGAGTCTTCTCTTTGCTGTTACCTACCCACCTGAAATTTCTCCATGTTTTGGCAAAAAAAAAATCCCTGCAGCTCAACAGCAGAACAGACACACTGAAAAAAACACTCACACTGAACTCAAGGTACAGAAAAATAACAATTATAGGGGGATTTAAGGGAGAAAGCAGTTTAGACAACATAAAACTAAAAAAAAGACAAATGAACAGAAATACCTGAAGTTCATATGAGATCAAGGGGTTGTTTTTGCAGCAAAGGTTTGTTGCAGTAAGAAGTCACTTCAAAGAATGCTTCCTCTCTTTTTAAAATATATTAAAATAATTTAAACAAAAATCTTTTCTAGCACTAGGGACTGGAATTCAATAGGAATGGGTACTTGGGGATAGTCCCAGCTTTCAGCTCCAGAGAACCTTTACAAACCAAGAGCGCTCCCTCCCAATCAATCCTCCTGTGATGAAGGGAAACAACTACTTCTGCAAGGTAAAAATTGTCTTGTTCAATGAAGAGAATAAAGAAATTTACATTCCTCTAAACTTAGAAAACTGTATGGAACTCAGCTTGTAAGAGCACATGAAAAATGATGGGAATTACTCCGGTTCCATCAGATTTTAACATTTTATTCTTTTTATGGAGAGCAGCAAAATGCAGCATTCAAGCCCAAGGTGTATTTAATTGTGGGAAGGTATAAAAAAGGATGGATATGTAGAGAGCACATATGTTCCAGAACCTATGTTCTCCATGTTCCAGAACAGTTTGTGGCACTGGTGTGTAAAGAAATGGAAGCAACTCCAGGAAATGTAATCTGCGACTAAAAAACAAATACCCCCCACAGACTCCCTGTACCCAACAAGTGCTTATTAACAAGAGATTTTTATGCTTAAGACTGAACAATAATGAGATGCTGTGATCATTACTAATCCAACCATGCTCTTATTTACATTCAACACATTTTTTTCTTTAAAAATAAGTATTTTGTCTCCTTTATAGAAACCACCACACACACACAAAAGAACACTCAAGTGCTCAGTGTGATTTCAGAAGCAGTCAGTGCAAGTTTTGTTTCACTCACTAAAAATATCCTTTCAAATCCTTATAAATTATCAGCATCGGAATTTTAAAATTATATTTCTGTATATTTCAATTAATTTTCTAAAACTTCCAATAAAAAAAAACCTGTGCTTCTCTGTTTAGTGGCTAAATAGTCAAGCCCAAGAGAAAGGTGCCCACAAGTGCTGTGGCTGCGGTTGTGGGTCTCACTGCTCACTGGGATGAAGCATTTCACCAGCTTTGTGGAGAGGATACACCCAGAGGATGAAAATGGTGGCAATATACCTCCAAAGAGGAATTCTTGCGCATTATCACTTCAGCAAAAAAGGCTGCACGGAACAAGAAGAAATACAAGTGTGCATGCAAAGATACGCAAAAACTTGGGGATATGTGGGAAGATATATAATAGTTTCAATCACTGCACAACAGTGGAACTATTTAATTTACTGCACATGTGAAAATGGCTGAGTTTGGAGAACAAAGAACCTTTCCTCATAATTTTTCTATACACAGTAGGGTAACAGTTTACAAAAAGCAAAATGTAACCAAACCAAACAGGTAATCCATTATTTGCTTTCTTTTCTTCTTTAATAAAGTGACAAGTAGGTGAGAATGACCAGCATCATTTGCCTGCTTATATTTAAAAGTACATGAGTAAACAAACACTTTTTGATCGGATCCCGGTAATATTTAAATTCCAGAACATTCAGGAAGCCCAAGCAACATCCCTACCTGTTGTTCTCAATTCAGACAGGAACTTACAGGCAAATCCATGCCAGAAGCCAAGCAAAACGATGGCTCCAGAGGGCCCTTCCTCAGACAAGCACAAGGCAGAAAATCACCCTCCGCTTTCACTGTTTCACTAGAACAAAGTCTTATTTCCTTTTTACATAAGTGCTTTGCACAGGCAATCTGACAAACAAAGCCATCTCCCTTTTGGCGCATTCTTCATGATGAAAATCATAAGAGAGCTCTGGAGTTTCATAGTTACCTCAATCTACATATGCATTAAGAATCCTCTGTTGGAAATTGCACTGGTTAGCAAGATGAACAGCAAGTTGAACTGGGGGTTGGAATCAAGTTAAAGTTCCAGCTCTGCTACTACACACCACACAGTAATGTCAGTTTTGCCACTTCATCAATACATCTGAACCTACACCTCAATCACCTCAGTACATCAACATTAAATACTCACAACAGGAACATTTACTACTTTGTCACAGTTGACTTGACTTTAAATTTTGCATCTACTGACAACAGGTGCTAATATCCCTTCTTAAAATTTACAGAAGTCAAATATATAAATATTTTAGCACTCTAAGGCACACAGATCCGTGAGCAAAGGCAACTGAGAAAACCATCAATTCATTCAGAGTTGTGATTGGCATAGATAAAATACATAAATAAATAACTCTCAACAGATCTGAATACACTGTCATGCTCCCAAGGTTGTTTTATGTTGCAAGTATTTGTTTCAGCATGCAGGAGGCCTTGTAAACCCCCAACATTTGCTGAAGCTGCTTTGGGGTAAAGAAAGAGCCTCTCATGCCCCACCCCAGCCCATAGCTTTATGCTGCCTTGTGTGCATAGCTCAAGGGTGCACGGAAAGTCCTACAGTAACTTCAAAGCCTTCCATGGATACTTCTAAGGAGCTGGAGTAATACCTACCATATTTATTTTCCTGGGAAGTGGCACAGGGGTTTCTGGCAGGGTGTGTGTTATGTCATTAGACTCTTCAGACGCTTGCCTTTGGACGGTGTCTCTGGATTGTACGTTTGGAGAAAGATCTATGGAGTGAGATTTTTGATTTGCCTCTGAGGGCTGAGGCTTCGGTGCTGCTTCACCACCTTGAGTTTTAGCCAACAGCTCTCCTAGCTGAGGTTTTGGAGGAAGGTCCTTCATCTGTGGCTTTGGAGGTAAGTCTCCAAGCTGTGGTTTTGGTGGCAAGTCTCCTAGCTGAGGCTTTGGGGGTAGTTCTCCAGGCTTTGGGGGTAAATCTCCCACTTGAGGTTTCTGAGTTAATTCCAGAGGCAGAGGCTTTGGGGGCAAGTCTCCAGGCTGTGGTTTCTGTGGTATATCGATGGACAGTGAGGGCTTCTGAAATATTTCCATGTGCTGATGAGATTTATCTATTGAAAGATGATGACTGGTTTCTATTTTTCTTAGTGCCACTAAAACAAAAGAGCAAAATAATGTTTTTCACAATCTTAACATTTTAATATTAAAGAAGTTAGGCATATATCAAAACTGCAATTGTGTCAATGATCACATGGTCACTGAACCACATAACTGCCCCTAAGTCCTCTTAGTCTATGACAAAAGCAAGATAATACAACTTTACATAACCCTCGTTCACTGAGGTCTCATTTAATTGCTCCTCCTGGAGGCCAGCAGTGCTTATTCCAACAGCTATAAGATGTCAATTCGTAGATTATCTACTCAAAATGAAATAAAGTGATTACTTTTTGGACCTAAATCAAAAAGTACGAAATATAATAAAAGACTTTGCAGAACCACCTACATGTGGACCAATTGATGTGACTGTAACAAAATTTCTTTTTAATGACAATTATTCACATACACAGTTGAATTCCATATAAAAAACCACCTGACGGTCAGGATTAGTACTTGTAAAATATCTCAGAAGAGAGACAGTGAGCACATATATCTATGCAGTGTACAGAATATACTGTAGTATAGACATTCAAACTAAAACTAAGAAAAAATGAATTATTGTATATTTTTACAATTAAGTAAAGATAAAAAGTTTTAAAATGTGTATTTTGCAGATTTGATGGAAGGAAATTTAAATTAGATTTTCAAACAATTATTTTTGTCAGTGTCATCTATTGATCCTACTGCTAAGGTCCCTAAGAAAACTCAACTGAAATCTATCTCAAAAACAAAACCATTAGTACACAAAAAACCCAACCCACAACCTCCTAAACCAAATAACCCTAGTGTTGAAACAGATGAAGGGGGACAGGAGAGAAAAAAATTACAACCTGTGATGAAAGTAACACATTTTGACTAGATGTAACAATTTCCTAGTGCATTCAGCATTACTTTAGCACTGTATTCTACCAGCCAAAAAGGTGGCCTGACATTTGACTGTGAAAGAAACGAAACTCCCTTTGGGTATCACCCACTGCAATAACACTTCCACAATATATTTATGGTTACTTATTCCATAATAATAATAGTAGTAGTAGTAGTAGTAGTAGTAGTAGTAGTAGTAGTAGTAGTAATAATAACAATAACAACAACAACAACAACAACAATATTATTATTATTATTATTATTATTATTAAAAAAACAACCCATTTGCACAGTTTGCATGAAAGAAGTTGTATAATTACTGTCAGTTATCTCGTTTTAAAAAAATGTCTGTGTTGATCCCTGTATATGGCTCTGTGTCCTAGACTTACCTCATAGCAAATGTACACACACTGATCATCCACATGGGTTTGAGATGTAAGTAAATGATATGAAAAACCCTGATAGCAGCCCTTATCAAAGTGCTTTGATTTGGCCGTTCTTAAATTTTCACATATATAATTTTAAATCAAGGAAGTGTTGACTTCCTTCACAGTGCCACCCTAGCACATCATTGATGGCTCTTTGAGAAGATGATACCATGTCAGAATAATTGTAATTTAATGAAGTTGAAATTTTACATTTGCTTTTTCTATTAAAAATGATTTGCACTCTCAATTTCAGACACCTAGCTTCAGAATTTTGGACAAGCAGCATTTCCTGATCTTCAGGCCCTATTGTGATCATCCACTCATACACATATAACATATTTTTGATGTATTCTGTATTCAGACAGAACTACAAAGTAGGTCTACTTTCTACTTTCTAGTCAATTGATGCAACAACTCAAAAAAAACTAAATGAAACCTGCTGTGTGAGTTTAAAAAGATTAGAAAAAAACATTTCTAAAAGAAAGGTGTTCCCTGGGATGATGGTCTCAGCAAGTTTGCCACTGCTATATAAGCGAGTATGTAACAGTACCTGATTCTTTCCAAAGTAGTTGCACTGACCACAACCCTGATTGCCAGAACTTGGCACAGATTTAGTTTGCTCCAAGCTATCAAGAAATTGGACTTAGAGCTATTAGGAAAAAAGAAAAACACCAACTAGAGTGGTCTAGGATAGAAACAGAAGCCCAGAAAAGTTATCCATGGAGATACTCAAAATATGACTGGACATGGCCTTGAGCAACCTGCTCTCATGGCAGAAAGCTGGCCCTGCTCCGAGTGCTGGACTGGACCACAAGACCTCCTGAGGTGTCTTCCAGCTTCAATTAGTTCATAGTTTTTTTTATCTCCCTAGGTGTATGTTTTCATGAAAATGTTTAATGAACATGAAAATGTTTCATGAAATGTTTAATGAAAGCCTTTCCCATCTTTTAAAATCCTTTCAGTCTTGTGAAGCTTTCATGGTTTGTGGCATTTTAGAAATAAAATTTCTGCTGAAAAGATCCATATATTTAAAACAAGTATCTACTTTCACCCGCACTTAAAAGATGCCATTATGAGAATAACCACAAAGAGATCTCTTACCTTTCTGAGGTAGTTTGGGAAGAACTCTAGGGCCAAGTGCAGTCTTTGCAGTCCCAGTGCTAAATAAACAAATATGAATTATTAGTGCTTTCAACTGTTATAAAATATATTTATTTCTCATTTTCCCCCTTTACACATCCATAAATAAAAAATCCCCAAACAAATACACATATATTGTGCTTCTTTTGTATAATCACTTTGTCTGTGGATAAATCCCAAAACTCAAAGCACTGTTAAGAATTAATTTGGGGTTTTTTTCAGAGAAAAAGACATACAAACCCCACACAATTTCAGTGCTATGGGGCAGATATATTCTATGAACTATGGTACATGCAAAACATACTCTGAAATTAGGTGAAGCTGAAAGACCAACTCTGTGGGTAGATTCTGAACTTTAAGGAAAATTTGTTCTTCAAAATAATTATACTGAAACATACAAAACATAATCCGTGCTTTATGTCAGTGAAGTTTTCCAGGACTGAGCCTGTGCCTTGTAGCGTCCTGCACGTGTATGTTATTGTATGACACACACACTCTGCTGCAGGAGGAGACAAGGTCTCTGCTGCTCTCAGGAAATACTGATGATTGTGGGAAAACAACATGCTTTACTCTGTCAACCTGTATTAACACGTGTGTTAGCTATTCCCATCAAAGGTTTTCCTCTAAAACCACACCTAAGTCACTTTTATAGAAAAAGACTGAGGAAGAAGAGAAGAAAGCAAATTGATTTAAGGCATAAAAATCTAACAATAAACAAAAATCAGTATCAGCTCAAAATAATGACTCGAAAAACAAGAAAAAAAAAAGAGTGAGAAAGCTGCCAGAGTATCTTCAACAGAGCAGAGTCTTCTGCATTAACAGCCTTGATTCTGCTATTGCTTGTCTCTGCAGCCAATGTTTCAAAATCAGCATGATGAAACACTTTTAATTTCTAGCTGTTTTTTAAATAGCCAAAATACATCATGACATGAAATTGAAAGAACAGCCAAGCTCAATCTTGATTCAATAAATCATAGAATCATAGAATATTCTGAGTTGCAAGGGCCCACAAAGATCATCGAAGCCCAGCTCCTACCTTGGCCTCTCTCTAATGCCGTGGAGTACGAGGACCACACTTTTACCCTTGTCTGACAAGTAACTAGCATGGGCCTAACTCTCTGTGCTGTGGAACATCACCACCCTTTCCCTGAATGGCCAGTGCCAGCTGGATGGACTCAGCAAACGTGGGAAGCCAGCTGTGCTACCAACAACAGGTCCCCTGCCTGCCCTGACAAGGCAGATCACAGTCTGGGGGTGTCCAGAAACTCTTCCTACACATCTTCTGCTGTGCCCTGTTTGAGGTTACACATCCATCCCCAGTCACAGCCCGTCCCACACACTTGTGGTCATGCAAGGCTGTGTGCCTGAGGCAGGTGTGTATTGGAATTACCATGCTCTGAACCTCAGGACTTCGGAATCACAGCACAGACAGAGGAGTAGCAAACTCTAAGTGACAGCAATGTATGGCTGTCCTTACTACTCCAGCTATTGAAAAAGACACTTGTAATGGACAGACCTGATGAACTACAAGCTAAAAGCAGTTTGTGTTACTGCAGACTGTGTGGCAGCACATAAGCCTGACAGAGTGGAAAACAGCTAAACTGGAAGACTGAGATGAACTCTCTCTCTTACAGAGCCATCTTCGATGCCAGCCTGTACCCAGAGTGACACTGCTGCTACAGGCAGGACACCTCACACTGAAGCAGATAAAATGAAATGCCAGGAGACATGAAAATAAAACTTTTGTCCTGCTGGACTGTGGTCTGAGGCAGCATTCCCCAGCTGGGAGAGCACTTCTGTAGGAGCAGCAGATAAATTCGGGTACAAGTTGTTCTGTCCATCCTGCTCAAAGGATGGATTGTGCATGGACAGCGAGGAACAAAGCGTAGGAGGCTCAATGGAGCCAAAGTATTTGTATGCTAGTAAGGCATGCAGAAAACTAATGAAGAAACATAGCTAGGATTTTATTTCCTATGAAAGGCTTTCCTTTTCTAATTTACAAATTAGTTACATTTATTTAAATTTTCATCTTTGCCTTCAAATATGCAGATTTTACCTTGACTGCTGAGACATCCCCTCAAACTTGTTTGCAGCCTTAGTTGAAGGTGGGCCCAAATCATTACCTGAGGTGAAAAAAAGGACAATTTAAAAAACCAAAACATTAGGATAACTGAAATATAATCAGCAGAGGGTGCAATTTAAAGCAAAACATGTATTCCTCTAAGTATCTTCTATACAACATATCTAAAAGATCATTTTTAACTTTATTAATAATTTTGCAGTTGAAAAAGCAGGAGGGACCAAGATATTCCAAGATGACCTTTCATATAACACACTTTAAAACAAATCACTGGTAGCTCTCATCTCCTGGCAAGGGAAGATTGAATGACATTGCTGTAGGGCATTTGTTTTGAAATAGTGTTTCAATTTTCTCTGTATAGAAGGAGATACAGCAGGCCAGTATCAGATAAATTTATCACAGATTTTTACATTTTGCACTATGATGCACGTCTTTTTAAAACCACCGTGAATTTGATTTTATTCACAAAACACTAAATTTCTAAGGATTGGTATTTTATCCTATGTGAAGAACAGCCTTTACTGATTTAGTGACTAAGTCTGAGCGTTCCCATAATCTGCACTTCAGCCATTGGTAAAGAAAAGATCCTGGGTATACAGAATTCTGTCAAAAGGCAGCAAAATCCAAACCCAGGTGCTCTGGACTCCTTCAGCAGAAAGCTTCTCTTCATTAGCCACCACCATTTTCAAGGTATAATGACACCAACTCATTTGGTTTGGTGCCTTTTCACCCGCCTTTGCCTCTCCTGTTACAGCATGTCTTAATCTTAGAACCAGCTTCAACAACCATTAGTAAATTCTGTCATTGAAATAGATGCAAAGTGGCATTTAATGATCCAAGAACGCAAAATACTTCTCATTCAAAAGAATGACACATTTTTCTAAATACCATTCTTGGCGCATTGATGTCTAAATGAAACAGCAGAAAAGGCTCATGCTGTGCTTTGCTAAAAATATGTTTGTGTTTAAAAGTGGTGCAAAAAAGGAACTAAGGTAAAACAGCAAACGTGTAGATCCTTTGGATAAAGCAAGGAAAAATGTCTCATGGTTGCTATGGAAATACAAAATAATCTGTATGACATTTTTAGAACATCTTTGAATAGTAACTCAATTTGCTTAGACATAAGCTAAGGATTGCTCTGCTTGAAACTTCAATTAATGCACAGATTAGAAAACAAATGCTGAAATTCAACATAGCAAGAAACATAACAACAAAGAAGAAAGCTTCTGAAAGGAAAAGCAGTGAACATCTGACAATATTCTTAAGCAAAAAACACAAAGGCAGATACAAGAAACTCCCTCTTTTATAAACACAAAATGTAATACTTGCTTAAAAATCCAAATGGACTTTGAAACAAGATTTGTACAGATCTCAGCGAAGAAAAATGGGGAGAAAAGGCCCCTCTTCCATGCACTGAAATTTAGCCTGCCCTGAAAAGCAGTGAAGAGACAGAAAAAGCAGTATTCTTCTCTGGCCCTGCTCTGACAAGGTGTTTTACTGCTACAGGCTTCATCTTCAACTGCACACCTGCACCTTTCCCATATTTTCTTCTTCCTTTAACTGTTGTCTAATGTGTTTAAGGAAAAGCTGGCACTTGCTTAGCATCTAATCCTATCACACCTTTCATACGAATAGTACTACATTATACAGTATTCTAGTATATGGTACTTTAGGTGCTCGTTTGGATTTTTTACATTTTTAAAGTCCAAGCTCTTCAAAATGTCTTTACTACCTCTGAAAAAGTACAGGGCTGTTAGACTCCAGAATATAAGAAATATTTTTTTTTCCACATCCCAGACCTCTGAGAAGTAGAGAACTGAAAAGATTCCATTATTTGTATTCCTTGAGAAAAAGTCTTTGCTTTGTGTTGGACTCTGTACTTTTCTTCATATTGAATCTTAGATTAAATCACACATGAGTACTCCATGGTTTACTACATTTAACTCAATTTGCTGAAAAAAAATGGTGCTTTTAGGCTACCAATTTTTTATTTTAGGCTAGTAATTGTGTGTTTATACTAGAATAGAGCGAGGATTCTCTTACGATACAAGTAGCATATGGATGATGCACCTATGTAAACACTGGATTCCAGTTTAAAAATTTACAGATTCATGGAAATCCTGCCACCGAGACTAAAATCACAGAAAATTACATGGGCCTGAGATTTATAGCTACCAAGAGAATTTGACTGCATAGAGCAATGTTTACTCAAAAGAGGAAGAATCTGAGTAGTCTGGAAAATAGTTTCCAAAAAGCATCTGTCAGAAAGGTATCCTGGTAAAAAAAAAAAAAATTAAAAAGCACTGTTTCTGTATAACTTCTGCTGGTAGAAGGATGCAAATTATCAGTCTTTGTGTATGTACAGACAACATCACAAAAGCAAAATACATATCACGACAACACAATCCACCAGCAAGGTGTGAACACTTTACAGGAGAGGTGTGGCCCAGAGCCCAAGGAAAGAAGCTCCTGTGGCAGTTGTGAGACCTGCACAGACACACTGGGGTCTGTGTGCCCCAACGCTGCATCCTTGCAGCCGGTCCCTAAGCTGGGCACAGCAGTGGCAGGGCAGGGGGCATGGCAGAGGCAGAGGCAGAGGCAGAGGCAGAGGAGAGCAGTGGCTGAGGGGCCGGGGTGAGGGCAGAGCCTGGGCAGCTGCAGCAGAGAGAGGGAGGCAGTGGAGGAGATTGGATCGGGCCCCAGGGGAGCGTGGAGGATTTTCAGCTTTCTCAAGTGAGACTCAGCTACAGCAGCCTGGAAGGCAGAGTGACAGAAGATAGAACTGCTGATTTATCTGAGCTGACATTACATCAAGCTGCAATCATTGGAAAGCAAGCACCAGGTAAAAAGAAAGCAAAGATCATATATCAGCCATCATAAAGGTTTTCCCCTGCCCTTTTGTTTTGCATTTGAAACTCACCCCAAGGAATTGGGCCCTTATTCTGGGGTCCATGAGGTAGTGGGCTTGGTGGGTCAGAGAGGGTTCTTTTGTGTCCTGGGGGTGGGGGAGGTGGTCTCTTCTTGGAAAGAGTGGAGCTGCCACTAGAGGTTTGAGTGCTTAGAGGGAGGGTTGAAGGTGGGCCTGCAAAATAACAAACAACCTTCTTACAAATACATGTGCATAAACGTCAAAGCAGCACTGAAAAATTCACAGTCAGACCCACAGCGAAGTGCAGCAAAAGACTAAAATAAAAAGACAAGCCATGCCAAAACACTGTTTAGATTAAACGACATGTTCACCACATTTTTAACCATCTCAGCTGTGGGAATATAAGCAACTTGACAATAGAATGACACGTGTACTTATGTTTAAAACTACAGGATTAATCATGCCAAGATTTCTAATTTTAGGCATTGTTCAAAAAAAAAAAAAGCAGCATGAAATATTAAAATTAAGTAATATTTAGCACATGGGATTAAAACTGCTGTTAATTTATACCAGAATGAAAGAGCTTTCTATATGTTCTAATATGTGGGGAGGTTTTTTAGCCCTCCAGACCATCCCATACAAATTTTGTTAATAAACTGGAAGGCAGGAGGAAAGAAATAGAAATATGCCTACAAACTTTCCTTTCACTTTCAAAATAGGATTTTTAGCTTGAGAAGATTTTCTGTAATACTTTTTTCTTTTTCTGTGGATCAAATACATCAAACTATGCATTCCAAGACCACTGCAAATTGCTGTAGGTGGTATGACTAAAATAAACATCAAGAGAAGTCCTTTCTGGGACTGAGATTAGATATTTCATGGTAGCATTGCTTATAAGGGACTATGCAGTCACCCCTACCCTTAAAAACTTTTATTTCCCTCTGAATTAATGCTGGCACAAGTATTATTCAACACAACGCATGTTTTACACAATATGGGAACAGATACGGCTTGAAAGACAAAATAACCCAGCGGGAAGACAAGAGTTTTCCCTAATCAGCTTCACCACTGACCTTCACAAATGTCTCTAATAAGAAGCTCAAGGAAGCAGAGCAGCGCGCAACCGGCAGCGAGAGGATGACTGCTCGAGTCAGCTGCCACCACCGCCCTAAGAAATTACTTGTAACACTTATCTCCATTAGTTCTACATTAGCTTACAACAGCTCCAGGGCAGTTGTTGGGGTTGTTGGTTTGTAGGTTTTGTTGTTTTTGTCTTTTTTTAATCTAATCAACAACTAAGACTTCACTGCAGTCTTCACTTGCAATAAGTTTTGCACGTCAGACAGCTTTTCCATCAGTCTGGATAAACGCAGAAAATTGACATAAAACTTTAAAAGCAAAGTCTATTTGTACCTGAAATTTCAAGTCTATTGTCAGTCTGTTTCTTAGACCTGTAGAACCAACTCGCCTATTTTTGAAAAGCTACCTTATTTGAACAGTATTTGAGACAAAACCTTCATTTAGTTACTTGACATATACCCTACCCTGCAGCACACAAAACTAGAGCTGCCTTCTTTAAAAATGTTTATTAATATTCTCTATAGGTAGCCTATAGGAAATGATCAATACCTGCACTCTTTCCCAAATTATTATATATCATAGAAGTATTGAAATTAGTGAAAAATAATATTTGTTAAAATTCCTTAGGTGAAACATTTAACACTGACAAAAGTAACTTCAACGATTCAATAAGCATGAATCTGTTTATCAGATATTTTTAGCAGGTAACCTCCCGCTTTCTTATAAATAGCAAAGAAAAATTTAATAGAACTGGCCCTAATGAGTTAATAACTCAATGTATTCTCTTCCAGATTCAAGCCTGGAGGGCCTTCTGCTGTGCAGGAGAATCTCTCAACCAGCAGATATTTTGGGCCTGGCTTAATTAATTGGTTACTTTTGTAAATCAAATTATATATTTTGTAATTGTTCCTTTCAATTTACTTCCAAGTTCACAAAACCATTAATTGACAACAAGTCAAATGCCAGTGCATTTAATGATTGTTCCCCAGTTTGCATCCTTACCCTTTCTCATTTTAATTTCTTCCTTGAACTTAAGTAAGCAAGATAATTTAAACTGTGCATTGAGATGTTTTTGAAAGCAAAACCAACTTTTCTCATGCTAAATTTTGACTGACGCTCCCTTAAACTCCTGCAAGTTACCAACTCTTTCTTTGCTTCAACAAATACGAATCAAAAGTTGTTTTGATTCGTGATGTAACTCCGAGTGTATCTGGGAATGGCGAGGGGGGAGGAATAGTCCATATCCACTGCTGGCAGTACCGTTATTGTTAAAGCCCGCCGAGAACACACGCGGGCTGTCGGGGCAGCGTCTGTCCCGTCCCGACATTCGGCGCTGGAGTTCTCCCACTGCCGCAGTGCCTGGGAGTGGGAATGTCCCACCGCCCCCTGGCGGCGGCTGGGCGCACTGCACCGCGCCCCACCGCACCTGCACCCCGCCGTCACAAATCACCCAAAAACGGCTTAAAGCGAAAAAAAAGAGCAGGAAAGGCATTCAAATAGTATCGTGCGCTTTTTTCAAAAATTAAACTTCAGACAAGAAGTAAGATTTGTACTTTTAATTGCCAACAAGAGGAAGAAATCTTCTCTACAAAAATAAACTTTAGTAGAATTTAAAAAAACCCCTTTAAAATTATGTTATATGGGCATGTTTTAGATTTCACATTAGTTGTATATATGCAGACATTACAGAGGAGTTGAAAAAATCACTTCATAGCTTTCAGAAGTTCACAAGGCATACAAAAGTCACAGGGAAAAGGTGTTTAAGGTATTACAAATCTTACTTTCAGACTCCTAGCATTTGTTTCTGTATTAAACTCCTAGAAGGAACAAATATGAATACAAAGGTCATACACTAATGATTACATGGCTGAAATACAAAATAATTTATTTTCAAATAAACACAAAATAAAGGAAAACTTCAAAACATCTTTTCAGAAAGAGGCATAAAGTGACATCATGCTTTGAATAAAGAAAACATGGGGAAAGTTCTTGAATCTAAGTCAGTTTATGGAAACAACTGGTGAAATAATATAAGACCTGATGATGTAAGAACTGTCTGTACAATATTATAAAATACACTGTATCATACAATCACTTAGGTTGGGAAAGACCTTGTAGATCATTGAGTCGGACACTGCCAGGTCCACCACTTAACTACGTCTCTGCTTCCGTGCCTTTGGGATTTCCTTCTTGAAGAATCTCCTGGACTCCTTTTAGACTATCTCCCAGGGCCTCTTGTCAACCAGGCTCCTAAACAGGCCAAAGTCTGTCCCTGGAGGTCCAAGGTGGCAGTTCTGCAGATCCCCCTCCTTACTTCTCTGAGACCTCGTGATCCCTGTGCCCAAGACAGCCTCCATCACCTTCTCTCTTCTCAAACAGCAGGTCCAGCAGGTGCCTTCCCTTGTTGGCTCCCTCACCAGCTGAGCTGGAAACTTCTCTTTCACGCACTCCAGACACATCCTAGATACTCCTGTCCCATGAGAACAAGGGCCAGCAATTGTGAGACTTCTCCCAGCTGCTTACAGGATATCTCATCTGCCTCTCCATCCTGGGTGGGTGGTCCCTAACAGATTCCCAGCAGGATATCTGCCTGTTGGCCTTTCTCTGATTCTTACCTATCAACATTTGACCCTACTGCCACCATCATTCAGGTCAGACACTCAAAACAGTCCCTAACATACAGGGCTACCCCACTGCCTCTCCTTGTTTATAGCCATCCATTGCAGCACTCCAGGTATGTCACTCACCCCGCCTTGTTTCAATGATGGCAGCTAGGCCACTGTCTTCCTGCTGCACAAATGGCTTCCAGCTCCTCCTGTTCATTGTCTGTGCTGTGTGCAGTGGTGTAGATGCACTTCAGTTGGGATAGTGATCCTGACACCTTTTTTGGGAGAAAAGCCCTAATTTCTACATGACTGTTTGGAGGCATTTCCATGCCTTACGTCTTTGCTGTCACAGGGCTCTCCATCCCCCAGCTGCACTGAGAGAGCAGCCCAGAGGGCCTCTCTGGCACACACACTCCCTCAAACACCAGTGTGCTGCCCCCAGAGTTATCTTGAGGGAACCTGGTTTTGTCCCTTTCCCTTTTCAAATCTAGTTTAAAGCTCTTTCAATGTGCGCTGATAACTCAGTGGCAGATGCCATTGCTCCCTGCTCAGGCTGGCAGAGTTACAGCCCCTTCCTGCATGCCATTCCATGCAAATTCCCATCCAAACTGCCACACTGGCACTGTTTGTGGCACTGTTCACTGGCACTGTTCGTGGTGCTCTCCAAGAGTTTCTTTACACACGTCTGGGCTTGGCCCTGCTGCTCCTGGGCCTTCCCAGGTCCCCTCAGCTGCTGTGCCATGAGCTGCTGTGGCTCCTGCAGCTTTCTCACTTCCCTGGGGCTCCCCTGGTTAAGAAAACCCTCCCCTGCCCCAGAGCTGCTCACCTCAGGGACTGCATGTGTCTGTGTATATACACACATATATACACATACATGTGTGTAAAACCAACATCTCGAAACAATTCCTGTGTGATATTCTTAATTATACAAGGCTAGGCTAGATATCGTTAAGCAATAATCAGAGCAGTTACTTGATCAAAGGTACTTTGTGATTTTAACCAGGCAACAATTGAGCCAGTCATTTCCTCTCCAACAGAGGTCTTAATCATCATTAATTTCTCACATAGTTGAGAAGTTCACATTTCATAAAGGATATTTTCATATCACAAGCAAAACCACCAAAAAAACAAAAAGAAAACCCAAAAAAACTTGACCTAGAAGTCTTTCCTTCTGCTTGTCGGGCTTTCTTTTCCTCAGTTACTGGGAAGCAAATGCTTACAGTACTAACTGTTGCAATCTTTTATCACTTTTTCATATTACCAAGATCAAGCTTTCATGTGTAAATAGATCAAATAATCTCAAAATTATTGTACTAAGGTAAATAACTGGATAAGGTGTGCAATTAGTAGTGCATTGCCCTTCGGGGTTTGTGCAGTTAGTGTAGTAACAATTCATTTGTGTACTTGTGAAACCATGCAAAGCTGTTGCCACCCAAGCAAGAAATGCTGAGTTTAGAGTGTAAAAACCTCACATGCGTGATTTTTTTTTTTACCACTTAATTAGACATAGGGGAAAAAATAGAATTCCAGCTAATGGTAGAATGGACACTGCAAAGGAAAGTAACTTATATTAAAAACTAACGAGTGTTGCTATCCTTATTTTAAAATTTCTCATGAGTGACATTTTACATAGATATTACTAAAAGACTTTTCAGTTTATCTTACTTTGAATCATATACTTTCAGTACTGAAAATAAGAGCATAATTAAAGACAAAATGATCATGATCATTCTGAATAAGAAAGCTAAGAATATACATTGATTCAACATTAGCATTTGAAGTACATTATATAATTAATGCTAAAAAAAAGGTTAAGTTTAAAAAGAAAAAGATAAGTTATGTTAAAGAATGCTGTATTTTGGGTTGATTCAGAAATAGAAGAGCCTATGAAACCAACAGTCATCAGCTAGTCTTCCCTTCCTATTATGGCAGTAAAAAATACAAAGTCTTAGTGGGATAAATAACATTATTTAATCAAAAGGTGCAAGAATTTTATAAGAATATTAAAAAAAAGTCTCCAAGTATATGCAAGAGAAGTATAGAATCCTGAAAGCATTCAGAAGAAACAGGATGACCTCAAAGGCTGAGGTAATGGAAATGAGAATAAATACATTTGTGCTATAAATTAGGGACTTCAGTTGCAAATGGTAGCAGAGACTGTGTAATGCCTGCTGTGCCACAGTATGATACAATCAGGAAAAAAAAAAAAAGTAGGACCAAAGGATTCTTTGATGTGGTATTTCCAGTAGAAACAGCAAATTTTACTGCTGTCCTGACACTTCCAGCCGGTTGTATTTCAGAAAGCTGATTTAAACAGCAAAGGTACAGAGAAGAGTCAGTGTGATGAAAGGATAACTTGAACCCTAGGAGAATGAAAATACTCTTCAATCAGATAAGGTAAAATACGCTTGATTTGTTTAATGTAACAACCCAGACATGGAGACCTGTAGGATTTCCATCCAGGCAGTGTCTTGACACGGCCTCCAGCCACAGAAAAACCACCAAAGCCGAAGGGCAGTGTTGGTACATGCACAAAATAACTTCGTGAACTCAAGAAGATTCCTAATCCTGTGTGCAATGCAGTCTGACAGCTTCTAGAAGTTACTAGTAAATTCAAATAAACTCATTTGGTTAGAAATTGAGTCTGATCTAGTGAAGGAGCAGATGATGTGACTGCGTCTGCAGCAGCAGTGGACTGGAACCACAAAGGAAGCGCCTTTGGGTTTATGTACCTCATGTTAGAGCTCAGACAGTGTAAGATATGCAGATTTGTAGGTATTGAAGATCCAAACTTAACTTCATGATACAGAAGTTATCCCTGACTTTCATGTTTATCTAGGATAAACAGGCAGAACCCCTGAAAATTAGCTATCAGCCAAACTGAAGGAAACCTGGCTTAGATTGCCTCACACTCTTCCAAAACTAGTTAGCAACATTACCCTCACACTGGATTTGCAATGAAGGTTGTATGAAATTTTATTTAGCTACTGTGGAAAGTCATGCAACTACTTAAATATTGATTTTTTTTGGAAAGCTTTTTGTAAAACAATAGGCAGAAGACCTGCTAGATGTCTGAAGCCATAATGCTGGAAAGAGCAAAAAAAGAGATGATTTTCAGAATGTTACAGGCTGAAGATTTGACTGACAACACAAGTAAGTTGAATCTGAATAAGCTTAGATAAACTGCTGAAAAAGGCACAGAGTGGTTGGCTCAGGCAGCCACTGCACTCATTCTGTACTTCTCATTCTGCTAGGATTAACTAAATCTGCAGCAGAGAAAGCAGCAAGTACGATGTATCCACAAATGAGTCCATGTGGAGTAAAATACATGAAGGTTCCAGCATTTTTAGGAATATTTTGAAAAGTTATCAAGCTGGAAAATCTGAACATGAGTCATAATGATGTGTGGAGAAACTTAAACATCCCCATATCACCTCCTCCAACTACTGCACCTATAAAATTATTTTTAGCCAGTATGTCCACTGAAAACCATGAGCAAGAGTGATGTGCTTTAAATTGATTTAAACTTACCTCCTCTCCCCAACACAAGTTCAGTGGATGGCTTCCTGTGGCCCCTCAGGAACACCACAGAACTCTGCTACTCAGGAACTTCACTGGGCAATGAAACCAGCTTACAGAGCGCTACAGGGAGGGGGTTTTATTAAAAATAAAACATATTTTGGAAAGACAGTTTCATCTGCAAGTTCCAAAGGATGAAAACCCATGAAACTCAAAAATCCTCTGCCTCCTTCTAAAATGCAGGTCTACCTGCTATCCATTCCCTGCAGACTCCATGTCCTAGCAGGGGCCCACGGTATCTGCCAGGGCCTCACAGCAGCGCAGGGACAAAGATCAGATTACGTTTGGAGACAGAAGGAAATCTTAAATTTAAATACAGATTCAATGCTTTTGTTACTCTTGCTGTTTAGGGAGCTAAGTGAAAAAAGTAACACTATGTTTTCATATAATCTTAAACAAAAATGAGATACTAAAATGAACTTTTTAAACAGAAACACACCATCTGATAAGTAAGCTTGTGTGTTAAACTTCAATGTAAGGGATACGTTCTATTACCACTCATGCCAAAAGGGGCAACAAAAGTCTACAGGTTTATGTTTTCCTACACAAAAAAATTAACTCTCTTTCAAAATTCAGATGTGTCAATAATGTCTTATGGAAGTGGAGAGTCTCTGCTTCATCTTTTAAACAATCTGAGAGCTGGAAGGGGAGAGATAACAAGGAGCAGCACAGTTTAAAATGAACCATAAGCACCTGAATTGATGCATCTACAGCAATCTTTCCACACTGATGAATTGTCCTATGCATTTGTTGCTTTTCCCGCCCAACTTTTAGGTCTTGAATTATTCCTGTAACTCAGGCATGTATACAATGGAAATTTCTGATTTCACAATATTATCAAATGGATATCAACCAAAACTCCAGCGTCATTCACAGACTGTAGAATTTCAGCATATTTGAAGCAACGAAGCATAGTGATTTTAATGTTAACAGCAGTTCCATTCAACCTCTCTGACTTACTTTGTGAATCTGGCATTTTCCACTCTGATGAAGCAGTTAATGTTACATTAGAAGGCACTTTTGTGGTAATATAATATTATTTCATTGTAATATAAATAAAGATTTCTTTGCATAATCTCTGACATGAAAACACATAAAAACTCAATGCCTCAATTCTTTCCGAGTAGCTCTGGTGTTGTGCTGATTCCTTGGTCTAGGAACAACAAGGAAATTCCAGGAACACCTAGGAAAATGCCTAACATTTCAGAAACCAAAATACATACTTAGAATGAAATATGAACATAAATATTCCCCTTCCTGGAAAAAAAAGACAATTTTCTAGGTAAGTCTGTATGAGAGCTCCACTATATAATGACAAAGAAACAAAGTTCATTAAAATATATTGAAAGCTGACAATATACGAAGCAGTGTGAACAGATAGACACCAGACACAACCTCATTAACCTTCTTCAGGAAATGGGATGCATGATTAATTTCCAAGTCTTACAACTTTATGACAAAAAAAGAAGTTATCCTATGTCATGAAGGAAGATCCAAGCCAGTACATTGTGTTTGCAATGAACAACCCATAGCAGACTGTGTGACAGAGCATGTAAAAGGGATGGGAGAGTGGAAGGAAAAAGTAGAATCTTGTAATACCAACAAGCAGGTCGACACAGTAAAATTATGAGGAATATAACTGAGTCCCCAGTGAAACATGGATTACAAAACCTCACGTGAAAAATGCAAACTCTGGCAAAATCGCTTTGCCTCTTAAAGGGAAACAAACCTGATTAAAAGAGAGAGCCAAGGATACATTTGAAAGTTGCCAGTACATGACAAAGACTGATGGAACTTTAGTGCTTAAGCACAGCACCTGAACCATGTAAAAGCAAACACCTGATGCCAACACTGTCCTGTACCTATTACTCTTTCACAAGTTGGTGAGAGCATCTCTGCATTTTTCTTAAACAAAGTCAATTACCAGCTGAGAAATGAACTTATAGTAGTACTAACAAAAGGGAGCATCAGCATAACTGCTGAACTGTTAAACTATACTGTAACCCTCATCATAACTAAGGATTTCTCTAACAAGTCTACTGTAAAAACAATTTATCAATTTCTAAATTAAACATGTAAAAAGGAATGAAGGGTTTCTTTGTCCTAAAAAGTAGATCTGCACATATTATAATACAGTAAAAAATTTTGTTCCATAAATATATCCTCCAAACTTGAAGATTAGAGATATCTAGGTCAAACCATCATGATCCACTGCAGCTGTAAGTCTCATAAAATGAACTGACTTTCATTTAGCAGAGTATTAGTTTATTCCTCACCCATTCATGTTCAGTCTTATGAATGAGTCTGTTACAAAGTGCTCCCCAGGTTTTTCAAGTTTAGAATGTGCATTGCACCACACTACTGCATCAATAAGAAGAACATGCTGCCTTGAAACATTGCAATGTCCCTGGTTAAAGGAAGGGCAACAGTGGGAAAATCACTGCTTGCAAGTGTAGTTTGGAGATAGACTTACCTTTGCCAGCATTTCTAGGAGGAAGAGGAGGAGCATCAGATGTTGGAGAGGTGGGTGAATCTGTGCTTACAGAAGCAAAGATCTGGTTGGTAAAAGCTCCATAGGAGAGTCTTTGCTTGTCTCTGGGAGTGCTAAATGAAGGATGAGTCAGTTTGTCTTGGGGAGAAATGCTTGAAGAGTGACAAAAGCTTTGGGGTCTTGGAGATCTTTCCTTTTTTATAGGACTAGGCTGTGAATAGAAAAACAGAGATATGACACAGCTGTCTAAACACTAATTATAGTTCGTATGTTTGGAAAATAACATACCAGAACATAATTTAGTGAACATGAGCCTAGTTTTAATTTGTTGGACAAATAAGCCCCCATTCCTCCCTTTTTCAGCAATTCAACCTGATAGGTCCTCTCTTCTAAATAAAAATTAAGATTGTAGCATCAACAGATCATCATGAACACAAAATTAGACTTAATCTTAAAGCAGGAGATACACAGTGATAACATACTAAATAAAATACCGATAAAAGCCTAGCAAGTTTTAGAATATAAGAGTAATTTTCCATGCATATAGCACGTTACTCAGACTAGACAATTATCCTCAAGTATCAAATATATTACCCCACTGATGCCTAGTAAAAATGAACAAACACTTCTGACAGATCAGATTTATTTGGTCCCTGAACTAGCAATATAATCCATGATACAGCTCTTTTTAAATGCATCTAATTGCTCTTTGAAGAAATTTTACACATCAGTTTTTGCCTGCTGTACGTTAATGGGTGCACATGGAGCACGATCTGTTTCCCTGCAGCTCTGGTTCAGGTTATTATCTCCAGCACAGCATCCCTCATCCTCCTGAGGCTCCTCACACAGACGATTATTTTGTTCTCTACCGTCCTTGAGGACATGCAAATTACTTTGGTTTCTGAATTTTTCAGTCCCAAGTGTCACAGAAAATGAGAAGTTGTCCACATTTCTTTCTGCGGCACTCATATAAAATAGGAGAGGTGTATTCGCATTTATTGCAGAAATAGAGCACACAGTAATTAACTGACTTGCTAAAGTAGGACACTGAGGCTAATTTTTCACATGCTCTAGGATGGCAATTATTCTATGCCCTCAAGTTTTGCCTTTCCATTACTTCTTTTTTTTTTTTTTAAAAAAAACCAGGAATAAATAGCACAGCACAGTTTATGAAAAACAGAGTTATTTATTCAACAACTAGGTTTTTAATTAATTTATAGAAAAAATTAAGTATGTAAGCTTTGGATTTCCTCCAGCTAAAATTTAACAGCCTAGAATTCTGAAGAGGATAAAAGGACAAAGCAGTCCAGATTTGCTGATTTATATTATACTGTACGTCTTGTCAAAGTCAAACTTCTGAAACAGCCCATAATAACTAGGTTGACAAAGTATATTCAAAAAGCACTTAGGCAGTCTTTAACACAGGCCTCAAAATTACAGTTTTTTCCCCAAAAATACCTGTGAGGGAAGAAAGGTTAAAGTGGGTCTGTAATTACCATTTATTTCCAGGGAGCAGAGATGTTGACAGTTTTTGTGCAAAGCTGTATCAGTAATTCACACTCACCTTATCATCCAAGTCATCATCACTTTCATCAATTTCATCCTGCCGAAGATTCCATTCATACTCCACATGGACGTGTGGGTTTAGCTTTCCTGCCTTGGCTTGAGAAAGCTGAAAGAAATAAAAATCCCTGTTAAAATACTTGCTGTTCTTTTGGTGTTAACTAAGTTCATTTTGTAGTGACAAGAAATACACTGAAATATTTAGAAGTTTAAAACTTTTCCAGGTTAAAAAAAGAACAAAGCAATTTCAGGGTGATCACACAAATGTCCTTCATTTTTTTTGTTTTGTTTTCTAAAAAGGAAAAGCAAAACCTATTTATAAATGTTAGTACATACAACTGCTGCCCCTCCAAAATCACAATCCTTGTTCTTGAGTCAAATGAAAAGGTATTTACTCTTTATTTAAATGTTTTGCTTTTCTCACTGGATAAGGCCAGTATGTCTTAAGCACAAAATTCCTTGACTTTGCCAGCCCAAATAATGTATTTCACATTCTTTTAAAAACTACTACCTCAATGATCAGCAAAAAACTAATAGAGCAGTTCATGGTTATTCTGAGGAGATAAATTCTCCTTTGCAATGTCTAGATTTTCCATCATTATTTATTCCTTCACATCCTTTAAAATGTAGTCTACTTGATACTAGTTGATTCAGGAGTGCCTTGAACCGTCTTCCTGAAATAAAATTTGGAATAAAGTATTTCCAATCTGTTATGTAAGTATTCATGAACCCACTTGAGCTGAAACTGAATTTAATTACACAGTTAAGACTCCAGTTATGCAACAGAAATGAGTTTAGTACATCTATCATAATGCAAACACCTAGTTATTTATCTTGTACTTTTTTATTGCCTTTGGCAAACAATGTGCTCATTCATGTTTCTTTTTCACTCTTAACCTTAACTCATTGCTGCTTTTGGAAAAACATGCAGAAATCATTTTCCTCTTCAAAAATTAAAAAAAAAAAAAAGAGAAAAGGCATAAATGCTCTATGAAAGTTAAGTGAAATAATCAGTGAGGTATTAATGGAATTTGGATTACTATAACTAAACGATTAACTGCTAGATAGGCTCACTGATAACATCCACTTGACTGTTTGTTCTGTAAGACAGCCAGTTGGTCCACGTTAATGGCAGATGTCACTTTATTAAAATGATATTGTAAAGGAAAAAGCAATTGTCTGCTGCACAGGTGATCTGTTTCCCAGCTGACAGACTCAAACCACTGGAAACAGCACCTACTTACACAGTAGACATGGCAGTAACTGAGAAGTCAGTCCCACCTTATCAGCCATAGCAATATGCTGACTTGCATCCCCAGAAACATGGAAAATTTCTTTGATTTGTGAAGGACAAGCTCTTTTGATTATTCAATAATTAATTCATGACAAGAACTTTCAATTGTCACAGGAAAGGTATTAAAATTACCAGCTGCAGAGCAAAAGTAGATATCTTCAGATCATCAAAATGAGGAAAAAGAAGAAATAGAATTAAGTGGCAAGTGAAAACTGTTTTGTAAATTCTCCTAGTTTTGTCTTGAATATGAAACTGCCACTGTAGTTAGACTTTTTAATACCTTGATAGTAATTAAATTCACTTGCCTGCTAAATGCATGCTAGTGGCACCTTAGAGGGCCAAGAACAAACAAGCTTGTTGGTCTGATGTAGAATCCTTATTCCTGGCTAAATGCTTCAGAGGAGTACCTAGGAAAATCCTTAACACCTTTATTTCTTGAACACCAATAACCTTTTTGAGTGGTGTCTGTTAACATCCCTCAAACATTCTCAAAATTCCAGGAGGTTTTTGCTTTGATCATGTTCAGTAGAGGGACAAAGTCCCACAGAAGGTGGTGTTTTACATCTTTTGCCCAACTTCCAGAAATTACACTTTAGCTTCTTTCTCCTTTGAGGAGGGTAATTTAAAGTTGTTTCAATTCTCGTTATAAAAAGACTTTCACCATCTCTGAACTATCTGTCCCATAAAATTATCTGAAAAAAGCCAAAGCAGGATAGACAAACAAAGATCCAGACCTAAAAGATCTTGACAGTTTTAATAGTACAGGGGTAGCTTAGTACTCCTGGTATAAAAGCTTCCAGGAACAACTTTTGAAGTGATGAAGCCCAAATCTCCTTGAATGATGTATTAATTGATACATCTGACCCTCCAGTACTTGAAGTCTTCAAATACACTGGTTAAAATAACTAGTACTGCCACTAGAAGAAAGATCTTTTTCTTAAACTGTCACAAAGAAAATTACTATTGTGTTTTAGACAAGAAAACAGTCACCTGTGGTAGGGCCTTCAGATCAGCACACAGCCAGCTGGCAGCAACACCACGTGTGAGATACAATGGTAGTGATATATTAAGTAGATCACATTTTTAAAGAAGTAAACATTCCCCCTGCCTTTGCCCCCAGGCCCGGTTCTTACCAGTTCCTCACACTGGACAGCTTTCACTCTTTTTGCTGTGTCCAGAGCCGTCTCTCCAGCTTGGTTTACTACAGAATTAACAATACAAAAAAGAGTGAGATTCTCTGTCTTAAGAAACAATTTATTAAATGTCACTACTTGTAGCACAGTAACTTCTAAAAGTGATCAAAACCATCTATTTACTCTATAGCAGCTGCAGCTCTTTACGATTCCACTCTAAGTGCTCATGCATTTCATGTATCATCAGGTTCTTTCTGAACAGCAGCATTTGCTGGGACAGTTCCCAAATCCCTCCTAACCATCCCAGCAGAGAATATAAAGAAATTTAGTCATTTCAATCTCCACTCTACGCCTTTGCCAATAAAACTCCTACATGAATAAGCAGGAGAAACAAGCAGGCAGGGTAAAATATCTCAAAAAAGAAAACTAATCTAAGACTTTAAAAAAAAAAGGGTAAATGTTGATCCAAGCAGATTTTACTTTGATTAACATGTAGAGGCTTGAAGCCTTAATTTGAAGACATTTGAACAAGGATAAATTTAAAGCTTTCTAGCTTTGTCTTTATCAAAGCTATAAAACAGTTTACAATTTAAATTAACACCTGATCAGAGAGAAGGCAGTATCTGAGCCCTCTGGAAAGTCCTCCAGCACAGCATATAGTGCAATCCCTCCTAGATGTTCAGCAGCAAGTCTCAATAAACAACACACCCAATGTGGATAAACGCTAGGTAACGCTAGGTAAAATGTACTCTCACAGTATATCAGTAAATGCCATGGAGCTGGAACAGAGAATGCTCTGCAGCACATCCACACTGTAAAGCATTTCTGTGATCAGGAACTGAAAACGATCGAACTGAGATCTATAAGCATAAATGTCTGTGTGAAATATTACATAGACAATGCCAGTCAGGAATCCTAGAAAATACAAAACAGTCCCCTAGACAGGCCTGTGACTTTGAAAGAATTCAGATCCCTAGAAGAAGGATTTCCCTATGGAAAGATCTGTCTGAGATGGTTCAGTATGAATAGGAATGAAAACATAGAACTTCTTAAGTGAAGTTAACACCCAGATATCTTAAGGACTACATAAATTCCAAATTTTCAACTTTTAAGTATACACCTGATGTTTCAAGGTCTAAAGACTTTATACAGCTCCTATATGAGATCACTCAAAACAACAAAAAGTACACAACGCTCTCTCTCTCCAACAAAATAACCTCAAAAAACAAGGCACCAAAAAGGTGTGAACACTCCTCTGGCATCTACCTATGAGAGATTTAGTGGAAGGACCAAAAAACTTGCTTAACTTTTTCAGATAGCTTTCCCATTATAACTGCTAAAAAAGGTCACATTAAATTCTCTGACTTATGATAATATTGGAACATATTCTAAGGGTTTATAAAAAGGCAAAGGAAACCAGTGACTTCTGCCACTAAACTATGAACTTCAGTTTACACAACAGTTCTTTACCAGGCAGTAGAGGAAAGTGATGATGATGAAGAAAAAGGGAGAAACAAAATTTCATACCCTCCAGTTTGCATCAGCTGTTAAAAAACCTTCTCTCCTATGCCATTAAATGACTGAATGTAAATGTTTTATAGACATGCTGATCACACTCCACTCCTGGGCCTAACAAGCTGGATCCATGGGATACCTTCCTAACTCATGAAAAATGGGATCAGCTTTCTCATCTGCCTTTCTGCTTCTCTTTGCCATCTACATTTGTGAGATAAGTGTAACAGTTGCTGTACCTATATCAGTTCATTTTTCATAATGCCTTACCAAAAGTTTAATTGAAAATAGAATCTCTGTTTGCTCACAGTTAGGGTAATCTCTCGTTTTCTAGATGGTCTCTCTTTCCTAATCAGTGGCAGTGGTGGCTGGGACGCGCTGGGTGAAACCACAGCACCAGCTGCCATTGATATCAACAGAAGAATTAAGTGCTGTGTACATAAAGCCCACATATCTAAGAGTGGAATTAAACATTTGAAGCATTTTAACATATAAATTCTAGATTAAACAATAAATCTTAATTCCAGGCAGTTTAACTGAATGTTTCCTTTAGGCTTCTTGTTGACAAGTTCTTCATCCTTCCAACACAGTTTTATTTTACAAGTTTACCTACTACAGAGAAATAAACAAAAGTGGCTAAAATAATGGAAAGAAATTTTAGGAAATCTATATTTCCTGGTTTTAAACAATGAACTTACCTACATCAATAGTTGGCTTCCCCCTCAAAAGCAATTTCAAACACTCAGGCTTATTATATATACTGCAGTAGTGTAGAACTGTATTACCCAATGCTGTTTGTTTGTCCAGGTTTCCACTAAAAAAAAGAACAAACAATCAAGAAAAGTGTAGTAGCTGTGTATTCATTTCAGATCTAGCATACCTATAAATATTAAATGCATAATAACTTTACTGGACAAATATGAAGAAGCAGAAAAAATATTTTTAAATTAAACATTACTCTCAAAGACTATTAAGAATCATTCCAAGGACACTGGAAATACCTGAGTTGTGATTAAAAAGGACTGAGAATCTACAGATGTTCATTCAAAAATCTAAAGAAGTGAAGCTCAGAGACTCAAACCTAGACCTCTCTAAGGTCATGCCAGTTGTTTTCTGTTACCTGCTGCTTTTACTGGAATTCTTTTTGCAAACATGCTAAATTATCCCAGTAGAAATATCTGAAAAATAATTCTGATACAGTTAAAATAGATTAATAAGTCTCATGCAGTCAAGGAACTATCAAGAGGGTGGCTATGAGAATGAACAAAAGAACTGTAAGAGGGAATGTAAGGACAACACACCGAGTCAGGGAAACACCAGCTGTGCAAAGGGACTTTTTAAAAACTGTGCTTACTTCAGTTTTCAAGCACTAAACCCAGGTTTCTCAAAAACTGTTCCTGACATTCTGGGATCTAGAAAGTATTTCCATAAACCAGAAAAGCAAAGCTCAGGAGATGAACACTTTTCCCAGTGTTACCCATACTGGACAGTAAGAGCCTACAGGGTTGTAAAGATGCTCTTAAACTTGAGACTGACACAAAAAACCACACAGCAGACAGAAACACATGCAAGATTACAGCTGTCTGAAGAAATTATGAAGCTTCATCACTGAACAAAATAATTCTAAACAATCATCCAAAATAAAAAATCCTTTAATAATGCTCAAAATAATAATTTGGGCTTATAAAACATTTTTCAAATTATGATCTCAAGCAGCTTGAATATATTAGTAGGTTATTTTTTATTTGTTACTTTAATAACACTCTCTTATAATCAGCACTCACACTTTTCATTAAGGTTTTTTACTTCTATGAACACATCCCTTGACAACAAAGAACAACTCGGCTAATAAACTAGTGCTGAAAATTACTAATTAAGATGTTTATGCTCTTCAGTAGCTTTAATACAGTTTATTAACTATTGGAACACCTTTTTCAAAGTCAATCTAGCATCTGTTCATAATTTTCTGAGAAAGATCTTTGTATTCTACTCTTACAATTCCTTTGCATGTGTCCTGTATTTGGCATATGTACCTGCCATCCCTCCTGTACCTGAACTATTTGTTTGCATTGCTTCATATTGTTATGTGCTCTAAATCAATGCTCACTTGTGCATTACAGAGTTTTTCCTTTCATCTTATTTTTACATAACTGCTTTCAATGTTTTTAATCTACACATTTTTCCCTCTCTCTACTCATCAGCAGCACAAACGTCAACTCAAAGGTACTAAACTATTCTTTTTTGAAACATATCTAAGGAGAAAGATTACAAGTGATGAGCAAACACTGTCCAAGGCACTGCCAGGATAGCTCTGAACATCCACATTTTTCATGTACAATTTAATGAAAAGTTAGCAATCCATACCAGTTTTGTACAAGGAAGTCAACCAGATGGAGAGAGGTTTGGTCAGCAGTCCGGACTGCTAAATGAAGTGCTGTTTCACCTGGCTCCTAAACACATGTAAATAGAAGTTAGATTTCTGTCTTATTTCTGCAAAGCTTGTATATCAGACCTGTGACACACATGCCATACACTCTTTACAAGTCTTTCAAAAGAAAAATATTAAGAAATTATGATGAAAATTATTATTGTCTCTTTTTATCTCTAAAAGACACCATGTGTTTCAAGGAAATGGCATCACACTTTCTGAGATCTCAGCTTTCCCAAACCAAGTTTTCAATTTTCCCAGTTGGATGGAACAATCCTAAGGAGCCTTTAGCCATTTTAGCTACCAGTAACTGAAAGGGATCCTGTCAAGGAATACTGCTGAGTAAGTTTGCAGTACTTGTTGCTTTACGACAGCCTGGTGAGCACCAAGCAAAGTCACAACATTATTTCCTAGAAAAACAGCATCACAAAAATCACAGTCCCACATACATTAAATCTCTTACAGACTTGCAGAACAGTTGAAGTTGGACAGGACCTGTGAAGTTTATCTAGTCCAACCTCCCTGCCCAAGCACGACCATCAGGGACCAGTTGCCCAGACAGCTTTAGAATATCTCCAAGGACAGAGACTCCATATCTCTGGACAACCCGTGCCAGTGTTTGGTCATTTTCACAAAACAAAAAGTTATTTTGATATTCAGAGAGCACCTCCTGTGCTCCAGTCTGTGTCATTGCCTCTGGTCCCATCGCTGGGCTCTGTCTTCTTTCCACCCTCCCTGCAGGTATTTCCATACAATGATGAGATCCCCCTGAGCCTTCTCCCAGCTCAGCAGTCCCAGATCTCTCAGCCTTTCCAGGTGCTCCACTCTCAGACACCTTTGTGGCCCTTCACTGTATTCCCTCCAGTATGGCCACGTCTCTCCTGTTATGGGGAGCCCAGAGCTGGGCACAGCACTGCAGCTGTGGCCTCACAGTGCTGAGTGCAGGGGAGGATCAGTGTCCTTCATGTGCTGGCAGTGCTTCCGTGCTGCCTGGAATACCACAGGCCACCTGTGCCACAAGGGCACACTGCTGGCTCACGTTCACCTTGGTGTCCATCAGGACCCCCAGGTCTCTTTAGGCAGAGCTGGGTGGTTCCCAGCATGTACTTGGTGAATGGGGTGTTTCCTCCACATATAGGGCTTCTCCTTGTTGAACTTGAATTGAATCACACTTTATTTTCTATACATATCATACGCATTAGTGCATTGAAATAGAAACTGAAATGCTGTTTAATTCCATTTAAAAGTTTCACAAGAAGTTAATCTAAATTTAGATTTCATTAACTCCTATTGATCATAAAGGACATTTTAAAAAGCATACTACAGTATATATACTTAGAATTAAAGTCCTAATTAAAAAGATATTATAAAATTAAACATCAGAGAATTTATAGAGGAGAATGCTGCTATAAATGTCCTAACTGCAAACTACATTTCAGTTGGTGTTCATACCTTTCCAGATATCACTGCCTGTAGTAGCTGGGAAGACTGAGGAGCTAATTCTGTGGTAAAAGCTGACCCTGCAGTCAGAGAATTTGTAATGTGTTTCCATGATAAGCACTCTGTGATAGCTCAAGTGCTGAGACAAAACTGAACTTATCCCTTTCACTGAATACAGACTGGCACTGCATTCTTTGCCAACTTAGCTATTTTCACACAACTTGTTGAAAATATTCTCTGACATTTCTCCAGGTTGGGTTTAAAAGAGATGGGAGAAAACATTGCTGTGCAAGTGGTTACATGGCATTGATTATCTATAAAAACTGATTACTTTGCTCATGATTAACATTTGTCCATGGATAATTAAGGTCATCCTGGACTGATTTTTCCAAAAACTGTTACTGATTTAAGAAGGAAGATCAAGTACTCAGAACTTGATACACACACACACACACAAGAATCTTCCTGGTTGAAATAAACTGTACTTCTGTAAATGTCTCATCAGAAGTTGTGAAGTCATCAGATTTATTCTTTCCTCATCTACAGTAAACAGAGACTTGCAGACAATCAATAATGTGTTCCTTCAACCACTATTTTAAAAGCAGGTATGATACTGTATGTGATATCAGGTGACCCTGGGCTATCAAGTCAAGCTCTCTGGGACTTTTCTAAAGGAGACACACTGCAGGACAGGTGCTTTTAAACACATTATAGTTGCACCAAAACAGTGCATGGCATCACTATTGCATTTCACACTCCTTTAGACCAATTGATGACAAAAGACAAAGTATTCTTTTCCCTCTCCTCAAGGATGCCACGATAAGGAAAGGAAGAAAAACCCCACCACTTTCATCTGTTATTTCTCTGATTTTATCATCTAAAGTAGCAGCCCCAGATCCTGGGCATTTTTCAAACACACATGATTTAAAATAATCATTGTTTACCTGATAAGCTTACCTGTCCAGGCTCCAACAGTGGCTCCATTAGCTCTACCCCCTCTGCATAGACTTGAATTAGTGCAAGTAAATCCCTGGATTTGACAGCCTCAAGTAATTCACTCAGTTTAGCTGCTGCAGATGCACAAGTCTTCCTAGAGAACTTATGATCTACATATTTAGCAGTGATAAATTCTTTACGTGCAGTCCTGTGGGGTGTGAAAATAGAGCTTGCTTTAGAAAGTTTTAGAAAAATGGGTCAATGATTATAATTTTAAATCACCTTGTCTAACTTGGAAGCTGAGGAGGGAAGAAGAAGACTATCTGATAAAAAGTGTGTTATTTATTGTTACACTGCACATCCTTCTCGCAAACATGCCCAAAATATGGCACATTGTCAGTTTTATCCTGTCTTGTTATATACAAAAATTACTCTGACTCTGGGGACTAAAACCAAAGAAAAAACAGAGCTAGTGCTGTTTAGTCCACTGTGTTTATCATCTGAAGGTTTACTGCAGAACTCAAAACAATCAAAGACTCAAAGTAAAACCCAAACTAAGAGTTTTATACACAGAGAAGCAGAGGTAGCTGAAATGTGGCTATATGACCAGAGACTGAACTTCTATGAAGCTCCACAGTGGGAGTAAAAACCTCCAGTCTTCTGCCATCCCAACCTTCCCCCAGCTTGGTTACTGTTTGAGACACCTTACAACACAGATATATTCCACAGTAAACTTCGGAGTTTAAAGATTCAAAACTTACATATCACTTGATGGACTGGGTTTAGGTGAAGGACTAGGTAAATTCCCTTCCATAATATCATTAAAACTAGTATTTCCTACATTCTTGGCCAGCTGCAATAAGAAAAAGAATAAATGAGGGTGAGGACTTTTGGGGTCTAGCAGCAACCTAAAAACTGGACTATTAATGTGCATTTTCCACACTATTAATAAAAAATGGAACACACAGGACTGCAAATTAAAGCACAATGATTACATGTAAATATAGAGCAATTAAAAAAAAAAGTAAACTCTATTATGTCAGAACTTGTACAATAGACTTTGCAGCCACAGAATTATTTGCATTGCACGACAATCTGCCTCCCACGCAAAACCAGAATGAGGAACCAGCAGCATGAACACTGAAATGGCGCTGGTACACTGACGATGAAGCTGCTTTGGGAAAGAAGCTCAAACCCACTGAAGATCATGCTTAGTAAATTTTGATTTAAATTAATAGTAACTATGCAAAAACCCTCAATATTTCAAGAAGAGAGCAAGTGGTAATGTTGAACCTATTCCCAGATCCAGATCTGCCTTACATCTTCTCTCAACTTTCCCATATAAAATTTCTGTAACAAGTGTCTTCTTTCAGGCCAAACACATCTAGGGAGATAAAACTACTGCAAGTTTCTTTTTGATTTGTTTATATTTTTCCTTAGGTTTTTTTTTTTTTTTTTTTTTTTTTTTTTTTTTTGGTAGTCTCACATCAGATTCCTTTCATAACTTCAATATTACATGATGTCATCCATCAAATTAAGATTCTTCCAACATTTTTCTTTCAGAATTAGCAACAGTCATTATCCTTTGCCAAGTCAAATTAGCTTCACATTTCAAATCACATGAGCTTTTAGACTGGCCCTGATTTTGGGTCAAGATCCGCTATTGAGAGCCAAAGTTCTGATGGCACTAATTAGAGTGGATGTCAATACTCATTCTGCAACACCTCAGGACGTGAAATGAGAAGTGACAAGAACATCAATAATATGTAATAGTATATAACTATGCACCTGTAAAATATCTACAGAAATATGAATGAGAAATTCAGCAAAAACACATTCCTTGAAAAAGATTAACAGTAAATTGTACATTTCGGTTCTTCCTACATATAGGTCAACATTTGACTAAAAAAACCCAATATAAATTAAAGAAACTTACCAAGAGTTCAGACGTTCCTAATTTGTCTAATTCCAAAGACTGGATTCGAGAGATATGGACACCCATTTCTCTGTGTATTCCAGAACACTCAATGCAGGTTAAAATGCCCAAATTAGTTGACAGCCACGTTGGATCTGTAGAATTGAAAAACAAAGTATTTAATCAAAGTCCAATAAAAGGTTTTCAATGGTGGTAAGAAATGTATTCTGAAATGATTCCTTATTTAATATTTCAAAGAATGGAAATAAACTAAGAATATTCCATACTTTTCTCCAAATTCGAGTGCAAATTTCACCACTACCACAAAAATTGCTACCAATGGAATGAAGTTTTTGAGATTTGGGAACGGTCCTAAAGACACTGAATCTAGACATATTCATACTGAATGAATGTATTTCAATACATTTAGGATTTGTTTCCTGTACAAATTACTTCCTGTTTTTAAAAGTAACAGATCTCCTAAATTCGACAGCCTCTGAAGTTGTAAAATTTACTTCCTACACTTTAAATAGTCCTTCATAAAAGATTAGCCATAGCACTTTCCAGTATGTAAAACAGCAGCATGTTGTAGAACATTTGAGGAATGCTGGCTAGTCCAGGAAGAAAAAAAAAATTAAAAATGCTGTCATGGAGGAGATCTGCATGTAATATTAGAATAGATTTTATACTATGAATGCTACATAAGAAGCATGACCAGTTTTTAAGGAAAAGAAAAAGCTCCAGACACACTTTGTGCACATACATGTCTTCAAATTAATCTCTTCCTTGACCTTAAATAGTAACTGCTGAAGCATTAAGCCAAGAGTATTAAAGCAGCAAGCTGGAGTACAGAGGTGAAGCTTCAAACTTTACTACAAATTAAAAGATGAATGAGAACTGTAATCTGAAGTTTCTATAGCTTTACATAATGAAATAATTGAATGAACCAGTTCCAGGATTTGACGTAATTAATTTACGCCAGGTTGTAATTTTCTCTTGCTATTTCAAATTTGGATCAGTTCTGCACCAGCAATCATCTGCAAGATACACACTACTCAGTTCCAAATGAGCATCACCTTCTTGACGTGTCTCTTTAGATGAGAAAGCTGCAACAGCTGCCAGCTACCACGGCTCCCACACCAGCTCAGTGTACTGTGACCAGCTGCCCCTTCTCAAGCTCTGAATGACACATAACTGACCTGTAACTCTCTACTTCTGAGGATATAATCTGATAGGATTTCAGCTCTGGGTGTCATTCTTTGCACAAGACTACTTATTCCACCTCTGAATACTTCTGATAGTGCAATTCCAGTAGTCTCATGCCAAGATAAAGCCTCAGAGTAAGATCCTGGCCAGGTCAATTTTTCCACAATCATTGTCTAAATATTACTCACTTCTACTTAGTAGCATGCACAGGATCAGTGATGCCAAGCAACTTCCATTCAAGTGCAACAAGCATCTAGACACAGTGCAACAAGAACAGTTCAAACTCCAGAGGGGCTTGAACTGCTGGAAGTAAGCACAGACAACACACAAAAATATTTTAGTGAATTAAACAGAACTAACGTAGGAAAGTCACATTTGTTCTTTTAAAAACAGGTTGAAGACTGAGAAACATCACTTAGAAAATTAGTTTGCACTCTACAAACACTTCTTTAAGAAATTACTTTGCTCCCAACAAGAAGCTGATGACATGAACAAATGGAGATACCTGGTGAGCCACAATCACAACAGACTTCATTTCCGGGTAATCTCTGTATGTCATCAATAATGGCTTTTGTCAGATCCTCTAAACTGTTTTCACCTGTGCTCTGCTCTCCACGGAATGCCATATTTAATGCTTCTTCTTTGCTGTTAGTCAATACTGATATCCATCTAGCACAAGATAAAGACCTTAATGAAGATCTGCATTTGGAAATACAAGTTAATCTATAAACTGTAGAAATCTTGCCAGGAACAAAATATTAGTGTGATTACAGGGAAGGACTGTATTGTGGGAGAGACTGAGGAGGGGAAAAAGTGAGAGACAAAAAGGAAAGATTTGAGAAAAGGTAAGTAAGAATGAGAAGAGACAAACAGTCTTAATTCTTACATCCCTTTGGTGAACAACTTCAAGTCAAGTTCTCAGGTTTCTCAAATAAGCAGAAGTTGTGGAAGAGAAAGGGGGCAATTAATCTGTAAATTTAACTGCTTTAAAATGTGCCCAAAATCTACCTGAAGTCTATCCTGGAGAAAATGATACCCCCTACTTTCTACAGTGTGCATCTTTCTCTTCAAAGAGGAAACCACAAGCGCACCGGTGAATGTGTTGATGTCTAGTTGCCTTTTAAAATGTAGATCTCTGTGCACTAATCAGAGTCAGACTGTAATATCCAAATTAATGACAATTGCCATGGCAACCAAGGGGCTAGGGAAGAGAGGATGACAAGAGAGTAACAATACCAACAGCCAGTATAAAATTTTAGGAGCAACAGTTGAGTGCAACAAATCAAGACTCCTTAATTATATCTCAGGCACTATTTCTTCCCCTCCCAATCACTCTGCAAGTTGTTGTTTACATAATAATGTTTTAATTAAAACCAAACAAAGCCCATTCTCAGTAGCTGCTGTGCTACACGTGGAAGTAAAGAGGGGAAAGCAGTTCCACTAAGGACAAGCACATTGCAGACTCAGTGTTGCTAAATTAGAAAAAGAGCAAGCTAAAAAGAAATCCTCCCAGGTACAGTGATTTTAGATCTACTGCAAATATTTTTTTTTTTTAACGCAGAAATATTTTAAATTGGCCGTGCACTCAATGCATTTCATGTTTACAATATTCAGATTGTCTGCAATCATCAGTTCTCTGAAATACACAGAAATGGTTATGGTCATCTAAACAAATGAAGAGAACTTCAGATTGAAATTTATAATTTCTTACTGAAATAACAATGAAAAGATTAGCCTTAAACAATTTCAGAGGGAAATTTATGTGTGTAATCTTAGAACACAGAGCCTGAACTAATATATGGGCACTCTATAATATATACTTCATACACATATGTTTTTAAATTTTTATGTGCAGAAAATAATCTAGGAACTTGTGCTTAAAATGATTTAAAATTTTTGAAAAATCAACCTTAAAATAAAAGAGAAATTGAAAGTCTTGAGCACAAATTTGCTCCATAGTTTACATGCTGAAAACAATAAAGGTGCATTTAACTTTCTCATTACATGAGAAGAACCCACACTAGAGGGCATTCTTCTGCAATTTTAATGATGAAACTCAATGTTATTAAAAAAAATAAGAGGCAGTGGTGTCTTGTTTCTAATATTATATCAATATTTGGTTAAATACACAAAGTAAAATAATAACTCAGAGAAAAAACATTTATTCTGACATTTGTTGGCAATTTCTTTCAGCTTTACAACTTGATTAGTTTGTTAAAAAGGCAGAATTTGAATAAAACTCAGCTAAACAGCAACAATTAAAAATTATTAGATGCAATTAAAACAAACACAACACAACTGAGCCAGCTGTTAGTTTGATACAGATTTCCTTTTAATGAGTATCTGAACTGTCAGAGCAATCATTATTTTGGTTGCATTTGCTCAGGTAGAAGGGACCCTCTGTCCAAGACTGTCACTTGGTCACCCTTGAGTCAGAACAAGAGGCACCACAGTGGCTGCTCTTCCCTGACAAGCACAAGCACAAGGACAGACACACTCTGAATGACCGGTGCTGTTTATCAAGAAGTGCCCAGCTGGTCACCAAGGCCTTCCTGGCAGGCTGTGCACCCAAAAATAAACAATTCAAGTCAGTATATATGGTATGTTAATGAAACGTCAGTAGTTTATACAACTCCTTCTAACTGCTCTTCTTCTCTTTTTCTTATCTGTATTAGTCTTTTTTGTTCTTCCTTTTTTTTTAAAAAAACCCATGTATTTGCTTTAATTGACAATACTGCCAGTGCCAAATGAATAGTCAAAAACCTTCTGGTAATACTTTGCAGTGTTCTTTCAAGTAATTTAAAAATTAATCAAGTCTAACCAAATTGCTTTTTCTTCTTGTTTTAGGACAAGAGGAAATGGCCTCAAGTGCCAGCGGAGGTTTAGACTGGATATTAGGAAAAAAATTCTTCACAAACTGGGTTTTTAAGCACTGGAGCAAGCTGCCCAGAGAAGTGGTTGGGCCACCTTCCCTGGCGGGCTTTAAAAGATGTGTGCATGGGGCACCTGGGGACATGGTTTACTTGTGGGCTTGGCAGTGTTTGATTAATAGTTGGACTCAATGATATTAAAGGTCTTTTCCAACCTAAACAAGTCAATGATACTATTCTAACTAATACAATAAACAGGTGGTCCAATAGTCTCTTAAACTTGTTTTTCTGAATATCAGTTTCTGAATAAGCAATTTCATATCATGCTTTAAGGCATTTTGTTTGCTGGAAATTCACAGTTTTGAAGAAACAAGGCTAAACAAAAATCTGGCACCATAGGCGCCTCCAGGAAATAGAAGGAGTTTGTTAATCTTGCATGGACCAGACTGTGACTCAGGTTTCTCTTATTTTTCTTCAGTATTTCCAAGTCAATAAAAAACCCTCCCCCAAGAATAAGAACTAGTCTAATAGTTGTGGTTTTTTTCATTTTGCAGAAAAAATTTATCTGTCTCTTCTGACAATCACTATTGCAACACTGTTGTTTCCAGGTAAATGCATAATCAGAATAGGAATAGCATAATGTTTTTCAAATATTGAGATATAACTTGTTTTGTATGGAAGAAGCATGAGATAGTATCAGTGCCTTCCAACTCAGCCTTTCCAAGGCAAAAAACATCTGAGGACTGCTGCTAAAAACTAGACTGAAGTTAGACATCTGTTTCTTCATAGAAAACTTTCTAAATCTAGCTTTGTTTATAATCCAGGCGTTTCCTGCAGGTAAGGATATGCTCTTGACCTTCAAAAAGAGGGTAGAAAAGAACTCAAAGCTCATCACCGGAGTATATTTAGCTCTATCCACAATTATAAAAAAACAGAAAGCAATTATTATCATATATGTTAAAAGAATCAGGTTACTTTTCTTACAATCTACACATAAATATATATTTACATGCACATACAGAAACACACTACCCACACCCCACTTCCCCCCATACACTGTACTTTGTCTACCAGAGAAACTAATAATCCACTGAGAACTTAAGGACTGTCAATCAGTAATTAAAGGCCAACAAACAGCTGCCTGGATAAAAATCAAGAAAGGCATTGGCCTGAAGGAAATATTTGAGGGGAAGCAGTAATAAACCCGTAATAGAATGTAGGCTTCAGTGCTCTGTATGTATGTTTTTTTAAAAAGCTCCTTTTAAAAATTCTTATTATTAATATTATGTACTTTGAGGAGCTATTTCTGGAAGCAGTGTAAAATGATCACTAGGAAAATGTATGCAAGGTCAGTTAAACTAGAATGAAAAGAAATGCATCTTGCTTTTCCTCTATTTAGATGTGAGTCTGTAAGGAAGATGATTTAAAAATCTATTTACACATTTATTTTTCCATTGGTTCACAAAGCAAAAAGGACAGAACAGAGGCAGCACTAAAACTGTGTGGACAAAACACAAGAGGAAAGGATCAAGAGAGAGGTACACCGATACCAGTCAGGAGGAAACTGAAACAAGAGGGTGATAACTCTAACTGAGGAGCTATCTAATCAAGTAGTTCCTGCAGAACACCCTGAAATCACTAAGGTTGGAAGTCCAAGGGGTGCTGTTCCCATGACACCTTAGATAATAAAGCTTTTTAGGGCTCACTCAGTGGCTGCACAAGAAAAACAGAATGTTTGGTTGCATTGCAGTTTCTCATCAGCACATTTCCACTCATTCAAGGGGGGGCAGCAGAAGGGGAGGTGCTGAACTTCTCTCTCTGGTGATCAGCGAGGAAAAGGAATGAAGCTGCACTGGGGGAAGTCCAGATGGGACACCAGGAAAAGGTTCTTCACTGAGAGGGTGGTCGGTCACTGGAAGAGGCTCCCCAGGGAAATGGGCAGGACATCAACCCTGCTAATGCTCAAGGAGCATCAGGCCAACGCTCTCAGTCACGTGATTTAGTTGTAGGCAGTCCTGGGAGGAGCAGGGAACTGGACTCGATGATCCTTATGGGTCCCTTCCAACTTGAGATGTTCTAGGATTCTTTATTCCAATGCAAGTAATTTTCTCAGCCACTTGATTTTAGAGTGATAAACAAAACTTCAGTGCTTCTAATGGGAAATAAAACCAGCATGGAATTTCAAAATGGTCCAACAGGCAGCCTGCTAAATTAAATTTATTGATCTGCCTCTCAGAAGAAGGATATTGCTAACTTATTCTCCCCCTACTTTGCTCATGTGTTAAGACAAAAAAACCCCAAACAAACCACTTCACCTTTTAAACCAACTAACACAGTAAAAATTCATTTATGGCAGAGTACCAAAAACTTATGACTCATCAGAAATAACAGTATTTTCTTCTTGACTAAGAAAATTACTGGAATAATAAAGTTCCAGGATGAATGCAGTAATTATGACTAGCAAGTCAGCTTTGCACTGTAAGAGCCAACATAAGGCTGTGGAAGACCAGAAGGAAATAGGTGCACAACAAAGAATTCTCCAGCTGTTTTATTTCACCCATGAGTCCCAAGCGAGCTGTCAATGCCACTGCCACTCATCACTACCAAAGAAGTGAAACACCCTACAAACGTTCCCTGTACTTTTAAAATACACATGGAGCAACGCAGTCTTCCACTAGAATGTGGATATTTAAGGAAAGAATGAGGTAGCGTTTGCTGTCCTCTTCAGAAGTAACTTTATTCCTTGAACTCTCAGGTGCTGAGCATTAGACGACATGCACAACACATGTCTGGTGACAAAGGAGGAAAAACCAGTGGTACATGGTTCTCAGGAAATAGTTCTGATGCAGCAGGAAGAAAGATTGTTTTATAGGAAATAATCTGGTTGGAAACATGCATTAATGAAGCAAGTTCGTGTATTCTGAAGTACATAAATCCCAGAGATGTGCTTTGCTGTTTATTTCTAGGCCTACAGAAGAAAAAAATGCACTGCCTGTACATATTTTCTATGTGTCATATGGAAATCTTTTATCTATTTATTATCTTTAATTTCAAGGAAAAGGTAAGATCAAGAGGAAAAGAAGTAACTGCAGAACAGGGTTGACAGAAAAGATTTCAGAAGAATTTAAAAATATTTCATTTGAATCTTAATCATCTGATCTACAATATCATACCAAGCACTTCACACAAACCATGTACTGGCAGGATACACAATCTAAATGGGGTTTTGGTTAGTGAGTTTGGCTTAGTTTTGTTTTTAATGTTACTAGGTTTTAAAAGAGCTCTGTAGTGTGACACAAAATAGTTTACATTTACAGATTCATAACAGCAGAAAAAAAAGAGACAGCAAGCACTACTTATGCATTAGCTGAGAAAATTATCTCCACTGTTATGTGTGATTTTATACATCTCTATTGGCAAAATAAACTTGAAAAAGTGTAAACATTCTTACGCTACGTATTCCTGTTCATCTTCTGCTTGAAAGTGGTATGTTCTGTTATCTGAAATAAAAAAATACATTTTTTCATTTGGCACATGATAAAAGTTAATGTGTCTACATATTTGGTACTAAAACCCATTTGGCAGCTAAAGCCTTCAAGAGCAATTTCTCTTAAAAGGCATCATTAATCCTTTATTCATAGCTATGGATAACAATTCAAAAAAAAAATGAAAAAAGGATGATGAAACCATAAATTTTGATTCATACCAATTGTATGTATTTCAAAAGTCTTAAGTTTTGAAATATTAAAGAAAAATAAACATATGGATCAAATTTTACCCTTTCAGAAGTCAAAACTGAAACATAATTAGGAGAAGAGGGCAAAATTAATTTGTTCCTTTTATATAGTTTTTCCCTCCGGCAGAGCCAAGAAAATTCCTTTTACTAACCAACAGATGAGACATGAAGTGGCTATTATCTCCCACAATCAAAGGTTTCCTAGACTGTCCTTTTCAATATAGAATGCTGGAAGTATTTGTTGATTAATACTCTGTATGTAAAGCCTGAAAACAGTAAGCTGATTCATCAATTTCAAAAGAGTTTTAAAAACCAGACTGGATACAAATACCTGCTGTACAAGACCAAAATGGGAAGAAGGGAAACCACAGGAGCTTTAATGCCGAGAAGACAAGGCACTACCAATTTTCAGACAAACAGAAGTATATTTTTAATGTAGGATAAGAGAGAAAGAGAAATTGGGTCTCCTTGTGTTCCTCATTCCCTCAAATAGCATTCAAAAAGCAGAACAATGACTGAAAAATAGGATAAAGCCAAAGGTCTTTCCCCTTTCCTGGTGCTAATGCATGTTCCAGTAAGCTGTTAAACATCTCTCTGAACTCAGGGAGCAGCACATATGCCGCATTTCATGCCTTGTCACAAATAAACAGTATTTATGCCACACCTACACAGAGAAAAGGTTCTATATCCATTTGTCCATCGCCAGAACTACAGGTTCTGAATACTCATGAGGCACTGTGTGTGTCTGGATACAGACCTAACTTTGAGCTCTAGCCTTGTGTTCTACTCAAAGCATCTTGCAATGACATTTTCAGAAATCCCACATAATGCAAGACAGTGCTATAGGTGCTACATACGTGATATTAGATCAAAGGACTTCTTATCTTCAGCATTTGGCTTCACCTGGCAGGTCAGTAAATTCAGTTTAGCTGGTTGCCTGTTGGACTAAAAAGAAAATTTATTTTACTTTAAAAATATATTGATTTAGGATTATTTTCCTTTTCTAGGGAGTGGGCATGTATGATACTATTGAAAGCTTGGACATGCACACATATCCACCCTCAAAAAGCTGGAGACCAGCAGTTCTTGGTCTGGCTCGGTCTCTCAAAATGGACATATTGCTAAATCTAAACAAAATTAAAATCTTTGTGGCCACACTTTACCTGAAAGAGATGAAAAAAAACCCCTTAATTAACAATATGCTAATATTAATAATTTTTTATTGCATTTCATCAACAATGGCAAAACTATAATGCAGTTTTTCATTACAGCACGCCCATATTCCAAGTTTCCTCCCATTTTAAATAAATCAAAGATATAGTCCTAAAATTTTAAAAGGGAAGTGGAAAGCTGAAGATCTGGAGTTTCAGAACTCAGAATAAATACCAATACCAATATTCTGGGCTGTAATTAAGTCACTTAAGACATCATAACTAAATGTATCTTTGAGGTGTTTTGGGTTTACACAGGTAGTAAATTTTAGAAATTGATGTCTGTCGATGGAATTTGGGGCCAAGGGGGAAAAGGGGTGAGGAAATGGGACCATCTCCTTTAACAAGAACAACTCCTGTGCTCATTTCCAACAAGTTCATGTCAGACTCCCACAAGGCAGTTCTAGCACTGCCTCCACCATGATCACATTGGTGCTACCTTGTGACTGAGCATTCCTAGGAAAATCCTTCAGATATATGCCTGATTCCAAGAACTCACTGTGATCAAAACTTCCCAGCATTTCAAGCTTTTAGTTGAAAGCACTCAAAATACTAAACACATTCACTCATCTGTCAGACTCTAACCTAATATCAAATACTTCCCAAGTTTCCAAATTACATGCTTCAGATATATACCATGAAAATCCTTATAAGCAAATCCATCTGAAGTATTAATTGAGAAATCTGTTCAATATATTTGCCATTTTCTTAGAAAACTACTGATAAATTCATTTCATAAGCTGCAGTTTCATAAAACTTCAACAGTCAGAAGCTGAAGTAACATCCTTTTTTGCAATAGCAGATCAGCAGCAACAGATTCACCAGGAAAGGATAATGTTAATTTATTAGTTTAATATAAAAGTATAAAAATAACTTACCGTTGCATGTGATATGGTAAGAATTCCATTTTTAACAGTGCACTTCCTTCTTTGCCATACTTTCCTTAACCTACATAAGAAGATCACACCAAGTTCAGAAGCTAGACCTGACTTCAAAACACACGTTAATGTCATTATCATTTTGAGACAATTAGCTTTAAAAAACAGATGCAGTCAAAATTTTACTAAATGCCTCACCAAAAGAATCTTGGAGATTTGTGACAGATCTTAGTCATCTTTTAGAGAGTTATAAAGACAATAGCTTTCTTTTAACTATGACTTTATTTTTTTATGCTTGCTTGTCATGCTTTTTATATTTGCTGTATTAAATTTAGTTCTGTGTTCAGGTTTGAGCTTTGGAACTCTCAAGTATTTGTGGCACATGCATTAGGAGAACATTCCTGAAGCAGCCACAGTAGAAAACAGTTAAAATTAGAGCATGAACATAGTAACAGTTTTCCCTATTAAGTGCTATCAGAACATACCCATCACTCTTCTTTAAAAGATAACCTTTCTTCTCACTGCCATATTCCTTATTCCCCTGAAGCTGATGCATACTGTATCCTCCTTGCCTGCTCTGTGAATCCTGAAAAAGGGAAAAACAGCATTAACATTCTCCTGATGTGCACAGCAAACTTTCCTAACCCTTAAGCCTACTTTTTCTTCTCTACAACATCACAAATTAATAAAGATTAAAAAAAGGAGAGAGAACTCCTACAGCATGTTTTACATTCATAGGAGAGCTTGCTTTTACACTATGTGATCTTGAACTAGATGCATGTTCAAGATTTAATTAATACATTAAGCCTTTGATGCAAATATGCGTCTCAAAACAAAGACTTTCAGAATACAGATATTTAATACTGTACAATCTTATAAGCAAAGAGTAAAAGGCTAAGATAAAATTTCAAAAAGAAAACAACAGAATACAGCATGCATATATATATAGGAACACATATATAAACAAAGACAAATGCTAATAATCACTAGGGTTTTTTTTCAAATTAAAAATATGTATAATTCATGAGTTTTAGTGAATGAAGTCAGCTGAAATAACTTTTGGCCCGATCTAGTGAAACAATTAAGTGAAATGGATTAACTTGTTACAAGCACATCAGAAAAAAAATTTCCCCAAAATTCATTAAAACATTGACTTACTCTCCTAGACTTCGATCACGAAAGGCAAAAGCAACAGAGGAAAGAGAAAGCAAATAATTTAAAACAAGAATTATTATTTATTTAAAAAAACATGTTCCTTGAACATAAGTTTTATAGCCCCCATTGTTAAAACAATGTTTCCCCTTTCTAAAGACACTAATGGAGAGAAAGCAAGAACTAATTTTTAGGTATATTGGTGTTTTTTCTCATCTAGTAACAAACCATAATAACAAAATTCCAGGCAACCTGGCATATACGATATTGACTTCACAAAACAACTAAGATGACAGCAGGATCAAAATTTAACATGCCTTCCAATCTTTATAATCTTTAAATTGCCTAAAATAATAGTTATATTATATCCTCCACCACTGGAGCTAATTCTGAATTTCCATTGAAAAAGATCAGGCCCAAAGTTAACTTTTAATTTTTGCAAAAGTAGGCAAAAAGCTATAATTAAGGGCACATCAATTTGGTTTTAAATATAACTGTGAAACAATAACCTGCAAAAAATTTGACAACATCCCACCAAAAAAAAGAGGAAAAATCAAAACAATGGGAAGTTCAATTGTCAATAACCTTTCCTCTTTAAAGCATAGTTTCTTACTACCACAATCAATATATAATGATGATTACTCCCTCTTGGTTTATTCAGGGTGCTTACAATTGTTTTTCATTTTTTTAACAAGTTTGCCACAGAGTTTAGAGAAGTGCTTTGGCAAAACTGGCAGTTGTGGTTGGAAGCAGCACAAAGGCTGCTGCGAGCTGGGGGCTGCCAGCAGTGCTCACACCACCACAATCAGCAGCTCATTTGTTAACAGCAAATTTCAAATCCCCATTGGAATTAGGGTCCTGATGGTATTAGCATAGGAAAGAACATAATGAGATATAGTTCTTGTTGCAAATAGCATATCAGATGGAGATTTGGAGAAATAAATCAAAATGTAAAGAAATAGTTTACAAAACAGACACAAAACATACTTAATGCTGATAAGTTACATTTATAGAAATAATTAATAAACAAAAATGGGGAACAGAAGCCTGTATTAAAGGCCCGGTTTCTTTTAAAATTTAAGCTTCTTAGGATATGAGCATTTTGCAACATACAAGATCAGATGCTTTACACAATTAAAATTACACTAGTATCCATTAAAATACTTTTTCCAAAAGCCGTAAACCACAGCAATTTCCCAAAATTAGATCCTTCTTGCACCAAGTGACAGAATCTGCCCCAACCTGACACGAGGATAGCACAATAGTGGCCACAGGAGACACTGCACGTAACAATGTCAATGGTACTTCCTACAACGAAGCTGCAGCACTGGCACTGCTCCTGCACAGCCCAGGATTCAAACACAGTCAGGATGTGCTTTTCCCAGAACCAGGTAATTGCAGTGATTACAGTAATATTTTTTTCACTGATGAAAGGACATGTATGCCACAAAAATGTGTAAGGTCATTACAGATGCCCACAATGCTACATAAACACCTTGAGCAGGTGCAGCAGGGAAAGGGGAGTTGCATTATGAGACCTCAAAAATGTCAGGACGTCTCATTTATCTCACAGCAGCTCTGAAGAGGTTAAAGGTGGCAGAATTTAAAATTTGGACAAGAACCACTAGTTTCAACTTCCTTCTCCTGGTCAAAGAAACTTATAGCTACAAACAACCAGGGCCTCAATTTTATTATTTCAAACTGCTTCCCTGCCAAAGCAATGTTTGGTAAGAGTACTTCTGATTTTTTACAAATCCACTGGAGAAAACACCATTCATTTCATGTTCTTCAATAATTCCATTAATCCGTAAATTTTCCAGCGATGAGATTAAAATGCACTAATATAAGTGGGAAGATGTATACTTAATCATAATCCACCAGGCCATCTGTCACAATAATAAAGTCCAGCTTTATGTACTTGAAGAGTTGGATATACTTAATGATGGAGGCTGACTGGTGAAAACTCAGGCCATGTCAGGCTTTGCTGTCTCTTAACCAAGGAGTAATGAATGCTGCCATGCTGCTTCAGGATTAAACCCTGAACGCCTAAGTAACACATTGTTTTATCAAGCTCCTCAATACTTGCCAGCATCATTACACTCCAACTAGTGTCATGTAGCAGAATTTCATGAGTCAAAGACCTCATGTTGATTTTGAAAGAGAAACTTGAACATCAATGTGATCAAATGGTTATTTTATCCAAAAAAGCAGATTCTTTCATTATAGCATTTCTCTCTCTCTCTCCTGTGATTTGCCTGGATATCTGAGAATCACAATACTGCTCCTTTTTCTTCTAACGCACAATTTCAATTCTCTTCAAACCAAACACTTTATTTTTATATTTATGACTTTATATACATATATTATATACACATGTACACACAGTTTTTCAAGAGTCCTAGAATTTGCCCACACTGTAATTACAGTCAGAACAGTTGCACAGTTTATTTTGGTGATGCCTGTGAAGCGTCTTTATTTCAACATGTATTCAAGTTTCAAAATTTGACTTTACATTGATATTTGACTTTACTTTTATATTTTAGATTATTTTAGGTTATTTTCCACTAAAACACAATATTTTTACTACATGTCCAGGAAATAAGTAACCAAAAATCCAAACACTATATTTCATATGTTACTGCCTTATAATAATCTATAAGCAGCTTTTGAAACTTGACTTGTATGGACTGTACCATATGCAGCCATGGATGCACAACACACAGTACTGAAGAACAACCACACATTTGTCCTACTTTATTTCCAAGAACTGGCTGATTGTCAAGAAGCATGAACTCAACAACACATGCAGCTTCCAGGAGAGGAGGAGATGTTTTTCTTTGCTTCCCAAATAATCAGCTTGTGGAAGAAAAGGTACATGAGAAGAAAGCAAGTCTTGTTGATCTGTGTTTTGGGAATCAATTCATGATGAAGAATGAGCAGGAATTATGTTCAGAGTGATTTAGATAATAGGGAGACGACAAATGTAATGCCTGTATGAAGAGCTCTGTAAGTATTATGGAAGAGAACTAGTAAGTCCACATGCACATTGGAGATGGAAGGGGAAAAAAAAATACCAAACAGAGAATCAGAAAAGACTGTAAAGTATGAGATAAGGGAAAACTGAGCACTAGAAAGAGCTGGCAGCTTTTACAACAAATTGGGATCTATTCAAAGGGGCTCTGTAGCACTCCTGCCAGCATTTGTGACATGAAAGAAATCTTAAAAAACATGTACAGTGTGTTGTAAGGCTGTGTTGTCCTTCAGAATGACGGGATTAGAAGCGGAACAGGCTCCTGGCCAAGGCTTGTCTGCTATACGATGTACACCTATGTTATGTAAGCACACATAAGCAAGTATTCTAAAGAAAAAGAAACACTACTGTAACATCCATCATTCATTATTAACTGTGATTCCACACTAGCTAATTTACTAACTTCAAGCCACACATCTACACGCAGTGGCTATAATCATAATGGGCTATCTATAAAATTACATGACAACCCATGAAAATACTTGCCCCAGTTACTAAAGTCCTATTTTTTAAAAGTTTCAGAAGAATTCCAGGAATGTGAAGATTGTTTAGCTTCACATTGCACAAGGGACATGAATGAAAACCACCTTGAAGAGTATATTTATTATTACATATACTGGAAAAATCAGTGCATCTTTTGTACAGAGAGGTTGTGTCAAAAATTTCCTGGAGTTCTCTGGAGGAATCAGTAAGTAAATGATGACTGATGCAGTGTACCTGGACCTTCAGTGGGCACTTATCCTTCCTTATGAAAAGGAAGGAATTATGTTGCCACAGGACAAGAGGAGAAGTCCTCAGGTGAGATAACAGGTTAAAAGCACGAAACAGCCCAATGACTTTCACAGAAAACTGCACCAGCGTGTGTGGTGTCTAACACAAACAATCTGGAAAAGGGTGAAGAACAAACAGCCAAAGTTTGTTAGATGCTATTAAATTATTCAGGATACTCAAGAAAGGCTGACTGAAGAATTTCTCAGGAACTCAACAATAGTGAGTAGCGTGACAACAAATGACAGGTGAAGATCAGCATAAAAAAATGCCAAGTGATGCAGAGGGGAAGAATAAGATACTGAGAGCTCACCATGAAGATTCAGAAACAGGATGATATGGTTATAGCTTTACAGATGATTAAACTTACACACCTCCTCTGGCCATAAAGCAAGTCAATGTTAGGTTTTAAATGGAAAAATAAAAGAAAAAAGAAAAAATATCTAGTGAGGATATCATAAATTCACACACACTCAGATCCTGAATAGGGTACGCAGATCTGAAAGTTCAAAACAAACAGAAGCGGAAAGATTTTTCCACACAACATGCAGCCATGGTGGGAAAGGCACAGCTGTAACATAAGCTGATGGTTTACACTTCTTCAAAAAGCAACTGCACAAATTCAGACTTCCAAGCCAGTCAAGCTACTAATGGGAGGGTATTCTGGGCAAGTATCAGTATTTATTGACCTTCATTTTACTCTCGACACCCACTATTAACTGGCATCAGTTGGCTGACTCAGTAACCTGGTTGTAAATTATGATTTTATGTATATATGATATTAGCAATACTGTCCAGTCATATATTTGGATGATCATATGTATTCAGCAGAATGGCATCTGTCTAATGTTTAGTTATAATTCATATTTAACCACAGACACCCTGTAAATATGAATGTCTTATATACCTACAAGAAAAGTGAACAGATGGTGAGCAAACTTTTCCTGAAGGAAAGCTACACTAATCCTCCCAACAGTCCTTGTCACGATGGGATATTCAGAATTTCTCTCAGGCACTACGATTTTGAAAAGGCACAATATTATCTCAGGTAAAAGCTGTGATGTGTGTTATTATGTTATCTCCTAGTTCAAGAAGTATTCCAGAACATCTGCAATGGGCGACGTGTGTCCCCCCACTTTTGATACCAGTGCATTTGATGATGAACTTTAATTTTCAACTGCCCTGTCTCAGACCCTGCTGTCTGAATAGCAAACAAACTTTCTTCCTTACCAGATACTATTAGCAAAAGGAGATTGGAAAGGAGAACAGCAGCACAAAATCCACCTGAGTTAGCAGATGAATAGTAATGTGCAAATCATAGGTAAAGGCAAGTCTCTGGCTCTCATTCTGCCTTGGGATCACCTAGGTCAGGAAAATCCTGAACACAAACTGGCTGGAGGATAGCAGAACACAAGAAGGAAGAGTTCATCCCTTCTCTTTACTTTTTTTCCTGAACAATCATTCTTTATCATTGCCAAGGACAGGATGCTGGGCTAGATGAAGCATTTATCTGACCCATTACAACTGTTCTTACAGTACATTAAGAAAGTACATTAAAAAAAAAAATCTCTTTTCATACATAAAATGGAAACAGAAAACGAATGTAAAAATATTGTTTGTTCATATGTAGTTGAACATTGTAAATATTAGTTTTGTCATAATGTTCAAATCCCAACTCTTTTGAAATAATAACTACACAAACTGAACATTAATTAAACCAATTTCTGAATATAAAATACACAAATTTCCATTATCTCCAAGAATAACATGTCTAAATTATTTACCTCCTTCTGATCAAGCTGCAGAGAAGATTTTATCAAATCTCGAAGAGCTGTAAGTTGTTTCTTTTCTTCATCTTGTGTCTGCTTTATCTACAGAAAGAGATTGCAGTTTTACGCTTGCTGGATGGAACTGTAATTTTAATGTTTTATGCATTTCAATATACCATTTTAGATATTCTGAACAACTAGCTCAATTATTTTGTGTTTTTATATGAGTTGAGTCTATTTTCATGGGCCAATCCATTCTTATATCTTCACCTTCTATGCATGTACTCCTTGAAAAGCAAATTAAAATGAATGACAACTCCACATGCACTGTTTGTTCTGTTACATTGTAATGGCTTACTATATCTAATGCAACTGAATTAGCCTCTGAAATATTAAAATAACTCCAATAAATTTGACAGATTACTTAAGGAATGAAAATAAAGTTTAATTTAGCAACAAATGACAATAGCAAATGGGATTATTGTAATTTTGATTATAGAATATAAAAACAGTTGGGTGACAAGTGGTCTCTGATTCCATGTTATTACTTTTCTTCAATGAACATCACAAATGAATTCATTTTAAAACCTTGGTGCTATCACTAAGTAATTTGGTTTTAAAAGTGAAAATGTACTAAAATTAATGCTAATAATATAAGCTGATTCCAATATTCACACTTAAAAGTAGTTTTATCTTAATGTTTGATTGAATTAGTAGTAGAATGAAAGCTACTTTTCCTAATAGCTCTAAAAACTGCATATGAAGTTGAACAGTCAAGATGTCTTTTCTTCATCTATGTTCAGTTTCAAATAACACATTTTTCATTTATAAGATGCAAATGAAATACAGACCCTTGTAGCTATATTTAAAATGTACGTATATAAACAAAATATTTTCATTTTCAGATATAAAGCTACTTGTAAGTAAACTTACATTATATAAGTCAGCAGCCAACTTTTCAATATATTGTTTAAGTTTATCAGCTGTTTTCAAGCCATCTTGGAAGAAACTGGAATGAAAAATACCTTTGCTTTATCAGGAATATATCTAATTCATAACACAAGGTAGATTATCTCACGGAGAAAAACAGCAAACCCAGTAAAACATATCCAGCTTCTTTCATGTTCAAAACTAAACGAAGAATGAAACAACTAAAACCCCCAACAAAAAACTCCTTCGTTTAAGTTTAAAGTACAGAATCTTTCAACAGTGGAGAAACACCATTGTGACTTAAATAAATATCAAATTAGAGAGAATAGCTTATCCTATTTTTGTCACTAGCCAACGTGTTTCTCCTTCAGTAATTTCTAAAATCTTTTTTCTGTGTTTAACTTCAGTTCCTGCGTGTTTGCCTTTGTGGTTTTACTGATGAGGCTGTATCTTACCAGTTTCACCTCAAGGAAACTCAGAAATTATTGGCTTTCGCAGTGGTTTTAAAATTTAAATAAAAGACTAAAAACTATCAATCAGAACAAACAAGATATTTATAAAAATGCATTCTAGATCAATGCCTCAGGAACTAAAATTAATTTTTGTAAGCAACACGAAAGGTTTTCCGTTGCCTCTTTCTCCATCACTGCCCTGCCCCACGAGCTCACTCTAAAACTCTCTACTGGAAGTCTACAGCCTCAGAAGAGGAAGATTCAGACTCCTGGCACATCACAATTATGAAAAAAAGTCCTGATACATTCAAACAAAGGGAAACAAAATCTTGTGTAAAAAAGAAAATTGTAACTAAAGCTTAAAGCATTGCAGCACTTACTTGCATTGTGCATGATAATATTTAATAAGGTTCTGCAGCAGGTCCACACCTTTTTTTGTCTTGATTTCATTAACCTTAATAAGATACTGTATAGACAATGGAAAACATGTTGAAAATCATGTGTCACAAACCTTCAACAGTTTTCAAATAACAAAACATCATTTGCTCAATGAATTAAACTCTATGTTTAACCTGGGTGCTGACCTATAAAACACCTCTCCTCCACTGCTAAACAAACTTTAAAACAAAACAGTTTATCTGGCCACTCCATAAAATTAAACACCCCAAAACTTAATGCAAATCCAAGAAAAAGTTTCATCCTTTACAACTGTCTAAAGGTTTGCCTTTTTTAATGCTACTGTAGCCCTTACTGAAATATTCCGAAAGTACAAACACTGTGCAATTTAAAGTAATCCCCACTAAAATGTAATAAAAAGAACTATTAATATAAAAAATCAGTTTTATGGAACTAAGGTTATCATTATAATTTATCACTTTATTAGAAATTTTAGAAGGCTTCAGAAAGTATACTGGAAGAAAGATATCAAAATACTGTCTAAAAACAAAGAAAAGGAATAAAACAAAAAGAAGCCAAGTTTGTACAAGAGTTGCTAAAATAATTATCTTTATATGGCTATACTGTGTCACATTAAAATAATTTCCTCCCTCCATCCCCATTAAACAACAAAGAAGATTTCACCACCTTCATGTAAGGCCCACAGGGTCTGTTAATAATAAGTTATGGTGTTGCAATTAAAAACTGAAATTTGTTTCTTACTTCACACATCTGTAGCTGAAATAGCCGCCTTTCCTTCTCCATTTCCTCTGCTATCTCAGCTCCCGTTATCTCAGTTCTTATCATCCCATGCTGTTTTGCATGTTCTCTTTTTTCTTTTTCAATCTTTGTACTGAAATTTTAATTAGAAAACATTTTAGAGAATTCCTTCTACTAAAACATGACCTAGCATTATTTAGGGAAAAAATAATAATTAAGAAGTATCAAAGAAGACATTCTGACGATCAGCTCCTCTACCAAATCCTGTATATTTTATGTCTCCAGAAGCTATTGAGCCATGAAACTGCCTTTCCTTTAACTCTGTTCTCTAGTCTGTGTGTTACTTGGGGAAAATAATCAATAATTATATAACAATAGCAACAACAATAACAATACTAATAATACCACTAATACTAATTCTAACACTACTACTAATAATAATTCATAAAAAAAACCCCAACACCACAAAAACCAAAGCAAAGTGGGAGAAAAATACTTACAATTTGGTTTCATAATCTTTCCAGGCTTTGTCAAAAGGTTTTTTGAGGTCCTTAAGAAATAGAAAATTTTCTTAGAACATTTTTAAAACTTTGTCTTCATAGTTATCAAGAAATAAAGAGCAACAAAAATACTGTTTTCTTTAAAACTTTTCAGACAGCAGTTGGAAAAAAATACTGGGTTTGAATCTTGTAAAGCATTGCTTTCCTGTGCACATGAACACAGGAATTTACAATGAAATTTTCAAGAAGAACTGCAGTCATGCCAATTTTGTTCTTTGTACTAAGTACAGAATATTAACAAATGCCAGCATAAGAAATAATCTCATGAGTGAAAGGAAAATAGTCACTAGACAGCTGAACATGAAATAAAAACTTAGTTTGCAATACTCACCCCTTTAACACCTTTCAAGTCTCCTTTTAAGAGAGAATCCAAAGTGAAAATAACATTGTGGCTTAAACCCTGGAGCTAAAAACAAAAACATTATCATTCAAAAAGATTTATTATGATCTTATCAAACTACTGCCAAAAAGTCTTTGAAATTCATTAATCAAGTTGCGATCACCTCACATTTCTAAATTAATACTAAATTCAGATCTGACAACAGTTGATAAACATTTCCTTGCATGAGACATAGACACATTGTAGTTAACGTTTACTTAAACAAGGTGACCTAAACCCAGAATTTTACAAATAGCACATAAGCAAAGTTCTGAAAGCACTTCAAGGTAATATTCATCCTCTTGAAGCAAACATTTGGGTACAAATGAGTAAGAAGCAAGGACCTGCTGTGCCACAAGCAGGCAACACACAAAGTACAAACCACAAACAGAAGGAGCCAACAGAATCACTAGCTCTTTGAATATCCCCCCCTTTTTGGGAACACTGATCTTTCCTTGTCCATTGTGTAAATCTGACATCTCCTCAAACTCTCATGAGTTTAAATTTCGCCCCACTGAGTTCATGCCTATTTGATTATCAACAAGAATATCAAAAGAACCCACTCAAACAGGTTCTCCAGGTCTAGTGTTCCACTCAAACTCCTCATATATTCAACAGACGCTGCAGCTTTTTTCATTTTTCCAGATGTATCCATTAACGATAACCAATTCAAGCCATTAACTTTTGGCTTGAAATGACTGAACAGTAGCCAGTTGTATGTCAACTATAGAAAAAGCCCCCAAAAATCAAAGCTAAATAGCAGTGTACCACTGCAATATGGTAAGGCTTTGGAATAATTTATTACATTCTTGAAGACTTGATAAAACAGTAGCCCAAATGAATTGGAAACACATCTGATAAAGCAAAACAGTCTCATGTATAGAGCAAAATAAAGGAAAAAACCCTTAACAGATGGAAACATATATGACAATTTGGTGAGGGTTGTGAACAAAAGATAATTTCCCTGCAAAGATTATCTGAGGACATTTACAGGAAAGAGAGGTTAGAGAAAAACAGGCTTTAAACACTTGGAAAAAGGCAAGCACCATGCAAATTTTCAAAAGAAGTAATCTGCAAGTGCTACAAGTGTTCTGCCAAAACCTCATCTAGATCAATGTAAAGATACTGACACACTTATTTTCATACACATAGGTTTTTATACATCTTTTAAATACTCTATTATGATGAATTACTGCATAAAGAATGAAACCTGAAATCAGAAAGGAGGTAGAAGTAAAAAAACAGAGAAACTGATTCTGGTTGTACACTCAGAGTCTGCTGAAAACATAGACCAGTGCTGGCAATGTCCAATCCCAATGTAAAACACAACTTTATAAAATCTTACAGAAGGGGTCACTGTGATATTACTAACAATGATTCAACAACTTAACTATTATATTCATAGATTTTAAGTGTCAGACATTATATTTGGTGATAATATCAACAGTTAATAGTAAAAAATGCAGAGCAACTTATTTGGCCTTGTTAAAATGATTAATGGACACACTTTTATTCCTGTCCTTGTGTGCTGACCAATCATTTCAAAATTATGCTTTCCAAAAGTTGTGTATCTAATAAAAGTTGCTGGTTTTACTTCATAGTAAGTGAATATCACTCAAAAAGAAGTCACTCTATAATTGACAAAGAAGAAAATAAGTTATTTTGTACCCTCCTTCTCTTGAAATATCCATAATATCACAATTCATATGAAAATTTCAATGAATCAGAACTGAAGTTCAAAGATTTAACAAAAAGGATCCAAATTTGTGAAGCATTTTTTTCATTGTCTGCTATGTAGCTCTAGTCCTTATTCATCTTTCTGTCACTGAAGACCATTCATTATTTTATTGTACCTTTACTAAATAAGGCATCAACAATCCGTTCTAGATAAAAAAGAAAAAAAACCCCAAACCTATTATCCTGCAACTCCTAACAACTCCTACATTTTTCCAATTAATTTTATCAACATAAGCCTCAGCACCTACTTTGGGGCTTTATCAGTGACCTTACAGAGTCCTCCTCTCAACTGCTCTTTCAGTGGACCTCAACTTCTATTTTGATATTATAAATGTTTTTTTTTTTTCTCTCATTGTAATGTTATTAAACAGAATGATGCCTAAGAACAACAAAGCAGAATTTTCTATCTCAGGGAGAAGAAAGAAGAAAAATAAATGGTTTTAAAATGCTGAGACAGTTGTAAAATAAGTTTGTTGTCTATTTGAGACTGATGAATGAAGTAAATTAGTGAACAGCCTATTTTGAATCCTGTCAACAAGAATTTAGATAGATAATGCTTCATAATCTAGCTGTAATAGTATAATGTCCTGAATATGTGAGGCTTCTTAAATTAAAAGGGCTTTTTCCTCTTGATCAGCACTATTTTAAATAAATAAATATATAAATAAATAAACCCTGACATCTTTTTTGCTAGTTAAAATAGGTTAAAAATTTCTGTGGATGCCCTGATAGGAATGACAAAGTCTAGAAAGCTTCCAAAAAGCTTGAGTTCTAGTCCCAAACTGTTTTTAAACTGCACTTTAACTCACATTTTAAAACACTTACTTTTAATTGTGTGCTAAATTTAAATTAAAGAAGGTCAAAGTAACCCAGAGTGACAAAAGTGTCTACAGAAGAAAGCAGAAGACTCAATCTTGGGCAACTGCCAAAGCCAGGGAACTTTGCTACAGGGACCTTTGGTGTGACCTCCAGCAGTTATGGTTGTGTTAGGGACTCCAGGAAGACAAATCTGTAAAGCCACTTGTGCTTCACACACCAAAAAAGCTTGGAAATAAGCTATATTTACTATAAGAAAAACGTAACATTTGAGCTATGACTTTCTGAATATAACAGCTACAAAGCCCACTAAATATGATTTCACAAGAAATGTGGATTCATTACTTTCCAGTGTTCAAAGATATGTGCTATGACTGTAGTTTCATTATGCAGCTTTCAGAAATAAAACACCTCAGGCAAACTTTAAATGAGACAAACCTTTAAATCACCTTCAAAAAACTGGTATTTAAGCAACGGATGCTTTATATACTGCAGGGAGAACAGATTGTTAACACCATTTAAACATGCTCAAATTGTTATTTTTCTTCCAAAAAGTGAATGTTTCTCCTTTTGTGGTAAAACAAAACAGCCATAAATAATGATACTGTATTTTTAACTGCAAAGACTTCAAGTTAAGGGATGATTTAAAATTAAGGTCCATGAGGTATGTATCACCATCAATCACTTGAGAACGATGACCCAAGTGATGTCTCAACATTTATATTTACCTTCTAAACTGCCAATTAACAAACACAGAGAGTGTGTAATAACACCCTTTAGAGATCCTCTCTGCAAAAATTGTTGGTTTTGTTTTTGAAAAAATTGAAAGCATCTCAAAAAGTATCATTAGTCATCATGATCATGCAGTTGTATTATACTTTATTTTGAAACACATTAAAAGCTAAGAAAGTTTGAAACTCCTCACCAGGTTCTTCAACAGTGTTGATAATTCTTTAGTAAGTGTGGAAAATTTTACAAAAGCTGTGCCAAGATCTGGATTATCCCGACTTAAAAAATTACTTCCAAATTTATCTAGTACTTGTGCATAGTTTTCTTCATTTTGAACATGATCTGCAAAGAAAAATCAAAAGTCAGAAAGGTTTTTTGTAGCCAGCCAATTATAGTTTAAGCTTATTGCAACTTAGCAACAAACTAAGTAACAAACAGTACTTTGAGAAACGCCACAAGTCAACACATTTACTGAAAATTAAAATAATTTTAAGATTAAAAAGAACTACATAGCAACAGACATATATATGCTTTTTAAATCAGCAAGTTGAATTTGTAATACAGAGGTGAAGAAAGCTCTGCAGCTATTGACAGAGTAATAAGATCAATAATACATCAGTGAAGCAATATGAGCTCATTTTGTAAATAACATTGGAATTTACAGCTGCCCACTACAGGAACCTTCATGCATATATGAACTTTTCTTTTGAAATGTTGGACATTTTTACAGAACAAAAAAGTCAAAAGCATCAGATGTAAAAGTAAGGAGACCAAGTCTGAATCTGACTGTGAGTTCAAAAGAAGAAACATCTTACAAAGGTTCCCTTTTTGCCTGCTTCGTAAACTGAGTTATCCCAGATAATGGAATGTGTATTGGAACACAGCCAAAGACTCATTTCAATGTATATAATAGCAAACTGCACATACAGAGAGGTCAGAACCAAGAAGATGAGGTTGAAGCCAGTGAAAGTGAGAAAAATCCTTGACTCAAGAATGAATTAGAGACTGTTGTATCTAAAATGTCTTTCCTGCTTCTATTTATTTTCCTTTCTGGCACGTGTTCATACAATTTTTGTTACTTCCATTTTAGTATCTTTAAATAGAAAATTTACCTCTATAGCTCTTTCGGAAAGACTTTATCACCTTTATCTCTCTTAGACGATATTCCTGGTGTTAATTAAATCAATATTCCACTTTAATGAGTCTCCTAGCCTTACTATGTGGGCTTTTTTCTGCAAACCACAAACACAAAACCACAGAGCCACAGCACAAGTTCTGTGCAATGAAAGGGAGGAAAGGAAAGAGAGAATCGTTGCCAGTAGGTACCATGGGGTTTTTTTACCCCAAAATCTGCAAGCTTTATTTTATTTAAGTTGTGATATTGTCTGAGGGTATCTGAATTACAAGTTATGACTCAAAAGATAGAAGAAAAGGAAAAAAGTAATAAGTTTCAAACAAGTCTCATGAATAACGTCTCACAATGCACAAATCTATTTGGACATTAACAAACAGCTGATAAAGAGTTTAACAGTTAACTCTTCTAAGGTATTGCAGATACTCAAACAACAGTGCACCAAAGATCCAACAAAAAAATGTCCAAATCTGTTAAAAAAAAATTACAATCCTTATTTACCATTACCAAGCCCCAAAGGTCACACATCACACCAGTCACATTCTAAAAATCAGACTTTAATACGGAGGGTTTTAAAAGGCCAAATATTTAATCATATGCTAATACAGAGTTGCAATTCAAGCTGTATGTTTTTAAGAAAACTGTTCCAAAAGCATACAGTTTTAATCAAATAGCTTAGCACTGAGCCCAAGGAAACCACTACACAACAATAAAAATATGCATTTTGTTTTGGTGTAAAAGCTTTTGCATAAATATACACAGAAGACTTTATCTATGAAGGAGCTTTAGCTTAGGCAGTCTTGAGTGAGTAAAGCTCAAGAGTACCCAGCTGTGCTGAAGGAAAAGGAAAGATAATGGATGGTCGGAAAGATGGAGTACCCGCCCTTGCCTGTGCAGCACTTTTTTACCCCACAGTATTTCCCAGCATTTTGATTTTAAGCCCTCTGTTGTTTCATAGAGCATTTTTTAAAATGACTTCACAAAGAGAGTGACAAAGAGCTGAAGAAGCTTGTTTCCTTTATCTGTGGAAAGGCAAAAGAAATTCCTGGTCAGAAAGAGGAAGCAGGAAGCAGATCATTGTCCTAGAACAATATAGAGGAAATTCTCAAGAATCCCAGACTACAAATCACCTAAATCTAGAAATTAAGTTTTGATGGTGAAGAAAAAGGAATAGTCCTGCATTTACTTCTGTAATTACCACGCATAGGCGCAGTCAAAATGCAAGCACTCTGTAAGGAAAACAAATTTTCAATTTCTACACAAGTATCAACGCAAATGTTGTAAAAGGAGATGAAATATTTTCTGTTGAAGAGGTAAGGCAGTTCCTTACTTGACCTTAAATGCACATACTTGAAAAATTAAATCTGTGATGTAGCCTACACTAAAATACGACACGTGAAACCCGACATGCCTAGAGCAAAGAGCGTCCTTTAATCTGCAGGTGTCTCATGCAAACTCAGAAACTACTTCCTAGTGTCCTAATAGACCTTTCTTTGCATACAGAAAGGTGTAATTGGCACAACAGTACTTACTTTCTCAGATACAAGTCCTCATACAAGACTTTAATAACCCTGAGAGTGAGACAGGATCACTGACAGCAGTACATGCAGGGAGTAAGGTTTGTCTTCCAAAACTGAATCACATCTTTTCAATATCACAAGCAACGCTCAGCACTGAGATGAAAATAGAACAGCTTCCCCAGCCAGACATCCTGCTCCTTCAGCAGCTCCCTGAGACGTGCCAGAATCACAGACAGCTGAGGATGGGCTCTGCACCCACTGACGAACGCAGCTCCCTTCAAAGGGGCCTCACTAATCATTCCCTGCCCAGTGGGATCCAGCAAGGCTGCCAGCACCTGAGCCCATGCTGAGAACCCCACCAGAGCGTGGCAGACGTGGCATAAACCAACATACTGGCCTGGATACAGCAGTGGTATTTTCTGAGCTGAAAGCTGTGCATCTCCTCCATAACCCACACCTCCAGTTCTGGGCAACATTCAGCACAGAATTTACCTTTGGTTTGAGAAAACCCTCACAGGGCTCAGTGCACAACAAAGTTGTGGCATCCCTTACGTCTGAGCTCTAACTGATACATTGAGGAAACGTTAAGTGGTAAGAGGAAGTAACAGGAACGCCTCTGGAGACGCGGATCCAAGCAGCTGAGGAAGGAATGGCAGCCACGGCAGCTTTGCAGCAGCCCTTTGCTGCACAGCAGCACTTGCCAGGAGCAGAGAGCACGTGTGCTCTGAGGTCTGTGGAGGCACAGCCTGAAGGACTCTCGGGGCTGAATCCCACCTTGCGCTGCATGCCCAGGCAGTCAGCTGCAGCTGTCTATGTCTAAAGTGACCTTGTGGTAATCTTTTCCCAGGATAAACAGAAAAGACTTAAATCAAACTCCCAGAATTTGTACTCTTTCACTGGAACCCACAGCATTCATTAAATTCTATTTTTATTTCCCACTCAAAAATTACCAGAATTTTAGCATAGGCTTCTGAGCCCAGTGAAATTTCTGTGTACTTGTGCATATTAAGTAAGGGAACAGAAGTATAAATACCATGAAGAGAAGTTAAAGGATAGCCTTTATATGCTGAACCTAGAAAACATGTCACTAAAATTAAAGCCTTAAAATTTCCTTCCTCTACAACAATTTTGTTCAGATACATTACTCTGCAAACAATGAAGAACACAAGCACAAAAAAATTAAACAGTTTACAGAAGAAAAACACTACTCTCTTTTGTCACTGATTATACTTTAATTACATCCAAAGAAACCTGAAGAAAGTCTCAATTAGTGAGAATTAATTCTGCATATGTGGTTAAGTTAAAAAAAAAATACAAATCATGTTTCAGAATTTTGATCAACTTTAAACTATTTTTAAGTTGCACTTATAAAACAGCTTTGTTCCATGGGTAGCCAGAGGAAAATAACCAAGGTCAGAGCCAAGATGCATTTATGAATGAAAGATGACTCAGAAAGGCTTTAGAAAGGCAAGAAAGCTGGCAAGGTTAAAAAGGATGGCAGAAATTATTTGAAATAAAAAACACCCTTTCTCATTTTGTTCTTTACAAAGCTGAAAGCTGAAAGATAATGAAAAAATAATAGAAAAAAAATTATTTGACCACCATGCAAATGTCTGAACTTGATAACAATAATGTCTTCTGGAATGAGATTGTTCAAGGGAAAAGTAATAAAAGCCCCTTTCAAGATTTCAGAGCAAGGCGCATCTCACTTAGTCTGCACGGTTCTCTAGATCATCACAGTGTAAGAGCACTGAGAGATAAGCAAGCCTCGAAAACTAAATTACTTCTTTTTGCATCTCAGCTCATCACTGACATGCTTGAAGAAGTTCTCATAGAAGAATTTTCCTTCTTCTCTGCTTCAGAGGATTTATTCCAAATCCAACAGCAGAATTCTTAAAATCTGATAACATGAGCCATGGCAAGTCACTTAGATTCACGTACAAAAGAATCAAATAGGCAAAATATAGCTGCAAAGTAAAGCCTCTTATTTATACCAGCCTCAACACTAGAGGAAGAATGAAAAGCAAATACAATAGCTATTTTTAGTAAGCTCCAGAGAGAACTGAGAATTCAAGTATGCAGCAGCAGCAATATTGCTTATATATTCCCCAGGAAATTTGTAGAAACTACAGCACAGAACAGAATTGGTGGACATGTGGATGAATACAAAATACTGAACAAGAAACAGGTTTTATAAAAAAGACAATTTTACTTTGAAAAGCTCCCACCCTCAGGAGATGAACAAGCATATGGGGAGAGGAAGTCCACATTAAATTACTGGTTTTCCAAGAAGTTCTGTCCCTCACAAAAACACTGAAAGGAACTAAGCAGACTGAGAGGGATCAGCCTCACAAGAAGGAAAGACAGGCCAAAAAAAATATGTGGAGGAAAGAAAAAAATAAAGGTGGGCAGGGACAGTCTCCTCCTCAGGTGACTTAAGGCCTGAAGAACATGAACATGCACTGGGAAACTTCACACAGGAGCATTTAACTAGATTGATGCAAGACTGTGAATGCTAAAGATTTACATTAATTCAAATTCCTTGGACAAAATAAGTTGTAGAAGTCCATTAAGAAGTATCAAATATCGTGATATCATTTCTGACTCAAGGTAATTCCTGGCCTTCATGTCACTGTGAGGTGAGAAAGTGCTAAACAAAATAATTTTTAAAAAAAAAAAATCACTCCATCTTTGCACCATTTTTCTACCTCAAGCATCTGCTGTTGAACATTATGGGAGACCATGCAGACTGCTGATCCAACTCAGTACCTTTGGTCTTGTATGGATTTTATGTTTTTATTTCTCCATTATGTAAACTCTTTTGATTATATTTGGGAGTTTTCCTAGGGAAGTAATGAAAAAGAGCTATTGAAAAATCTACAACAAAACTAATTGTGCAATCTACTGCTGTTACAATTCAATCCAAATGTTATGGGAAAGGAAGTCAAAACAGATTCTCTATTAAGTTCAAGCACCATTGTCATAAGATGGGTTCTAGTAACTGATACAATCGATCATGCAGAAGTAGACAGCAAGCCAGACAAGGAGCAAGTGGTGAGAAAGAGGTGTCCATTTGTATGTCTCACTGGATTTCATAAACAGTTTTTCCCATACAATATTTTTAGAAATGAAAATAGAGAAGGGACCTTTCTAAGGGATTTCTATATTTCTGTGTTGGTATGTTTTCATTTCCACAGCAGTAGCTCTAAATGTAAATATGACAAATGGGTGAGGGATGTGCAGGAAGAGCAGAAAGTATTTGGGTGACGTTATAGCTCTTTGTAACAGACCAGAGTCCCCTGCGGTCCCTAATTCAGTGCCGAAGGGGAACCAACACATCAGAAGGTTCAGCGTTCCTGAAGAATTCTGTATGAGACACTGCACTGTGTCACTGTCACTGTTCAAATGTTACTTCAGAGAAAAAAAACAAAAAATCCAAACCAAACCAACAACAACAACAGAAAAACCCCAAGAAAACCAAACCAAAAAACCAGCAAAAAACACCCTACCAAAACAAAACAAAACAACCCCAAAAAACAACACAAAAACCCCACCCCAAAACCAAAAAAAAAATCCAACCAACTAAAAAAAACCACAACAACAAAAAACCCAAAAACAACAAAAAAAGAAACAAAAAACCTCCAAAAACCCAAAACCACTACAACCCAAAAAAACCTAGCTATGGTTTTTGGTAGAGTATGAATTGGATTACTAAACTGAAGAAAGAATTTCTATTGCCCCTGAATAACCCTTTCTCACCAGTTCAGCTGGGGTTCTCAAAGGAGACTATGAAGCAGAAGAGTACTAAAAAAATTTTTCCTACTGTAGCAAATTAAATATGGTCTTAAATTAAATTTGTAAAACAAAATTCCAATTTTGGGTTCTCAAAATGTAATCAGAGGCTTTCTTTTGAAATATAAAAATAGCCACATAATACTTTCTTGAACTGACAAACCCCAATTCATTTTACAGCTGTTTCTGGTATGTTTTACTTAAATATCAACAAAATCCATTCTCATCACTGAAGCATAAGAAACTTCCTTGCACAAGGAGGCAAAATGAGCTGGAGTTTTAATTCAGTCACTTTACATTTATTTTTATAAGGTTTCACATGTATAACATGTTTTTTGTCTTGGTTTTACTAATCCCAGTTTATCAATCACTGCATGAACTGACTCCTGCATGCAGCTTTTCATTGTAACAGAACCTATGACAGCAGCATTCTGAAGAGGGAGCCAGAGGATTATGCATAATGCTTTCTTGAGCCAAAAGAATTCCTACTAACTTGTACCTTTGAAACAAGGCTTGTTTAAAAAAAAAAAAAAGAAAAAAAAACCCGAAAAAACATAAAAGAAATAATAATAACCAGCTACCTACCTCTGCTCCTTTTTAAGTGCAGAGCACCCAGCCAAAACCATTAACCCACCTTCTACTGCTTTTATTCAATTCAACTACTTCTTCATATAGTACTGCCCTACTTACAGGCCTTGAAAACAATATTATTTTCATCACAAGACTCAAATGATAGCTAAACTCTCTAGTATCATTTATATATTTCAAAACAGGTAGAACACCTTTAACGTGTTCTACACTTTTAATCAGTCTTGAAACTCAGTTTTTGAATCTCTGTTTAGCTAAGTACTTTCAAATAGAAAAGCTTCTTGGAGCATCTGAATACTTCTCAAAGCATAAAACTAAACAGACATGCACCAAATACTATTCTCACTTTGTATCAGGCTTCACAGTCTATTGGGAAAATATTTATCATCAGCTGAAATCACAGAAAAGCTAATTAAAGCACGGTGCTAACAAACCAACATCAGTGATTAGCAAACGAGAATAGTTAAGAATCTACAAGATATTAAAAATCACAGGCACTCCTATAAACACAGAAACCAAGAGCACTCAAAGGTAGCTCTGTCTATATGGAAAATATTTGCTACACTGATTATTATTGCTAGGGAACTGGAACTGGGATTTTCTAAAATCCTGTATTTACAGCCAGAAGGTTATTGGAAGGTGCACAGCTCTGTTACCCTATCTGCCTTTGGCACAGTGTTTAGAATGTAAGAGAAACTGAGGCAGAAATATTAGAGTTGTGGCATTTTTAAAAGTGAATTTTTATATTGATCTGTTTGATCATCATTTGTTACTGCATTCAAACTGATTATCAATTTATATTCTAGCCAACTAATCTCTCATCAAAGTAATTACTATAGCTCCAGTAAAACATCAACAGTGTCTTCAAACAGGCACAATAATTATATATCTCCACTCTTTTACGTAAGAAGGGAAATACATAATTTTGATTTTAGGTAAGAAGGGAAATACATAATGTTATGAAGGGAGAGCACATGTTGACAAAACAAAAGTATCTACCTGTAGACATTTCTTTTTATTTATCTACTTTTTAAACAAGCTCTAAATCTTATTTCACTTGTAAGTGCTTTCTATAAATTCAGTTCAGAATACCTTTTTGGCATTGTTCTAGTTGAAGGTAACTGCTTGAAATATTATGACAGCAGGAAAATTTACCCATGGGAAATCTCCTAGAGGCCTTTGAGAAGGAATATGGGGGTAAAAGAACTGGAGAGCACACTGATCTGATGTATAATCAGAAGTAAAGAAAATTTTTAAGTCCAAATACTCCTAAACAGATAAGCATTTTTTACGCCACACATTTTAACAGGATGAATTGCAAGACACATCTCGAACTTGAAATGAAAAGCTTTGGTTCTCGTGTAAAACTGAAAACAATGTCTTACCTTGCCCCGAACTATATATTGCTTTCACAGATTTTTTCACCTTCTGTAGTGCAGTTCTGTCTTGATCCAATGCCTACAATAGCAAGAAATAAACAAACTTTAAATATTTACTTCATTGATTGCCAGAATATACTTTAACAACTAAAAAGAAACCCACAAAATAAGTAGTTTCACAGGCTGGAAAAAGCTGCAGGTACAACTGATTCAGCCTGTGGGAAGGTCTGGGGTCATTCAACCCCTTCAAGATGAATTAAAGAATTGAACTGAAAATGCGCTGACAACAGAATAGACCAGTACTGACAGTGCTAGAAGAAAAACACGATTTTAGTTTCGCAAAGGACAAAGCATTTATTCAAATTGCATTATATTTTGGGGAAAAAAACCCAAAACAACAAGAAATAGCAGATGCTTCTACACTAGCCCTATAGTTTCTACTACAACTAAATTGCTTGTTAACATCCGTGGTTCTCCCACAGTAATAGTGTTTAACTATAGACACAGATTATCACACTAACCTCTTGCACCAAATCCCACAACATAACTCTAAAAGTATAGCAGATAAAAAGTAGCAAATCAAAATAAAGGAATAATATCTGGTTTTGTGCAACATAATGTGACTGAAGGAACATTTATTATAATAATAATATTCAAATATGAATTTTCAAGATTACATCTTTAAGAATTTCAAATTTTCTGCAATAGCTCCAAAATCCAGTACAAAATGTTATTAAATAATGATGAATTGAGGATTAGATTTCTATTCATGCACAGAAATGCCTAAATAGTTTGCTATATTTTTTCCACATTTAGATCACAGGCAATTTCCCATCACCTAGGTAAAGTTAGATCAATAATTCCAAGTTTTAATGAAGCTGGCAGTGTTTGCCATATTATATTCACTTTCAAATCCCTGGAGATTGGAGAACATGTACTCAGAACCACTGTCAGGACAGCAGCCCAGCTGAGCATGGGAGTTGGTAGAGACCACACCATTCACGCTGCAGAGACCCTTGCACAGCCATGTAACCCAAAAAGCTTAAACCCTGGAGCTCCGAGGGGTCTGAAGACTGGCAAAACAAGGCAGAATGTCAGCCATTCCTACAGCAGTGTGTACGTCCTCACAGAGGGACATCACCAGCAACACTGAGCGAAAGCTCACCCCGTAAGCAAAGCTTTCACTGTCAAAACTGAGATGGTTTTGACAGTGAAAGCCTTAGAAAACCTCACAGCAGCCTCTAGTACCTGAAAAAAGGGGTCTGCAAGAGAGCTGCAAAGAGATTTTGCAAGGCATGGAGTCATAGGAGAAGGAGGAATGGCTCTAAACTGAAAGTATGTTGAAATTAGATATTAGGTAGAGATTCTTTACTGTGAAGGTGGCGAGGCACTCAAACAGGTTGTCCAGAGAAGCTGTGGATGCTCCATCCCTAGAAGTGTTCAAGGCCAGGCTGGATGGGGCTTTGGGCAACTTGGTCTGCTGGAAGGTGTCCCTGCCCATGGCAGGGGGCTAGGAACTAAGTGATATTTAGTTTTCCTTCCAATCCAAGCCATTCTATGATTCTATAATTGAAGAATATTGCACTGGGCATTAAGAAGCTCCAAAAAACCACCTCAGGAGCTCCAGGTCAGCTAGAGTGCTAAGCACTAGAGATGGTTAAACGTGAGGGTACAGCTCACAGGTAAGTTCCAAACATTGAGTGCTCCTGTGCGTGAACACTTACAGTAGGAATCCATAGAAGAAACCAATTAATATACAATAGTTCTATTTTGGAGTCGCCCAATTTTAACCATGCAAAATGTTATAGCTGAACAATACATGATAATCTGTAACAAAATAAAATGGAGTGTTTCTGTTCCTTAACTGGAAACAACCACTTTTTCAAATCACACAGCCACTCCTGTGGCAGCTAAAACTAGAACATTTGGAACCACAAAAGCCATATAAATGCCTTCTGATGCTATTTATCTCTGGGCTTTTTTTCATTTACTGCAGAACAATGGATTAAAAGATTAAGAACTGCAAACATCATTACTTCTTCTGCTCCCCAGTAAAATAGTGTGTTTGACTTGACTTACATCTTGCCAGGAAAAGTTACCATTTTTAAATGTAATAAAATATTGGGAACTCTGTGTTCCTTTCCAAGACAGTGCACAGCAAGTGCTCCTCTTTGATTCCTCTGCAAATGCTGTCAAAAGCTTTTGCTTCTGCCTGCCTGCAACGTCAGGCAGTTGCTATCATACATTTCTACTGAAGTTCTCTCCATCTTCAATGACCAGAAAAATATAATGACTCACTTGTCTACTGAGAGTTTGCACACAGGATAAGAATTTGAAACCAATATTTTGAAAGAAAGACAATGGTTAACATTGACGAGATGGAGAGACAAAACTTTGTCCTAAGGTCTAGTATTGAAGCAAACTGGACACACAGGAGAAAGAAACAAATACAAAAATGCCAGGAAACTTTTTCCTAAAGTTATCAATCTAAAAGACTATGACAAGCAGATTAGAAAAATGTTCCAAATTGGATTTGCTATTGAATTAGATTTAACCACTAATGTGAGAGCAGGAGGAAAGGGAACATTCATTATTTTAAAAGAGGAATCACTGAGCAAAGCAATATACAAAGATGACATCCACAGCCTAAAGGGGCCAGTGATCTAAGTCAGAATGACATCACAGGCCAATTTTGTATTTTTATATTTGCAAATACAATTTTTATGTGAACTACTTCTTCATAGTCTGAAACTATAAACAAAACACACTTACATAGCAGGTATACATAACCTTTTATCTGGGGTTGCTTGGGTGCTTTTGGGTGTTGAGGTTTTTTGGTTGTTTGTTTTTGTTTTGATTGTTTCATATAACTGGAGATAGCTTGTTTCCAAACATATTACATTCCTCTTAGATGTCTTTTGCTGGTAATTTTTAGCTGCACTCTGCTGCTAAGGAATTAAGTTGCACTCAATGCTCAATTCAATTATTATTCCAGAGTAATACTACCTTCTCAGCATGTTAAATCAGACAGGAACAGCCTTGCTTTCCCTTGCAGTATCCATTAATTTTAATTTTGAGTATTTAGAATACTAAATATTTTAACTGTCTATCATAGAAGACACAAAAGCTGATCTTCCATTAAAAGTGGCATACATTTATATTATTGAATCTTTCAATGTCTTAGAGAGCCAAGGAGTCTCTGTGACAATCCCCAGGTATTCAGTGGCACTCCTTCCTACCTACTAAACTCTTCCTTACCACCACCCACTCCTGGCAAATGCTTCTTTCTTCATTTCCATGATACCATCTTGCAGGAGGCCTTTTTAAGTTCCATAGAAGAACATTTTCTTACCCTCTCACACATTCTGGAAAGACAAATCATTTACTAAAGGTACCTGCACCACAAATTTGCTACCTTATTAGCTGAACAAAGCTTTATACTTGAAAATGGTCATTCTGAAGACAAGCTCAAAATAATGCAAATTCAGTGTTCACAAAAAAAA
>VXBT01012732.1:542201-576345 GCA_013400235.1 Oriolus oriolus | reverse complement strand
AGCGTGAGCCAAGCCCGCTCCGAGCGAGCACGAGGCTTGCGCGGTATCGGTCCCCGGCGGCAGAACGGAGCTCGCACCGCGTGTTTCTGAAGCGCGTGGAGACACGCGAGGCGCGGTGCCGGCACACGGAGCGAGCGCCGTTCCTATGGCGCTCAGTCCCGGCGGGAGGAGCGGCGCTGAAGCTGTGATCCCGGACCGCGCGCCCCGATCTCACGCCCCCGGCGAACCGCGCTGCGCCGCGCGGTCCGAGAGACCATCCAACTGCAAGGCGCGGTGCGCGCGCGAGCGGAGCACGTGGGAACGGTGTGAGAGCTCAGAAACCACCGAAAAACAACATCAGAGGACCTGAAAGACTTGGTTTTCCTGTTTCCCCTCTTCCAAACACTCATTCCCACGACCTTCTTTGCACCAGCACACTGGTGATCACGAAGTCAAGGACTTAGACTAAAGTTGCCTTTTTTCGGTGGGTTATGGCCATTGAAAAGGAGGATGCACAACTGCACACATGGTGGCTTTAACCCCTTCAATGAATGCACAAACTTGCACACACAGATCAGTGTGTTCTTGTGGCCAAGAAGGCCAAAGGTATCCTGGGGTGCATCAGGAGGAGCACTGCCAGCAGGTCGAGGCAGGTGATCCTGCCCCTCTGCTCAGCCCTGGTGAGGCCTCACCTGGAGTGATGTGTCCAGTTCTGGGCTTCTCAGGGCAGGGCAGATGTGGAGCTCCTGAAGTGTGTCCAGTGCAGGAAAACAGATAATTAAGGGGCTGGAGCATCTCACTTATGAGGAAAGGCTGAGGGAGCTGGGCCTGTTCAGCCTCAAAAAGAGATGACAGAGAGAGAACCTCATCAATGTCTGTCAGAATCCGTAGGGAGGTGTCAGAGGATGGACCAGGCTCTGCTCGGTGGTGCCCAGCAATAGGACAAGAGGCAATGGGCAGAAACTGATGCACAGGAAGTTCCACCTGAAAATGAGGAAGAACTTCTTTACTGTGTGGGTGACTGAGCACTGGAGCAGATTGTCCAGAGAGGGTGTGGAGTCTCCCTCACTAGAGATATTCAAGAAACTTCCGGACACAATCCTATGCCATGTGCTCTGGGATGACCCTGCTTGAGCAGGGACATTGGACCAGATGACCCACTGTGGTCCCTTCCAACCTTACCCATTCTTACTCCATGAAAATTGCCGTGTGACCTGAGAAGACAGATTATATTTCATATTTCAACTACATAAAGATCCATTCCATCTGAGCTGCATCCCTTGCAATCCACCTAACTTTTAATCTGTGAAAATACACTATGAGACTGTAAAACTAGAATGCTTAGAAAACACCTCTGCCAGAAGGCAGCAATATCCATGCACACAGAGCCTAAATTCCAGCTTCTCCTTCACCAAGCAGGGGTGACTCCATCTACAGATTTCCTGTTAAAATCTCATACTGTTTCTCTTGATTTTAAAATGGCTCTACCCTTCAGAAACACCGTCAACTATTTAAACTACAGTAAATCACTGCTGTTCCTTATGCCGTTTCTCATGATCTTCACAAGTGCATAAACCCTGGCTGAAGGATGGTCTGAAGTTTTACGTTTGCAGCTACAGAGTTACTGCATTTGACAATATCAGTGAAGCAAAATCTGAAAAGCACTTTATGTAACTTCTAGTGTTCTGTATTATTAACTGTCTAGTAACCTGGTTTAAATACCTCCTGCTGCTTTTATAAGACCATTTATCTGCTACACCAGACATCACTCCAAGCAGACAGCACTTCCTCTCAGCACACTTCTTGCTCAGAGAAAGGTGGTATTTAATAAGGGGGAGTTTAGTTCTAGAGGCCAGATGCTGGCTGTAATACAGCACTAAACAGACAGAAAACACTAAGGGATGTAAGAGAAGTTGTGGGAAACTGACAGTAGCTTTTCTAGAAATACTTCACCTTGAATTTCCTTTCACAGAGCAGCTCCTTCAAAAGTCTCACCTATTCCTCCTTCTTACCCAAGACAGTAAGTACAACCCTTCAGATCTCTGCAGAGCAGCCACAGCAGGCACAAGCTCCGTCTCTGGAGAGGAGCACATGGCAAGACAGAGGCCAAGCACCCTGCCTGGCCTCAGAAGCCTATAAAAATCCCAAATGGCCAAGTGGGATGGATATCCAATGGCTGAACACAGTCTGTTCCAACATAAAGGGCAGAGGACTTTAAACAAACCAGCAGGTAGCAAATTAAAAAAAAAATTAAAAAAAGGAAAAGTATATTGCTTTGTATCACGTAGGGTAAGCTGTGGAACTCCTTGTGAATTCAAAATTATACATACTTTGAAAAATAGAAGACAAAATGGGTAAAGTCATGGAACAAAAATTCAGTATGGCCTTTAAATATAAATTTGATACCTTCGTTCTGACATACCCTGAGCTGCATTTTACTGGAGGTCATACTGGAGAAGGCGTCTCTCCAACTCTGCCTTTTTCCAACACTCCTCTCTTATGCTCTACTGCTAGCAATGTCAGAAAAGCTCCTAGGCTTTTATCAACTTCTGGACTACCCCATCACAGCTGTTCCTCCCCTCACTAATGAAGCTTCTGTTATGTAAGCTGTAACAAGAAGGAATTCACCAGCAGATAACCACATATGCACAATACCAAGCACAGACAAACCTCAGTAAAAAGATGGAAATAAAAACCCCACAAAAGCCCTGTAGAAAATTAGGACATTTTTTGCTCTTCAGATCTGAGAAACAGATATCATTGCAAATGCCCCAGAAGTTATTTACATATAAAAGGGGGAAGATTTTCTGAAAGGTTTAACAGTAACTAAGTAGCAAGGAATTAACTGAACAATTATGTTCACCACACCAATGAAACATGTACTACATTTTGGTTCTTAAATGTACATACCCCTTAGACATTACTCCAGTTCTACAAATTATATTGGTGTGCTCCATCAAAATCAAATTATTAAACTCAGAGCAAAATACACAATTTGTTCAAATTTCTGTTGCATATTTTACAGTATGTTTTAAACTAAAAAAGAGAACAGAACCTGATTGTTTCATGTACAGACTGGAGAATGTTTTATAGTCACAGAAAAAGAAAAGCTGTGATTTATTGCCAGTCTTTAAAAGGACAGCTGTCTGATATTGTAACTTTTGCCCTATACCAACCAAGAGTGAAAGTTAATTAACTTCTTTATATGATTCAAGGACATCCAGTCTTTATGCAGCGAACAGAAAGTTACTGAACTAATGCATTAAATTGAAACACTAAGAGTAGAAAGTTTTCCCAGAATGCCATTTTGTTTTAATAAAATCCATAATCCTTTAGAGAAGAATGAACTCACTGTTATTAAGTTAGCTTCTAGCCTTTTAAGATTAACATTTTTAATATAGATGTTTTTTATGCATACACTTTTTTGGAAAGAATCTTGGTGCATCAGACACTGGAGAAACCTACCATGGTAAATTCAGCCCTTTACTGATCTCCTTACCAGTGAGAACAAGTAATGGTGTATTTGGGAAGTATCTACCCTGACCCAGAATGTTTTGACAAACAAGTAAACAAAAAAAATTTTAGTGAACATCTACCAGGAAAACACAATGAAATTCCAGTTTGTACCATCACATGTTTGGATTAAATTAAGGGTAGGGAAAAGACATGGTAGTGATGCTACCTTTAAATCAGAAGGTCTTGGTTTAATCGCAACATTTTTATGCAACTCCAGCGGAAAATATCCCTGTTCAAAAACCGGTGGAACTGCATACCAAGAGAAATATCACTGCAAACTGCTTCTACGCTCTTTCCATAAGCATCCATTTCTCACCTTGGTTAGAGACAGCTATGGGCTGAGCAAGCAAAGGTACTTACATTCCCATGACCATAAATCTTTCCTTGTGAATTCACAAGAGAATATTGTAGGATTCTATTTTTGTCTTGGCTTATTACAAGTTACCAGCACGCAGCTAGAACAGAGTAAATCCTACACCTGGCAACTGCAGTCTTTCAAAGCTTTCATGAACGTCGCATTGTTTGCCTGCCTGCAAGCCAGTAGTGCACAGAATGCTAAGGGCTGTATCCGAGCAGGGCTGAAGGCAGGACACAAATAGAACGGAGCAGCAGAAAAGGAAGCTGTGTGCAATGATGCAAAAAAATCCTATTGCTGATTTGTATTCTGCCTGAATATGAAGAAGAAAGTAAGAAAACCTCCAGCTCATTCACATGAGGAATATAAATAGAAGATTCAGTAAAGAACTACTTTTCTAAGCATTCACATTTGGAACATGTTCAAATTCTAGTTATATACTGAATAATCATAAAAGGCAACACTTGTTAATCACAAAATTGAAGAGTTCCAGAATTTGGAAATAGACTGATTTAATGCCAGTGTTACATACAGTTTGTATAATATAAAAAACAGAAATCATAGTTAAAGTCACATAATACAGTAGGTGATGGCAACTGCGGATAACCAGCTCCCATGGTGGATGTGATTGTATGGTACATTTCACAACAGTTATAAAAATATGAAAGGCAGAGCTTGAGGACCATAAACAAAGGATTATTTTACAGACAATCAACTGACAAAGTCATAGGCACTGAGGAAATAATACAAACCGAAGAAAAAGAAGCAGCTCAGTGGAAAAGCATTTAAATACACACCATAATAAGGAAAGATGAACTGATATGCAACCCCGAAACTTTTCAAGGAGTATATATGACTTGCAGCTGCCTCATCAGGATGGTGCACAAAAACAAAGCCCTTTAGAGAACATCAGCAGGGAACTCCTCCTAGGTGAAGCTTTGCTGTTGTTTAAGGGAGGAAAAGCAAACAAACAACCATCCCACATATTTGTGCTGCTCCATGAAATAGAAAACATATCTATAGCCACAAGTAGAGCCCAGCATTAAGATAGGATCTGTGAAACAAAATAACTTCTCCACATAAGAAACATTTCAAAAGCAGGTTTACTCCAGAGAAGATCTAAACTGCTCTGTGCACTGAATGTTCAGTAACACCTGAGAGTGCATCCTCCAGTTTATTTCCATACAAAATCAAGCCAGTTTTGTCTATGATAAAGCTGCTCCACGATATAAAACACAGTAAGAATGGTAAGAGGAATATTAAGGAAATTTAATTCAAAACAACATTGATGCTCCAAACTAGAACACAGAAGTGTTGAAAATTGAGACCCCTATCAAAGACTTCTTACTGTCAGATGAGTCTGATTTTCAGAAGGCAATAGTTAGATGACCATGCTTGCTCATCCTCCATTTACTTCTGTAAATTTTATGTTCATTTCTATACATTGTATTCATTCATTGTTCCTTGAAAGTGAGAACTGTGAGTTACAGGTTGTGCAGAAAAAGGCAGATATGACTGAATTACTACAGGAAGAGGCAACAGACCCTCTTGATAACAGGATTCAGAGGGCTCCACAAAAAAAAAAAAATCTAGAGTAAAGATACTTGTTATATCTCAATGAAGATTTACTATCTTTAGACATATAATTTAGCAAATAAACTTCTTTTGAACTGAAATCTGTAAAGATCCTAATGGGCATGTTAGATATATCCAGAGTCTACCTTGTACTATTCTTAGCCACACCCCAAAGACAGCAGAGGAAAAAGACAACCATGCACACAAACTCCATCCACATGGCTCATGTGCTGCTGATTTCAGTAGCTCAGTAAAGGTGAGGTTCCACATTCCTACTTCTGGCCAGGACAAAGGTTGGGTGTGTACTTCCAGCAGACACAGAGAGCACAAAGGGCTCCTCGTGCTGGGCTCCACTACAGCTGACACGGACAAAAGTACATGGCTACAGTGTGACGTGCCTCATGCACAGACACCACACACAAACGTGGCCCTCAACCAGGCCTGAGACCTTATCGTGTCTGCAGAAGTTGGCCTGAACCTGTGAGTCCCTCTCTCAGCCCACTGGCAGACCTTCTGTTCTCTGTCTCTCCTGGATTTATGGCTGCCTCAACACCTGGCTCCAAGCCACTGAGCTGCTCTGCAGGCTAATACCAGCCCTGCTGGTGGTGCACACTGACACCTCCACACAGGGCACACGCTCCAGCTGATTGCACCCCAAGGTGCAGGGGCCCCTAGGACCCAATGGTCCCATTCCAGCTGGAACTGTGGGCTCACACTGGCACTTACTACTCCATATATACAAATGTATTTAGAAGAGAGCCCCCTCACCCAGCAATATATGACTAGCCCTTTTATTTCCCCATTCAGCTCTCCTATGCTTCTTCCACTCCAAGTCACCTCAAATCCTCCTTTACAGAATCACAAACTCTGCCTTTTGCCCTTCCCCTAAACATTCCATGATACATCCTGAAGAATGTATGGATGCTCTTTCCCTCCACCCCATAATAAATCTCATGGAACTGATCAGTTTCCTGTGGAAGACTTGGGAAGAACCAGGTCAGGATGCTCCATTTCTCAGACTATTTCCTCATCTGTCACCATTCCACTGGGTCTCTTTGTGGTTTTGGAGATAAGCCTTTTACCACACAGCCTAATTTATCCCCTGGCTTTCAGAGTAAAGCTAGAGAAGCCTGCACCATTGTACACCTTGTACCTCAGATGCTCAAGAGTTAAGGTGATTTCATTTGGAACAGGCTATCCAGGGAACTGGTGGGGTTGCCATCCCTGAAACTGTTCAAAAAACACGTGGATGTAGCACTTGAGGACATAGTTTAGTGGTGAACATGGTGGCGGTGCTGGGTTGACAGTTGGACTTGATGATCTTAGTGGTCTTTTCCAACATCAACAATTTCATTCAATACAAAAAAAAGTTATTTTTTTATAAAGGTCTATTTTAAAGCTGGTAAATAATCAGAAACATACTAGGATGTACATGCCATTCCCTATCTCCTTAAAAAATGGAGAAAAGGAATTAACTTCTACAGCAATATGGACTTGACCAATTAATGATAACTTCCCCATAGATTATATAGTGTAAAAATGATAAAAACAACCAACAAAAAAACCCCCCAAAAAACCAAATCAAACCAAAACAAAAACAAAACAACAAAAAAAAACCCAAAACCCAAAAAAAAAAAAACCCAAAAAACAAAAAAAACCAAAAAAAAACTCCAAAAAAACCCACACACACAAAAAAAGGACGTCAAATCATAGCAAAGGCAGGAGTATTCTTACTTATATTGTTAAAGTGCCCAAGCAGAAGCCAAACTCCTTTGGGGTAAGAACTCTGCAAGTGTCAAATAAAGCCTCTGATCTGGCAGAGGCAACACATGAAAGAAAATGAAAATGCTTTCCTACACAGAGGAGGAGGAGTACAACAAGACAGCACTTGATAGCATGACAGACAGCACTCTTTTCAAGTTTCTACTGACAGCATGAAAGAGATATATGTAACATTTGAGTCCTCTCATAGGGAGTCCCTAGCACGGATAAGAGGCAACATGAAGTCAAAGAAGTTCCCTTTAAGTCTATAAGCGAAAGAACACAGAAGGCCAGAGCCAAGTATGGACACTTGTGGAAGACAGCAAGAGACAACAGGTTAAAAGTGGAAAACTGTAAGGTTACTCCTCCTCCCAAAGTAAAAGCAAAGCTGAGGGTGTATATACAAGCCAGCACAGCTATTTTAGAGGAAATCAAGGCACACATTTCTCACAAGAACTGTTCTAGATAACACAACTTCTTCATCTGTATCCCAGAGATCAGTGAATTTGTCAAGGACTGGATTAAATAAGTGAACAAAAAAAAAAAAAAACTAAACTACAGAAAACCCACTGCAAAAGCAGAAAATCTCACCCTCACCAAGCTCCCTTGGCATGATCAACAAGCTGCTAGAAGCTGCATTACATGCACCTCTGAAAGTGCCCTGAAGGTTGCCTTGCTGTGTGCTGTTAAAAATAAAACCCCTTTTGGTTATATTTGTTTTAACTTACTGACTTGAAAAATCTACAGCCAACTCATGTAACACTGTGTCCTTTTCTCTGCCTGTTGTTAAACTTCTCTGGGCTCCTCTTTTTTTCTGAATCCTTACTGTGTTTGTCTAAGGTCACCCACCCCATGCCTAGTCTTTCTTTCACCTAGTCTCTTCCTCCTCCACTTTCACATTGAGAATTTCAAGGTTTTTTTCTCAAGTCTCCATTATTCCCATTGCCTATTTCTGTCTGTAAGTCGATCAGTGCCTTGCAAGCAGCTTACAAAACACATTTATCTGCAACCGTTCTGGCTGAGAGCTCAAGAAATGTGCACACCCTTGCAAAAAACCCCATGAATTCCACTACCTACCCAAAAAAACTAACAGACAAGGAACATATTTTAACATGCTTTTTTTCAGCAGGTAACTGCAAAACAGCCAAAGAACACACCACATACTCACAGACTAACAAAACAGTTGGGTGAATTCATAGATTAACTGACCACTAATTAATACGATAAAATACAAATCTAAAAACCATACAGTTAAAAAGAAAAAAGGAATTGTTTCCAAAATCCTATTATAGGCACTATTAATTAAATTAAAGGAAAAAACGCACAGCTTCCCTGATTTTTTCAAATTTTGTTCCAGAAATGGTTTCCCAGTAGACAACCCAAACCTACTCTGCCGCTGTGCCTTCCACGTGCACTCCTGCGTGTGGCACAGCAGAATATGCAGCCCAGGGCTGGGAGAGAGGCAGGACTGCCCTGCTCAGGCTCATGCAGAGACAGAACCTTCAGCTGCTCACCAGGCCTGGCCCTGCAGGAACAGATGCTACAGAAACTGTGAAACTTTGAAAAATGATGACTTAGGTTTTGGCTTGTAATTATGAGCTCCACAAACAAATAGTTCACACTTACATGTTTCATACTGCTAACAGCTAAGTAAGTCTTGTTTTAATAAGTAAGAAATTTAAATTCCAAAGATTTTTTCAGATTGTTTGTTACATTACCTTGAGTAATGTTTGTTACTACCTTGAGGTGCCTTCACTTAACAACAAGGTAAAACTACATGGTCACTTGGGTAAAACATGTTTACCTGAAGCAACTAATGTATGCATGCTCTTACATATGGGAACTTTAACAAAAAAAAAAAAAAACAAAAACCAAAAACTTCACTGCAACATCACTATTCCACAGCAATTAGTAGCATTTTAGCTCTTCTTCTCAATTGTTCTCTGAGTTTAAGAACTAAAACTTCCTGGACAGTTTGTAGAAGCATGTAACTTTATAAATTAAGTATCCTAGCCAAAATAAAATACTATTCCTATAACAAAGTGTCAGTGACTTCAACTGAGCTCACATAATTCAGAGAATCCTCAGTCTTATAAGAAAGCAAGCACTTTCCATGATACAGCAGTATCTTCTGATCCCTACAAGTATAATTTAAAATGAAGTATGGTATCACAGACTCCTGGAGTTAGGTTGAGTGTAGGATTATAGTGTGTGTATTGGATATCTTGGGAATTTTGGGGAAAAAATAAAATCTCAGTTATATTCTAAGCTTTGTGAAACTGAAAGAAAAAACATTCTAAACCAATTAGCTGGAAGCAATTTGCTACTGTAAAAAGGATATTCCAAAGATGCACTCATAGCTACCATATGATACTCTTCTGGCATTCATTTCTGAAATTCATATCTGAAAGCCAGATGCCTTGTGCACCTCATAGTTTCACAGCTGAGTGATACAACAGCTAATCTAAAACCCCAAAAGCAAAGATTCTCCCCCTAGTTTTCACAAGGCAAAACTCAGTGCTGGTTTGACTGTTGCAATGAATCCAAATACCTCTCTGCTTGGTAAGAGAACAGCTGATATAAAATTGACACCCCAAATTAAAACAGACTCTTATTAGAACACTTTGAATTTCAGAAAGATTGTAGTAGAAGGCACAGTACATGGCATGCTGCATTTTTGACCAAGGAAACTTACACAAACCCTTTATTCAAAAGCCAGGCTGTCAAAAACACACAACTATTTCAAATCAGCTTCTCCCCTTAATGTCTTATAGAACACAGATGTCTTGGCAAGGTAGGCACAAACAAAAACCTCCAAGCTATTCAACCAGCTGCTTTGATTTTGTTATGCCTGAACAGTCGCATGCTCAGTTGAGACCTCTATTCTGTTTATGCCTGGAGTCAGTATAAAGTTTTTGCTCTTTATTAGCACAAGCAGCAGTTTTTAAATGATTTCTTGTGACACAAGGAAAGAAAATAACCTCTGCAGAAATGACTCACTGATATTAATAAAAATAAAACCAAGTCTTGAAAAATCAGTAAGTTATTACCAATGTATGAATGTCCATAGAGCATACAATATGTTGGGTTGTTTTCTTTTCCAAATCTTAAGATATATAATCAATATACAGCATCTTAACAAATAAAATGAAATCAAACCATTAATAGATGCCCCTGTGCATGCTCCTAGCCTGGAAAAAAACCAGAGTAGCTCAGACCATGTTTTTACAAGTTTCCATTAAGAGCACTGTGCAATCATTGCAGTTACCCAATTTACAGGCCTTCACTGCATCTGCACTAGAGATTACCAAGAAGTATTATGACCAGAAAATATACTTTCCAAACCATCCAGCAGTTTCCAAGCAACTCACTTGTCAGGAGAAGCATTATTTTCAAAAAGCACCGAGAGAGACACTAAAACATATATGTACCTTAAAGGCATCTTTTCATCTCCAAAGATGAAACGTAATTGTCAGCTTGCAGCCCAATCCATCTAAACTGCTGATAGAAGAGAATGAAAAACAAGCTGTCCACAGTTTTGCTTTGCCTGTAAATACTATCCTCTGAGCCATCTCAAGTATTCTCAAGAAGAATAACATGTCTGTGTGGTCTTAACATCAGCTAAGCCATCAGTGGTGCAGTTACTGTACTACTGAACTAAAACCAGAAATTTTTCACTTAACACTGGCATCAGTAAACATAAGGGAATACAGCAATTTTTAATGGGTCTTGATCATTCATCATAAATCACAGCAAACGGGGATTATTTGCTATAAAATGTTTATTAATATACAATTTAACTATTTCTTCTGAATTGTGTATCATATTATACCTTAACAATTCCTTTAGAGTATGAGTACTCTTGAATGAGCTATTCTTTTCCAAGATGATGGTTTTATTACAGTTGTGTTAAGAACAATTGAATACACCTCATTCTGACAGAAGAAAAACAACTACACCTGAAAGTAATGGGGATTTTGGTTTGTTTTTCTTAAATATTCATTCCACACCCTGTTTACACTTGATAAGCAGGTATGGGTTACTGTCTACTGTTATTATAAGCTTAGGAAAAAGGTTGGAGGTCAGTTACCACAAAAACTGTAGACCTCCTTGTGGCTACACATAATTCGATGCCTATAATGATACATACTTATCCCATTCAGTACACTGTGTAAAATTTGATTGCTGGTGTATAAAGTGACAGTCTGTACCACCAAAAAAAAAAAAAAAAGGAAACTTAGATAGATTCTGCAGCACAACATACTTAGCAAGCCACAAAAAGGGACAGAAAATTTTACCACACTCTCAGGCAAACACATTTGTTAATCAGCCTGTCAAATACAATGTGCTAGTTTGCAAGACACCTTGACCTCTATTTGCAGCTGCAAGAAAGAAAGAAAAAACTGGAGAAAGATTTTAAGTGTAGACCTCTCCCTCTTTTCCACCCATGTCTACAAGGATAAGATTAGTCATACACACAAACACTGCATCAAGGCTAGTTGTGCTTTCTACCAGGTGCAGCAGGAGGTAGGATGAAAGAAAGAATCCAGGACAGGCAGTTCTCCAGCTGACTCAGACAGAGAGAGAGAGAGAGAGAGAGAGAGAGAGAAAGAGGGGGAGAAGATCTCTCAGTGAAGTCAGTTGCAACTTGATTAAATGTCATTCTCACATTTTTTTCCTACATCATTTAGAAACATTTGCACTGTGTGTTGCCATTCACAAAGTCATGACGAATGTTGTAAGTTTGCAGTCTATTTCACCCTGGTTCCACCATGTAGCAAGTTACCAAAGACAGGTGTGCTACCGAACACCCCAGCTGCCTATTACATCCTTTTGATTATTCAAGGGGTTATCAGAAGCACAAGTTCTTACTTCGGCTGGATGATCCAAGTAGTAAAGTGGTATGATAGGTTAAGAAACCCAGAAACTGTGCCCACACAAACTCAGGATTTTCTGCAGCTGTCTGAATTCCCAGAGGGCTTCTGACCCAACGTAAGCACCCATTCGTATCACGTGCATCAGAAACTCCTGTACATGCTCAGCAATCTGGAGATCAGCACCCACTCACTATATCCATTCTGCAAAATCTACAAGAGACGTGGAGTAACTCCTAAAAGCACTGCATACGCTTCCAGACCAACACTACTGAAAGCCTGGTTCCCCCAAAACTGTCAAACTTGCTACACATGCAATAACTCTGAAACACTGATTTAAATGTCCTTTAAGTACACTTAACAGTCAAACTAGCTCTTGGCAAATACTTTCAGGCAATTTCACATTAGAAAATCTTACCCAAAGCATTGCACTATCAGCACTGTGTGCTGATGTCAGGCATATTTTCATCAATCTTTCACCATTCTATTCTCTAATCTACAGTCACATTTGATAGTTTTTTCTACCACAACTTGGATAAGGACATTCTCAAATTCAACATTAAAATAATTTCTCTGCTAGGTGGATGTGCTATTTAGTGCATTTGGTTTACGTGGCAAGGTTTTGGTAGCTGGGGGCAGGGCAATAAAGAGGGGCTGCAGGGTGGCTCCTGTGAGAAGACACCAGAAGCTGCCTCCATGTTGGAGAGATCCAACTGCGATTCCACAAAGGGACCAATACATTTGGCAACATTTTTTTTAGTTTCAGTGGCTGGAATTTGTTTCTGATCTTGGGCTTAATTTTTTAAAATTAATTTACAATTCTATTTATCATTTAATTCATCATTAATTCAACTTTATCATGAAAGTTATAACTTTCATGAATTAAATAAAGCTTTTCAGGTATGTTTCTCATAATCCCTTCTACTGTAACAATCAGTAAATGCTATTCACTAAGAAACAGAAGAAAATGCACATCTGAAAGGCTGGTGAGAATACCCAGAAGGCTGCAGGTTCTCCCCTCAGACTTCTCTTAGGCAGCCTCCAACATCTCAGTGGTACCACTGGCTGAAAGCAACAACAGAGCTCAGCTGCCGCAGTGGTGCCCTGTGACCTGTTCAGACCAGCCCGGGTCATAACACGATTACAGAGATAGGAATCCAGCTTATTCATCAGCCCTCAAAGAGCAATCCTCCTATCAATCACGCAGAGTAACCTTGGTACAGGCTCCTGGCCTTAAGCTGAAACCTGGTAGCTTCCTACACAAACCACGTAGACGTTTCATTACTGTTGTCACAATACTCTGACCTTCTGTGCAAGTTCCTTTCTCTATTTCAGTTTCTCTTAATCTGATTAGTAAACACCCGTGACACCTGGCTGTAGTACCAGCTCACCCACATCATTTCAGATGGAAGTTTACAACGTGAGGAGTGGAGAGATCTAAATGTATTGAGACTGGGGAAGAAAAGCAAAAAGCAAGAACCAGACAAATCTATGCAAGCTAAAACTAAAGTAACAGCTCCTATTTGCTGTAAGTAATGACTCGCAGTGAATAACTTCTCTTTTTCTTTCTAAACAGTATTTTAGTTTAAATATGACACCAAATGTAAGGTTCAGCTAATTTTATGAAGTCATCTCTTAAAACTGTGAAGTGTTTCCATTAGACTTAAAAAACAAACATTTATTTAAAATTATCTGAAAAACAAACACTGAAATACTGAGAACATAAACAGGAAATAAAAATTAACATACAACTTACTGTCTATCATAAGAAAAATATAAAAAGCAAGAACAGAGCATGACATCAAGACTGTAATATTTTAAGTACTGACTTTAATGACTACATGAGGATAACATCCATTCATATGCAACTTTAATACTAACATGCTGTGAAAAAAATTTACAGTCTTTTGTAAGAAAAACAAAACAAAACAAAACAAAACAACACTAATACAAAGAAAAAAACCCCAAAACTACATCTTCTCCATTTCTGTGTTAAATTTAGTACCACGGAAGTCAGATAACCAAATTTTCTAAAGCCTTGTAAGCTGTCTGGGAAAGAAAAGCTAAATAAGAGACATTAACAGTTACAGGAGGAAGTATGAAATAGCAGTCTGCAAACGAAACTAAAAAAAGCAAAGTAAACATTACCTGGCACAGAACTACGCCCCAATGAACATCAAAGATCCCAAAAAACTCCACACTCTGTATACCTTCAGGCCTCAAACAAATTCCCAGTTAAATCTAATGATACATTTTGCCATCTTGTAAAGAAAAGAAAGAAACTGGATGAAGAGAGCCACATGCTGAAGATAACATGAAAGACCATTCCTCCACCCTGCCTGAAGAACTTCATCTCCCATTTCATTCCTTTTTCTTTTCACAGAACTTTAGCATTTTGCTTTCCCAGCGCAATCCCAGTTGTAAGGCAGATGCCTTTTCGGTATTTTTTTCACACTTAAAAACTGGCAGTCAAAACATCTAGCTCAGTAAACAAATATTCTCCTAAAAAGGAACCACAAATGGCCAATCAACAGGAATAAAAGCAAGGAGAGGCAGGCAATTCATTTTTCAGCAGCAAAAGCCAAGTAGTAGCCACTACTATGGCACAGTCCAGTGCTGCTCACTCCCTGTTCTAGGCACACAGGCCGGTCCAGAAAAGCAGGCTGGGGAGGGAGGGTGGAAGCAAACACCACTCCCGCTGCACAGGCAACTACCCCGGTTAAAGGAGAGTTGCCTAACACCAGTGGCTCACCTGCCCTTTGATATAAGGACATGTATTGAAGCAAAGAACAAAGAAACTGCTTGGTTAACAAGTTAAGCTTGGAGGACTTAACACACTTTACTGCTGCCATGCTACACAGGTGATCAAAAGAAAGCCATGAGAAAACCAAGCCAAAAGGCAACATGAAAAAAACAAAGTTATCCTTTACTTTGGCCAACAGCGTAACTAAAAGCGGCTGCACACACATCTTTAAATCCCGAAATGATCACATCCACTTGAAGACTGGTAATCCCACCTTTCTCCCTGACCAAGCCCATTCAGGAGCAGGGCAGAGAAGGGACATTGTGCCCGTGGAGAGGCAGAACTTCCCGCCAGCAGTGCCACCTGCACAACCATGTCATGACTTCTCTTGCAGCGCATGCAAGAAAGTTTCCATTTCCTGTGCAGGCACTTCTGTGGTTAATGCAGTTCCAGCAGCCCCGAGCACAGGCTCTGCCCCACAGCAATGCACTGATGTAAAGATGGGAGAGAAAAGGGCCAAAACTTTCTCTGTAAAGACACATGGATAACGATGTAAAGAATAAATATTTTTAATTTAACTCATTTAACTAAGCAGGAGAAAAAATTGTAAACAGAAAAAACTGTGAACCTTACCCCTGATTCTACTAAATTAATTAGCCCAGTTTTGAGTACTCGTTCATGTTTTTGAAGTAAGCATCTGCCCAGTTCTCAGATGAAAACTTCAGACCAGGATATTCTAACGTTTGTTGACCCACAGAAGCTCTGTGTAATTTTCCACACAGAAAAAAGGAAGTCTCCTGACATTTTGAACATCACCTCAGTGGACAGGAGCAATGCATGGAAAATATGTTCACCAATCCCACTTGCTAGTGGGTGTCAGTACCTCTTCAAATAAAAAAAAAAAAAAGAAATTTAGATGCTGATGTCTTCAGTGTACTTCTAAGTTAAAATTCTTTCATAAGCATTCCAGTCTTGCACAAGTTTTTGGCAACGATGAGCTGGCTAAAAGGTCTTTTTTCCTTAAAACGTACAAACATTTGCATTATTAACCTAAGCTTATTTGAAAACACATAAACTTTTTGAAAGTACATTAAAATTATGTTTAATGTAAGATGGCCTCCTGGTGAAACACTATAAATACTTACTTGCACTAAATTAGTACTCACATATGATTCTTAATATTACAGTTTTTCAACAAGGTATGTTGGAGATCTTCCCCCATTCTCCCTGAAACACAACTTCAGATCTTTGATTACAATGTTTAGGTAATTGTACCTGAGAAAACGAAAGGCTGTCATTTAAAAACCAGATCTTTTCAGAAAGGCCACGATGACAAAAGAGCCGCCTGCAAAGGAGATTACTAAAATAAGGCATCCTCCAAAAAGATGAAGTCATGCCCAAATCAGGAAATCATAGAACCACTCTGCCAATTAAATATAAAAATCATAAAGCAGGAGATTTGCAGTAACAATTTTTCTAAATGGCTACAAACCAGTATATTTTTCAAACACATCGAAAGCAAAAAGCTTGTCTTAATCCTGCTGTAAACCTCCTCTCTCACTGCCATACCTCAAATCGACAAAGAAACTGACAACCATGGGGAGAGGGAGAACGAAAATAACCCAAACCATGAGTTTTGTAAAGAGATATCTCAGGATCCAAGTCATTTAATATACTACACCCACTTTTTGGTGGACAAATAGGCTTGTTAGCAACCTATTTGACACAGTCTACATGAATTTCCAAAAAGATCTACCAATGTTCAACACCAAGGGTGTTTGATAAAAAAAAACAACTGACATGAGATGAGGAGAAGCTGTTCTTCCACAGCAGCAACTGTTTAGAATGAAAGGAAATAGGAATAAACTGTCCATTTTGCCATTGAGGAGAAGGCATCAGGAATCAGTTCTGCCATCTGTGCAGTTCAATGCATCCTACACTGTCTAGAAAGGATGTGGTTGGCAAAGTGGCAAAGGTCACTGATGATACAAGATGTTCAAGTAAGAAAACTGAAAACTAGATGTGGAGAGGTCACATAACTGCACAAATTCTAACTGCCCACAAAGAGAGAAGATGAAAAAAATATATATCAAGGCATAAAGCAATGCACATAAAAAACCACTTTTGTAAACGTAATTATATAATGACAATCTCTGAATCACCCATGACCATGGTAGACAAAATACATGCTGCAGTTTTAAGAATTTTCTTGAACTATCCTTTGAATATTCAGGAACTAGCAGGATATCAAACCACTGAGGACAGAGTAAAAGCAGCACAAAAGGCATCATTATACCAAGATGGAAGTTCACAGTACATCTGCATTTTGTTCTTTATATCTCAAAAAGTTAAAAGAGAGATGAAAGAAGGCAACTAGGTTGACCTCAACTATGGAAATGCTTCCTAAGGGGGTGGGATCAAATATGTGTATGCTTATGTCCTTCAAGCTCAAAAAGAAGTGACTGATTTAAAGCAAGAGAAGTCTACAATCCGTAAGGAACAGTGGAAATAAACAGGAAATGATTAATTATTTTCTCACACCATTAAAACGCCAAATCATAAGGATGCAAGTTTAATTACAAAGTCTGCTTTTTATCTTAAACACCACATAGGCAAGATGTGAAATTTATGTTTTCATGGATGCTAACAAATTCTAATTAATGAGAGGGATATTCAAGACATCTGTGTGTTTAATTGTTTATTATCTTTAGCTCAGAAAATTTCTGAGCAGCAAGTTGTTGAAATAGTGTCATGGTAGTTTTCCTGTTAATGTTCTCCCCAAGATAGATGCTATTGATCAGTTATTGTCAAAGAGCAAGATACAGGCATAGGGGAACTTGTGGTTTGACTCAGTGTGGTAGTAGTTTCTGGTGAAAAATTTGACAATCTAGAAAATTTTTGAGAATATCTTGAGCAAGTAAACTTTTTACTGCTTCAACCATAGCACACAATTCAACAACATTTCTCAGTCCACAATGTGTGTTTCAGTTCCTAACCACTCACTTTTCTCACGGTCATGTTCACATAAGCCAAGAAGTCTGAGAAGCTTTAAGTGAATGCAGCTATAAAAATGGATAACAGGATAGAATTGGTACCAGGATAACTAGGATAGAACCAGCAGAATTTACAGGGACATACACTGTCTTTCAGACCAAACTACCCACAAAAACAAAATCTACCAGTTTGTGAATAATAACCTTATTCCTGCAAAATAAAAGCAGCTTTTATAGAAAGGGTTGTTATCTAAGTCTTCTGGAGATCTTGCTGCAAGCACTGATGCGTTTAAGAGCCATCCACACAGACTTGATATCAGTCAAATTCAGGCCCTTCAAGAAGGGACAAGATACAAGGTAAAACAGAAGGATGGAAAACTGGGTGGGAAGTACGATCCAAATGCTCTGCTCAAAGTCTGAGCAGAAATTCATATAACTTCTTTATAAAACACTGCTCAAGTTTAATATTGCTGAAGTTTTTAAACATTACTTTTTCTTTCCTCGGCCAAAATTAAAGTTTTCTGACTCTAACATTCTGGAGCAATAACATGATGCTTCAACTCAGTAAGTACTAAACTATACCTGGTTCCCAGCAGATCCTGGAACATGATCATAAACTTTCATTATCTACCTTTGGCTTTATACTCCATCACATGCTCATGCAATTTTTTTGAAAGCAACATCCAAGGCAGCACAACACACTACACCCATATATCATATGTGCTTCAGAAGCACATCTGTTATTCTTCTGTATGCATTTTCATTTTTCTAGACAAACTACCTTTTCAAACAACATATTGTTGTATTCCGTTTTAATTCTATTATTAAGAAAAAGAAATAAAAAATGCTTTAAAAACTGCACACAAAGAATGAAGCAGGGCCTTTTCAAACTCAGTTAAAAGCTTCCCAAGAATGCCCAAAATTGGTCTAAAGATTAATCCACAAAATCAAAGCCCAAGACAAACAAAGCCATTGATTACTGGAAGCCTGTTTGAGACTACAATGCAGTCAAATAAACCAAAGCTCATGAACCTGAACTAGTTGAAGATATTCTTGCTCACTAGTGGGATGTTGGAACTAGATGCCTTTGAAGGTCCCTTCCAACTCAGACCATTCTATGATTCTACACCGCCCTAAACTTACCAATTGTCTTTAAGTTTCAGGAGAGAAGTGACATGCCTGGGTCTACTCTTATTCTTTACGCATCTGCTTGATTCAAGTTAAATGCCCCTATTGCTGAAGAAAGAGCACATGCTGCACGTGCCTTGCTTAGTGGGCAAGAAACCACGGCACAGACACAGAAAAGCAGGAGCTCCATTCAATTTTACACTGAGGTGCGTGTACATTTTTTGTATTGATGTGTGTGAATGCACTCTGACACAGAGGGTGAAAAGTAAGGTTAGTACAGAACACAGAAGGCCAGTTGCAGGCTCCATTCACATCTTGATTGTTACCACACGTAAGACACCTCCCTAAATGATCATCTGTCTCTACAGACTTTCATTTTAATTTATCCCAGCCCATCTTCCCAAAAGGCTGAGTGGTGCTCAATGAACTCCTTTTTAAAGCATTATCAGTCTACTTTCATTATAAACATCTAGGCTTGCACATTTTTCCTTCCTGTTGAAACTACATGCTATTCAAACCCTGCATTGAAAACAGAAATACTAAGTATTCTTTTGCCATTTTATGAGAGTCTACTATAACCTCAGCATTTTGCAATATGAATTCATTTACCTGGGGCCCTGGCAAAAACAGTAAGATAACCTATTAAAGATCTTCCATTAAGGTTAAGTGTCCAGTACACCACCATTTTGTAAAGTTTTCTATGGTCAATTAATACATTCAATTGCCTTCAGGTGGAGACCTCAGTATTCTCTTCATTCAGCTAGGCTATTTAACTTCAAGGCAAGTTCTCAGAAATTAAGAAATCCCAGTTACTGGTCATGTGGAAAACACTCCACAGGATTTTTTTGAATACCTCAGACAAATTCATTAACTGGGCAGGGACAAATCCACTTCTCTAGCATTCAGTTCACCAAGAGATATCAATTTCTTTTTCCTGCAATTGCTTTTCATAGATGGGAAACAACACTAAAAAGATTTTCAGCATGTATAAGCAACAGTTAAAAATTTACACTATCAAACCCTAGTATCATATACATTTAACTCATCTAGAGCTGTTTTGAGAATGGTCCAATCTTGATTTAAAAATTCTCAATTGTGGTCACTTCATTTGTAAATTCTTCCAGCAGAAGCACCATATACTCCCTAAATGTATCCTAGTGGAATTATTCAGCAGGTTGGTAGTCCAGTCCATGACTGGGAAGTCCTTCAAGCACTGCACTTCACTCACTGACGTTCAGGAATCACAAACACGTAGGGTGTTTCTTGCACCTAATAAAATTCACTACAGGTGCATCTACTTACTTTTAAAGCCTCAGGCCAAGCTCCAGCTCTACTTAACACTGCTTTATGATGAACAAAGTTCAGGTTTTCTTCCGCTACCACAAGATTATAGGTTTGTTTCAAATTAGACAGTCATAGAGCAACTTGATGAGAGAAAGATACTCCAAAACATCCTGTTGAGTAAGTCTAAATCACAGCCTTCTGGTTTAACTTTCGGCACACGGACAAAGGTCCAGGTGCATGTTTACAACGGGCAAAATCACTCTATCAGAGAAGAGGCATCCATCCAGATATCTTTGTACACCTTGTATGTGTGCTTTCAGCATACTACAACTATGAGCAAAATGTCATCACTCCACCCAGTAGCTTCCCATTACAGTTTGAGTCATGAACCAGTCAATGATTTCATACTAATCCCCAAGTCTGTCATTGTTTCCCAGGTTTATAATATGAACTATGCTCTGCACCAGCTACATTGTATTAACTTCTCATTTCCCTTTGCTTTTCTCACAGAGAACACACACAGAATGTTCCAAAGAAACAGTTGTATCGCTATAAGAACGATCACACTATACCATGCTCACTGCAAGACAAATGAGACAGATTTAATAAGTACTTGTCAATTTTATTGATGAGTTATCTAATGGCATACACTCATCTGGACCCAATGTAGTAGCACCATTACTCGTAGGAACAAGTTATATGTCATGAAGCAATAGAGATTATGACAGAAGAAATAAGGCAGGACAGCTCTTTATTGTTACACCATCAAGAAGTAGCAATATAGAACAAAAGGAAATCAAATAAAATTGAAAAGGAATACACAGAAAGGGGTGAAATTGCTTTGTATGCAAGCAGGTTTGGCCTTCGACACAAACATTAAAGCTATGGAAAAATACCCAAGATTTTGTAAGATTCAGAGACACTAATTGCTTTCATATTTACAATATGCACAATATTCACTGATTCATTTTAAAGGAAGCTGTTTTGCTGCAACTTGTTGCCTAATTAAATAGGATGAGAAAAACAGGAAGCTGTACTAAACTACACGACTTCAGCAAATAGACCAGGCTTTGCTGAAGTAAAGCAACACCATTACAGCTGTTTTAACCACAGACAAAAACATTTTTGAAGAACCTGTCCTAGACATGGTGGAAAAAAGCAAGCAAGGAAGCATATGGAGCACTTCAAATGAAATGGGGAGACAGGGAAGGGCAGGAAGTGAATCTGAGGTTTAAGTCAGCAGCAAAGAGCTTCATTAAACCTGCAAAATGTCAGCAAAAAAAAATTGCATTTCTTCTCATGTTTTCTCTGCCAGTTTAAACAAGGTCTCCTTCCAAGCACTTCCTGTGAAAGCTTGGAAATAAAACTGTCACTAGAGGACTATAACCATTTTTAAAAGGGAAGGTTTATAGAGAACTAGCATCTCTTTCCTTAAAACTGCACTAGTGAGCAGACAATATTTGGGCACTTGGGCTTCTGCAGATGACCCCATCCCAAAAGATTTTACTTCTCTGTATGCTTAAATCACATCATCTAAGGAACACCACCATTTTTTCCAAATCGGTGTGCAGACAGTTCCAGTATCATAACACTGAAAAATAATTCAAGTAGGTCTTCACATTGAAGAGTCTCTTCAGGCTTCTTTCATCCCTCACTGAAAGAGGCTAGAGGTGGGGCAATAAAAACCACAACCAACCAGAGGCAACAAAAAAAACCCCAAAACCCCACCACAAAACATCCCCTAAAAAATTATACCATTGCAAGTGCTGCAGCCATGACAATATACTAGAAAACTAATATATGTATATATATACATGCATCTGCCTTACAAAAGACTCAAAATTGTATTGTTTTGCCCAAGTAGCATTTCCCCATATCAAATAATAAAAGCTTAATTTTGGCAAGGCCTCGTGTGAAGAAAAATTTGCAAAAGAAATCAAAGCATCATTTGTAAGGTTTGGAAAATGTAGTGTGTGAGACCAGTTTTACAGTAAAAACAAACAACTTCGTCAACACATTTAAGGCAACTTCATTCAACTTTCTCTTTCAAGTTAGTTATAACTTATTGTCTGCTATAAACTCATTGTCATTAATAAGTTTCAACGTCATGGCTAACATGGATAATATAAATACTTTTCTAGGATAAGAGATTGGATTAGACAACATAGTCAGGATATCCCATTTGCATTGTCTTAGCATCATCATTCTTCATTTAACAATTTTCCCCATAATTTTGACACTTAGTGATGGAAGAAAAATACAAAGCCAAAACACAACCAACAACATCAGTGTATCTTAGATTTAAGCTACCTCCTTAAAAATTCTTAGTTAAAAGTCATCCATTCCCACTGATTTCACAAACATCATCACTGTGGTATATTACATTATTAAGAACACAGTGATGGACCATCATTGTCCTGCTCACTTACAACATGGCACAGGCTGGCACAATTTGCACATTCTGTTATACTCATCTTGGCATCATTCAGCTTTATTAAGATTCAGCAGTTTCATAAACTGACAATTAATAAACAGTTTTTGAAGGTTGTAAACAGGCATTCTGTCATCACTGAACAAAAGAGTGCTAAGTTTGTTTTAACATCACCGTTACATTTTTCTGACAGTTGTCTTCATTTCCTTAATACACACTGCATAAAACAGCTCAACTACTTTCACTGTGTGGTACTCTCAAGACTATGACACGGACATGTAGTAGTATTAATCAAAATGGTTTGGTTTGTTTCACATGAGCATCGCATTCGTGTACCTTGATTGTCATGTGTTTTTATGTCACCAGCCTTGACTTCTGTAAGGCCTTGGACATGGTCACACACTACACCCTTTTCACTCATTAGAGAGACATGGGTTTGATGGATGAACTATTTGATAGACAAGGAATTTGCTTGATGACCACAATCAAAGAGTTTGAATCAATGGCTCTACATCCAGAGATCAGTAATGAGTTACGTCCCTCAGGGGCCCATACTGAGACCAGTACCATTCATTATCTTTATTAATGACATAGACACTGGGATTCAGTGACCTCTCACAAGTTCGCCAATGACACCAAGCTGAGCAGTGCTCCTGATATACTGGAGGGTTGGGATGCCATCCAGAGAGACCTGGACAGGCTGGAGGAGTGGGACCATATGAACCTTATGCAGTTTAACAGGGTCAAGTCCAAGGTCCTGCACCTGGGTCCAGGCAATCCCCTATATCAAAAGACTAGGGGGTGAATAGATTGAGAGCAGCAGTGTTGAGAAGGCCTTGAGGATTCTGGTGGTCAAAAAAAAAAAAAAAAAAAAAAAAAAAAAAAAAAAAAAAAAAAAAAAAAAAAAAAAAAAAACAAAAAAAAAAGAAAACAAACAAAAAAAAAAAAATCAGACATGAGCCAGCAATGTGCAATTGCAGACCAAAAAGCCAATTGTACCCTTGGCTGCAAAAAGAAAAGCATGGCCAGCAGCTGAGGGAGGTGATTCTCCCCCTCTACTCTGCCCTGGTGAAGCCCTGGGGTGCTGTGTCCAGCTCTGGGGTCCCCAGCATAAGAGGGACATGTACCTGCTGGAGAGTCCAGAGGAGGTTCACAAAGATGATCAGAGGGCTGGAGCACCTCTCCTATGAAGGCAAACTGAGGGCACTGGGGTTGTTCAGTCTGGAGAAGAGAAGGCTCCAGGGAAACCTTATAGCAGCTTCCAGTACTTAAAGCAGGCTACAACAGAGCTGGGAGAAGACTTTTAACGAGAGCATGTAGTGATAAGACAAGGGGGAATGGCTTCTAACTGAAATATAGTAGGTTTAGACTAGCCATTAGGAAAAAAATCCCCGTATTCTATGATTTTAGGTAATGAAGTGTTAAAAACCCAACCAAAATAAGATATCTAAATCCTAGTGTGGTTTCATAACAAGCCACAACTCTCCCAACAAACAAAACCTGCTATATTTTATTCTTTCTTGCCTCCCCCATCCCTAGTAAGTTTTTCTGAACTGCTATGGAAAAGAAAAAGTTTTATATTAAGGACACTTCTTCGGGTGTATTTCCCTCTTCAGTCCAAAATTCTTGCTTTGAGAATCAAAAAAATCAAAAGATATTTTACTTGAAAAGTAAAATATATTACAAGAAGAAAGGAAATTACTGTAAAAAATTCAAAGTTGGAACTCTAGAACTAAAAATTCAAATCATCTTCCTATGAGGAAAAGTTAATAATAAAAATTAATCCAATAGAGACATAGTTAAGCTGTAATATAGTCAGTCATAACTTTACAGAATAAATTAGCTGACTTTCTAGAAGTAGATTGATCATTTAAAAATGATTATATAATTGTCTAATATTCAGTAACTATTCAAACAATTTCTAAAAATCATACAAAGCCCCAAATGTGATAAACTTTTTCAACTACACTTTTGCAGAAGTGTAAGTACTGTCCTATTTCCTCTGTTAAAGCAGTCTTTCCCTGAAGGAAAAAAATTACCAATTTCACTTACACTGTTTTTCTTAGGTTTAAATGTACTGTTTTTCCAAGAATAAGCTCACTGTAAACTTTTACCTGAAAACACAAAAACACATTCATGAAACTAAACAACCACTTTACTCTGCCTCCTCGTTTTCTAAAAGATTAAATCATGCAGTCCAAACAATTTTAAGAAGCCTACTTCTACAGTCAAGTGGAGTTTTGAATGTCTCTGAGGACAAGAAGTTTCACATTCTCTCTAGGCACTTGTTCACCAGAATCACAGTTCAAAACAAACAAGCCCCCAAAATAATAATAATAAAGAACCACAAATACGCCCCCTCAAAACCTTCTCAAAACTAATCATAATTTCTGCTTTCTCAGTTTCCTCCCATTACATACATTACATACTTGGAGAAAGCAATATGACCTTCCCATAGTCTCTTGTCTAAAGTTGAAGAAGTCCAGTTTTCCCTCATTGAGTGATGTGCTCTAGGCCCTCAATCATCTTGGTGAGCCTCACCTGAACTTGTGGCAGTCTATAATTTCTTTCATGTTTTGGTGAACCCCAAACATAGTACTTTAGATGTGGTCTCACAGTTGCTGACAGAGGAGAAGAATCACTATCTTATGGCTGCTGGCTGAGCTTTTACTAACACAGCCCAGTATGTAGCTGGCCTTTGTCACTGTGAACCCACACTCAACAACTCATTCATGTGAGTCCAAGGTTCTCCCTTAGAAAACTGTCTCCTAGCCAGCCTGTACTGTTGCACATGGCAACTCCATCCCTGGGGCAAGATTTTGCATTTCTCTCCAATGGGTCACACAAGGCTCCTCCTGTGTTAAACCACTTCTCCAGGTCCCACTGAATGGTGACTGCTGCATTGAGCAACTTGGTATCCAAATAAACTTACTGAGATCACACTCAAGCCCACCATCCACACAATTAGAAGATATCAAATAGTTCTAGTCCCAAAACTGATCCTGGAAGGCACTGGTGATACCTGCAACCTGCTGCCAGCTGGACTTTGCTTCACTGATCCCCACCCTCTGGGCTCAGCAAGCCAGTCCATGTCCCACCCACCCTGCGGATCCCTTACCTGGTCCATCTCTCACCAGCCTGGACAGAAGCCTCCCAGAGCACACCATGTCCAAGGTCTTACAGTCCTACAGACTGCTGTTTTACAGGAAGTTACCTCCAGCACCATACTTGATTTTTAGTTCTTAACCAAGAGAAAACCAGGAAATTAAAAGACTCTACTGGCATCGTAAGCTTCTCCTTCTGCATCAGAAGGAGTTTTATATTTCTCCTGTTAAGAAATGTAACAAGAAGGATAAAACAAGAAAGGTCAAGAGAGGAGTGGCTATTTAAAAGAAAGAAAAAGCATATACTTTCCAGCTTAACCATAGTAACAGCACAACTTCAGGCCTCTCCTTTCACCAATGACTAAAAGAGACAAGAAGGCCACATGCAGCCATATGCACATTTATTTGTATAAAGGGAGAAATGAGATCCTTACAGCATTTTGTTGCTTTTTCACAGAAGCATTAAAGGAAATGTTTTCCATAATCACCACAATCAAGCCCACTGTATTCCAAAATCTTACTTATCACAATGCTTATACAAAACCTCAGCATTAGCCCATTGATAGCAATATTTACAACCCATTATATATAGATATAGATAAATAGTACAGATCAACACTCTCCCTTTAGAAATATAAAATAACTGTTTGTTGCTCTTCTCAGCAGGGAGTGGACTTCCAGCTGCACTCCTTCAGGAAAGGAAACTCATGCTATTATCTCAGGCGTTTTCCTTTGTACTCACCAATAAACTTTAGGCCTCTTGGCCAGTATCAAACAAACCTGGCGAACAGTCGCTAAGAGAAGTAGCAAAATATGCTACTAACTGGACTCTGAAAAGCTTCCCATGACATATAGAAACACTTCTTCAGAACATGTTTATATTACCTACCTTTGCACTTGAAACAATACTGATAATTAGCATTCTAGGCTTGATTCTGCCTAATGGTTTTATTGCAAGGCACTATTCAATTCAAAATAAGATGTTATGATCTTTCTTACAATTATCCTCCGTAAATTTGCTTCACATCTGCTGTTTAAAATTATTAACAACCACCTTCATTCATATTGTTACAAATAACAAAGATAGTTATGAAAATTGAGTTTTACTCTTTGTAGTAAGAAAAATATTGGAAATTAAATCAACCAATCTCATTCTGTTCTGAATCGTTCATGTGCAGTCCTTCAGTGACATCATGCTGAAATACAAACATGGCTTTGTGGGTTGTTTCCCCCGCTCTGTTTTCTTCAAAGTACTTTTTCATTGCTTTTTAACTACAGAAGGTGTCTCCACAGGACTCAAATCTAAACATTAAACCCAACTTTAAGTCATGTCACTTTAAGTGTCTCCCCTCCATCAGGGCCAAGTTCCCATGACTACACGGTACACACTCTGTCAGGGTTTATCTGCACAGCATACTGAACAGAGTGCACCAAAGAGCACTTTCACAGCTTCCTAACTGATGCGTAAACATGAAGAAGTCTGTTGGGAGTTCAAAACAAGAAGCAGTGCTTCTCAAAAAAACATATGAACTACCAAATGGAGTAAGTACTTTCAAAAATGTGCCTAAAATGAATACAAATTCTCAAAAGGCAAAGCTAATTCATCTGCCATGACTGAAACTTTGAGCTACCAAGTGAGTGTTTCTCATTTTTCCTCACATCAGTCACATTTAAGTAAAAGGAGATTGCCTGCTTATTACAGCCGAATGCTTTGACTGCTATCAAACGAAGGGTAAAACTGATTACACACTAAATGAATAAACACTGTAGCATGCAAATATAAAAGCATCCTCAGCTGCATTTTTGCTAGACAGCTATTGTAAATACAAGACACTGCTGTCAACTCCTCCTGTATCACATTTTCAGTATTGTGATGGTGAGTCACCCATGTGCTCTCACTGTGGCCTCTGTATTTCAGAACGCTCACGTGCCCATCTTTACATCTCTGTTGCAATTTGCCACTCAATGCAAAAGCAGCAACAATTATCCTGAGTTTTATTTACTACACAAATAAACTTCTCATCTGTTATTTTTAGGATGGTTTGCTATCAAAAGCATATTTCTTCAAAAACTGAAGATTGCTCGTGGTCTGTTATGTAAAAAAAAGAGCTCTGAAGTACAAAGCTCTCTATGATGCAAGACTGCTTCTAACTGCCGTAAGTAACAGGTTACAAGGTTAGGAAGAGCTGGGTTTAAGTCTAGTGCTGCTGGAGTTGCCTGGATTCACCTCCTAAAAATAAAAATATTTTTTAATTTAAAAAATTAGGAAATACAAAGAATAGGATGTTACAATTTATTTGCTGCAATTATATAAAAGTGATGCTTCAAGAGAAATTAAGGGATAGATATTTTTCTATTATTTCTATCTCTTGAGATACACACACGCACAAAGTAGATCCTACCCGTTATCACAGTCCAGGCAAATGAACAAATTCTGCGCATAATACCAACAAAAGTTGATTCAGATTGGAAATGCTCCTGCTCTCCTGCATGGTTTCACCTGTCTCCCTTGATAGAATACTTTGTCACTGGAAAAGGATCTTGAGGTGGAAAACCATATGAAATCACCACAGAGGATCTAATGTTATAGCAGTTTCAGGGCTACACAAGTTTCAACAAAATTATAAGGAGGAAAAATGCTGTCCCCTTACCCTCACGCCTAAAGTCCTTCCTCACAGCAGACTATGAAAAATATGCATAAACTGAAGCCCAAAGGGAAAGCTACATATGGGAAACTGTGAAAATTGTTCAAACACAACACATTTTGAAAGAAAACTTTTTAAAAAGGCAAAATAATAAAAGTAACAACCCCATACTTGCCCCTTTCCCATCTCTAATCTTAAGAGACGTATCCATGACATGATGAAGAACATGAGAAATCTTCTCCTTTCAAGCTGTGTTAGATTACACCAGACTTGCACTGAGAACAACAAAATGTGTATGAGGCTGAGCAGGAGCCAGACAGTCATTCTTTCACTGATGTATATGCACACATCTGTTATAGGACCAGCCTAGACTGACAGACTGCTGTGCTCAGGCAGATCAGCACAGTGAGAAACAAAATAAGCAACAATCATTACAGGAATAGTGGTTTGTTTTGTTTTTTTTTTAATTTAAAACCAAAACATAACAAAAAAAAAATCCCCTGAAAGCAAAACACAAACATATCTGCAGCCAATCGAATTGTCAGAAAGCACATTTTGAGTTTTCAACTTCTCATTCAAGAGCAAAAGAAAGAAAGAAAAAGCATTAATCATTAAAGATGTTCAAATATTACAGAAGCACAACAGTAAAACAGGCATTAAATGGCAAAATCAGCATCAGACACAACTGAAGCTATTCTTTATTTTATCATCAGCTTCTAGCTGTCCCTTCATATCTACCAGCCTGACTAAAGAGAATTTAAATATTTAAGCTTAACCTCTGTCTCCAGACAGTCCTGCACAACATCTGCTACTTCAGGAGAAAGATTCAGAACTGCCTGGTCATGATAACTGAGCTATCCCTTGAGTGCAAAGATGTCCTTTCAGCTGGAGCTGGGACACAGCAGAATGATAATCAAGACAGCCTTGTGGTGATCCCACATGTGCACTACTTATTCTCAGAACTGATGTCATCACTCTCTAAAAATTCCAACTAGTTCACAAAGTAATATTAACTCAATGATTAAAATCAATTTTTCAAAATCTATTTGAGTAACACAAATCATGGAGCTTCTGTGGATATAAAAGCATGTCTGATCAGAACAAAGCAGAGGCTGTATTTTAAGAGACCGTCTCGGTAATCTGTCTGTATTTACCATTGTGGCTTTTTCTTTAAAAAAGTAATTGACCATCCACTTACATATGCAATAATTCTCTCTTCATCTGATCATTATAAATTTATATAACGGGTTGGGTTGGAAGGGGCCTTAAAGATCATCTAGTTCCATCCCCTGCCATGGGCAGGGAGACCTTCCACTAGACCAGGATGGGACCAACGTCCCATCCACACTGGCCTTGAACACTTCCAGGCCTGGGGCACGCACAGCTTCTCTGGGCAGACTGTTCCAGTGTCTCACCACTCTCACAGTAAAGAACTTCTTCTCTGTATCTAATTCAGTTTAAAGCCATTCCCCCTTGTCGTGGCACTTCATGCCCTTGTAAAATGTCCCTCTCCAACCCTCTTGTAACCACCTTTAGGCATGGGAGGCTGCTCTAAGGTCTCCCCAGAGCCTTCTCTTCTACAAGCGGAAGAACTCCAACTCTCTCAAACTCTCTCAGCCTTTCTAAAGAGGAAAGATGTTGCATTATAAAAACATCTCCCACCTGCATGCAGAAATATGTTAAAAATATCTTTTTTGAATGAATATAAGATTATGCTGAAGAAATCAACAGAAAGGAGTACAGATTGTAAATTCTCTCATATATATAATGGTTGTTTCTCCACCTACAAATTTGAGAAAAAGCCCTATTATTTTAGCAACAGAATGAAACTTAAAATGTGTGTTTATTTGAGGCAATTACATAACACTCATTATTTAAAAAATATTATAAAACAATCTTGTAGCTTTTGGTAATTACTGTTAAAGATGCCTAAGCCTGGCTAGAAATATGGCAGGGTCTTTTTTTTTTTTTAATCTAGTGTGACTGGATGACAAAAATCTACGCTTTGCCTCTTACAAGGAAAAAAACTTGCAAATCTTCCCAAGTTTCAGTAGTTTAAACAATGTAGCATGAATCCTTCCAATTCAATTAACTGCTACAGAGTAGCATGTACTTGCTACCATCTTTGATAACATTACAACAGATTTAAATAAAGTTTGGGTGAAGGATGTCTTTGGTTTTGCCTTTTTTCTTTTTAATAAGTCAAGAACAGAGAAATCCTTTGGAGGAGCACTTCCATGGTTCTCATTTTGTGAGGTATGACTTCATGTTTTGTTGGGCCTTCCAGTGAAAACTTATTGAATGCAAACTCATCAGAATCAGTAAACATGTCTATTCTGATTTTTCAGTTGAAACTTGTCCCAAAATTGCATCTTACTAGATCCAAAATCTCCTCTGAAAATGATTTATTTATAATAAGAAAAGAGTCGTAACTAGGAGATAATAGATAGCAATTCACCCAGCTGAACAGACTGCCCTCCTACTAATGGACAAGCAAGTGAGAAAATCAGCAAATTAGCCCATCACCTCTTACTATTTCAGAAAACTTGTTAGTTGTGAAGAAGGAACAGTAAGTTCACAATTTTGTAATAACTTCAGGGAACTAGACAGATGCACATAAAACTATTTCTTTTTTATGAAAAGGTGTTTCTGAGCTAACCACTGATCTGAGCTACAGTAGGAATCACACCGGACTGAGAGGCTGGGAAACAGAGCTAACTTTTGTTAAATCTGCTTAATTTCCCTTCCATTTCTGTTCAGGAAATAGTTCCAGTTTGAAACCTTGCTTAGAATAAAGAAAATAATTAGTTAATCTGCAAACTAGCTTATAGTCACTGAGGCAGGTTGTGCTGAATTAAATTAGCTGTAAAATAATGACCTAAGATACTTCAGGCAGCAGCGCCATAACAGCACAGAGCCTGACACTGCCTGCAAAAGCCCAGAGAGAGCTCCAACCCAGATGCAACATTCAGTTAAAAATCAAACAGCTGCAAGGATGGAATCATCCCCTTTGCCTTAACACAGCAGGCTCAACACTGAAGTTCAGGAGCTGCTTGAGAAGTTCTTTGGTCATCCACGACACACCAACAACAGCAGCAGGAGCTACAGAACACCCACTTCAACCACTCATTTTCAATCCCCTGTTTCACAGGACCCACTGCCTCAGGTAAGCAGGTGTGCAGAAACCAAGTGAGCTTGAAAGCAGCAGTAGCAAAACTGTGTCTTCATTTTACTTGTAGCTTGCATACACAAAGACTCCAAAAGAGCCTTTTGCTAGCCACATCCTGACTGTCTGCATGTCCCCATGCAAATTAATAACTATAAATTTGGGAGAGTTGCAGATTTTTTCCACACGTAACAGTAGAGCTTGTTTATGTCTTGTTTCCCACCAAATAAAGCTTTTTTGTATTTACAGATAAGAAAAAAATAATGCAAAACAAGTCCAGTTTAAACTGCAATCAGTTTAAATAGGGCACGTAAAACAGTTACACAAACAAAAGAAATTCAAAGAAGAGCAACACAAGCATCAGAAGCACTCACTATTCCTTATTCATCTGATTTATTGCTGTCAAATCTGACATAAAAACTTTTAAAATATGCACAGTCCACACAAATAGTGCAGAACACTGTGTATTTATCTTCTGTATTTTGTTTCTCTTTGGACAGGCATTATCACATTCAGCCTACACTGATGCATCTCCCAACTCATGAAAGCATTACACTGTATTCTCACCCTAGAAGTCACCAGTGATGCCAAAATATATATTTTTACTTGACTCTATGCATGCTGTCAACTGTACTAATAAGCGTTTCAATGGCTGTACCTATTCCACATATTTTAGACCAGGGGGCAGCAATTCTGTCAAACAGTAACCTAACAGGTTGATTTCTGACAAATCTATCAGTGGCCATGGCTTAGTTACAAGAGAAAAGAAAAACCAAAACAGTTATAGCTATGGAAAAATTACAGATATTAATCCAGGTTACATAATAAAAATAAAATACATAACTTTAAATGTGAACTTGCAATCACTCTAGTCAGTTGCTGCAGACAATAGCACTGTCACAATTTAGAACATAGAGAGTTTTTCTATTACAACTTTAGCTGATCTGAATCATATGCAGTTATATTTTCCAAACCCAAGAGTATCAGGCAAGCACCATAATTAAATAATTAATACTCTTTCCTTCCATACCAAATGTTTTGCTCATGCCAACATGTTCAGCAGAACTAAAAGTCTCTATTAAATCCATCTCCTAGATACACGCTGACTCCTGAAGAATCGACAAATACTTGATGAACCAAGTGTATAATCCAAAGCAACAACTAACTGCAACCTACGCAACAATAGCAAAAAATCTATCTTCTTTCAGCATCACTATGCTTGTACCTTCAAGCAAGCACAGGGCAAGAGAAGAGCTGTATGCTGTCTTGTTTTAAAGTCATTTGGAAGACATTTCCTCATAACCACTGACCTAGTCCATTGGAAATCACTCTGAAACCTCAAATAGGAAGCAGTGGACTGATATCCCTAGGAAACCAGCTCTGGAAGTTTACCCATTTTCACGCTCCTAATTCTTGACAGCAGAGCAGGGTGAACATTTAAATGACGCTCACAACAAGCGTGAAAAAACCCCAGCACTAAGGCTTCGACGTTGAGATGCTGAGACTGTACAGTCTCTTCTGCTGCATTATTTTGCTCCTCTCCTTCCACCAATTTTGTTTTCATATTATTTCCCTCACTCCACATTCATCCCTTCATCCTTACCTCATTTCTTAAACCAAGTCTGCCTTGGCAGATTACTGCAGCCAGAGTTCTGCGCTTACTTGATGTAACGAGTGGCTGGGGAAAACCTCTACTAACGCTCCCAAACAAAACTCACCCTTCATCTTCCCTCTAAAAATCCCAGCATTTACGCATTTCTTCTACTGCAACAATCGACAGCACTGAAAACACCAAGAAGTACCACAGCAACATTTAAGTTCAGAAAACTGCTTTACGCACTAATCTTGGAGACGCCAGAGCAGGAAAGCTTTCTGTAACTAGCTCAACACAAGGGCAAAGTCCCACAATTAAAAGACCAGATTACATGCATACCAACGCCTCTGGCTCCCGTGGATTTGGGCGGGTGGTGCTGCCCCGTCCCTGATGCTCTCTCAAAGGCATACAGAAAAAAAAGAAGAAAAAAAGGAAAATAAAAGGGAAAAGGATAAAAAACAGGGGATAGGGCGTGGGATGTGGACGATTTACCTCTTCCAGCAGCGTGACCGTGTTCCTGCAGTTCTGCAAGCGGGTGGTGAAGCTGGAGGTGGTCGGGGAGTTGTAATCCTCTGTGGTCTCGGCGATGAACTCCGACACGGTGATCTGGTCCGGCATGATCCTGCCCCACCGGTAAAGCCCAGGAGGAGCCGGGCACACAGATCCGGAGAGAGGGGAAGCCAAGTTTCGAGGGGGAAGGTGGGGGGAAAAAACAAGANTTTGGGGGGGGAAGGGTGGGGGAAAAAACAAGAAAAAAAAAAAAAAAAAAAAAAAGCAGAGGGAAGAAGATGTTAACAGCCAGCAAAGACCCGCAGCATCAAAGCAGCGGAGCCGCAGAGGGAGGCTGAGGCTTCGCCCTCTACATCCAGCCTCTCCCCGGCCGCCCCCTCCTCCTCCGGGCAGGAGGTGAAGGGGGAGAGGCCCCCGCACGGCGCCCCTCGCTCGGCCCCGCCGGTGGGGAGCGCTCCCGCGGTCGCCTCCGAGGAGCCCAGCCCG
>VXBT01012732.1:240540-542157 GCA_013400235.1 Oriolus oriolus | reverse complement strand
AACGAGGAAGCTGCCCCGCGCAGGCGCGGCCGCCGCTCCCCTCCCCCGGCCCCGCGGTTGCTGAGGGGAGGAGGCTGCCACTCGTTCGTTTTCTTATCATAAAAAGGGGCTTTTTGGTGGAAGCTGGGAAGGTCGGGGGGTGCTGGGCTGCAGTAGTGTCCCTAAGCGGGAGAATGAGCCTCCCGTGCTGTCTGGCAGCGGGGAGGGACCCTGCCCGCCCCGGGCTGCGGCTCTGCGCCCCGTCCAGGGAAACCCGAGGGCGAGTCACAGAGTCTCTTGCTTCTTTTTTCCCTCCCGAAGTCCGTCACAGCCGGTCGGAGCCCCATCCGCCGATGATGTAGGGCCGAGGATTCGTGCAGCCACCGCTGAGGGAGCCATCCCTCTCGGCAGTCTGACTGCATAGGTTTTTACGCTCCTTCGACTTAGTTAATTTTTAAGAAGTCGTGCTATGATTCAGAGAAGCCCTTGAAGCTGCTGTTGCCGGTTTTGCAATAGTTCTGTTCCTGAGCCTTTCCAGAGCAGAGCTCTCTGAGTGCTGCCATGGCCGGGTCGCACAGCCCAGCGCGGTGTCCCGCAGCAGCGCTGGCCCGAGACCTGCACCGCGGGTTTGCAGCCCTGTGTCCTCTCACAAGCAGTATTTCTGAATCGTTAACACACCCTTTATCCATTATTACATCATGTAACTCAGGGAACTGACAGACGGCTCTAATGATTTTTTTTTTTTTTAAGCTTAGGTTTGGGCATCCATATGTTCCTTTCTAAAGAAGGCTAAGTCTCAGGAGGCTCAAGTAATTGTGGTCATCTGCTGCATCAGTGTGATTTATTTAGTCATACTGTGTGGTTTCCTCCTCCTTGTGTCTGGGATTCTCTCCACAGAAGCTGGGCCATTCAGGAATGGTAAATATTCTCAAATCTGAACAATGAAAATGAGCAATATTATATGGCTGTATCCATTTCAAAAGATTTTATGGTCTCTCTATAAGTACCTACTGCATTACAATGCAATTAGGCTTGTACATGGTTTTGTATGTAATTCTAATAAAATGCCTGTGCAACTCAAAAATAGTTGACAGTTTCAACTAAAAACTGCAATGCCTGAGTAAGAATAAAAGGGAGATACCTGATTTGAGTATACCCATAAAAAATGATTTGTATGCAGTTCTGTCAGCAAAAATATGACCAATACTCCTGAGCAATGGTCCTGCCTGAACATGTTTCTTTGATTTCATTTCCTTAGTAGAAGCCCTCCATATGGCCATGTGATTGCTGCTGCTGCTGCTGCTGCTGCTTCACGTGATCCAGCTTTCTGGCACAAAGGCTCTGAACTCGTACAGATGATTGCTAAACGTCATGAGACTCTGAAAGGTAGAGTAGGCAAGAGGAGGAGGAAGCCAAGAAAAGAACTGTGTGGGAGTTGCACTGAAAAATGGATTTGGGTGAAAAAAATAATGAAGCGCTGAAGAAGTGATGGGAGGGGTAGGAAGAAAATCAATTGAGGATCATGTTCATAAGAGCAGTGGAGGAGGAAGAGAGACCATGAAGATAAAAATGGCTGGTGGCATCAAGAGCAGTATGGAAAGGAGAGTGAAGAACTGGCTGGGGGGTTGGGTCAGGGAAGAGCTGTTGGTAGCATCCAAAAGAGCTGTTTCGGCATGCCTAGCCTGCTTGGAAACTGGGTGGGTGAGGGATATGGCCCGAGGGCCAAACAGGGTCTCTGTGGTCATCCTCTGTAATTTCCTGCAGAACATCAATCATGGTCTGTCACAGAGCTGTGCCTGGGCCAGACCTGTGGTCTGCAGGTCAGCCACAGTGTTCATGTTAGGAAGAGTCCTGATACTTCTCTGGCAGATTTCAAGTGAGGATAAATCCATCACATTGATGGACAAACTGGTTTAATTAATTGGGTACTCTCACTGTTAGAGTTGAATTGTTCCTTTTCAGGCTGAAGTTACTGAGCTCGACCATTAATCTCTGGATGTAAAATAACCTCATCTGCTATCCCAAACAAATCCTACCATATGGAGTGCGGACAGAAGCTGAACATACTGCTAAAGACATAATTTTTAAAAATAGTATTTTGTGAAAATTAAAACTACAGAATTGAAGAGCATGTTCAACTAAGAAAGGGAGTAGACAGGCCGGGGAAACTAGCAGTGAAGAGTGACAGGAGTGCAGGCAGAGAAGACAGCACCTGAGCTTCTGTGTTCCCTCATCAGAAAAAAAGTAGTCTTTTAAAAAGACATATTAAATATATAAAAAATAAAATGAATGCAGAAGAATGCTGGTAAATAAAGAGAATGGCACAAGCCTGGAGATGAAAAAGGAAGATCATAATTTCCTTTTGGTCTGTTTTTGACAGTTCTGAAATTGTTTACTCTGCCAAAGAGAATACAGTGCTCTGTTTTGCTGCTTAGAAGCAGCATTTCCCCTTCCCCTATTCAAATGTTAGTAGAGAAAATAACCCTATAGGCATGACCTCTTTAGGCTTGGATTATTTTCACTTAAACTCACTGGAAGCGAGATTAGTTAATTAATGTGATGGTAATAAAAATAAATTATACAAGCTGCCTGTAAAAATGTGCTTAGGTTTAAACTAGTCAAATTATGTAAGTATTTCAAATAGCATTTAGTGAATTTCAGATTTAACCATGTTTCCTGTTTTGAATTGCGATCAGTATCTCAGATTCAATTCTAAATTTGTAAGATGCACCTCTCTATAAATTGTCACTAACTGAAATCACTGTTTCACTTCACAAATGTCAAAGAATAATCATCAGAGTGTGAAAGTTATATTTCACAGCGTCTGCTCTAATGCTATCTTAGTCTGTGCTAGATCCTGGGGGAGGCTGTGCCATGGCCTTTTTCTCATGGAGGGTTTGCCAATGATGTTATGCTTATCTCACTCCTCTTGGTATTCCGAAGTGAAACACATCTCTGTGTCCATCCTGGACAAGCTAATGCCAGTGAGGATCAGGCAAGCAGCACTGGAAGGCACACTCCTTACTGCTGATGCATTGCAGTCAAGGAAGTTGTTCTGTCTTGCCATCCCACCCAGTGATTCAGTCTACAAATCGGTTTGATTCCCTGGCTTTTATTGTGATTGCCAACAGAAGAGTTAATTACAGCAAATTGACAATATTTCTGCAGTACTGCTGATAGTCACCATGCTTAGGGAGAGGCCAAGGAACATAGCAATGACAGCACAACCTACCAACACAGGTGTTGTGCAATAAACTGAATAGCAATGAAAGTATTTTTCATTTTATAGTATTCTAGACAGCTTATATTTAGATTGAGTTCATTCACAGGAGCTGAGCAGGAGTGAACAGGTGATGATGTTGTCATCACTGTGAACCTTGCAGCATGACCAGTATGTGCCAGAGGTGAAGAGCTACATGGCACTTGCACAGCTCTTCACATCACCAGTGCAATTAACTGTTAAAACCACATGGCAGTGAGGTAGAGAACAGCAAGATTATCTTTCCACTATAGATAAGGAGCCAGATAGATGAGCTTGTGGCCCTGCTGTGTTTGTGGCTGTCTAGCTTTAGTCATGCAAAGTCAGCTCTTTAGGGTATCGAAATCTCATCTAAGCTGAAGCTGGTGGTGGATCTCCTGTGGGATATGATTATGCTGCCTTCAGAGAACAGCCTCAGGACCACCCTGAGGTCACGCTTCCCTGCTGCATAGGAAGCAAACTCACAGATGCAAACTCAGGTGTGATTGCTGCTTGGTTTTTGGAAACAAGCTTGACCCAAGTCCCTGGCTGTGCTCCAAATGTGTTGTCAAGTGTGCTCAGACAAGCTGCCTCCAGGGCCATTTGCAACCTGTCCGTGTGGCGGTGAAGTGAGTTGTTAGCTGGAGAAGGAAATCACTGTGCACATTGCTGCTGTGCAGATGAATCCTTTTGATTAGTACAGGTGTAGTCATGCTGGGATCTCACATGTCAAATTTAGGGTTTTTTGATTCTCAAGTCTGAACGTGATGATGCAGGGGTTTTTTTGCAAATACAAGTTTACAACTACACTCATTTTTTGACTTTCAAGGTTCCCATCTTGGCTATTACTGCTCATAAAAGTGATGATTTTATGATATAATAGACAATAGTGTTTAATTAAAACATCAAATCATTGAAATACACATGCTTTTCTTAGTAAACTATATAGTTGTTCTTTTTATGCTCCTTAGCATCTTCACAAACATGGAGAGTGTCACCAGCTCAGCAGCAAATAGCAACATATGTAGTGGTGTGTTAAAATTCATCAGTAAAATATCCTTAGGCTATGCTCTCTACCATACTGCTATCCTGAATACGGTTGTGGTTTGGTGTTAGATTCATCCATTTCAGCTAAACACAGCAGTCAGCAGTACTTCCCATTCTCCTCCTGATCCTAACTCACTTCATGAGATCACTGTATGACATAAGACATCCATGGCATTTGATAACTGATAAAGCCAATTTGAGATTCCCCAAGAAAACATCCATATGGTAAATTGCTGGTGCTACATTTTTATAGTTTTATTTTCAGATAACTTCTGGCAAAATTAATGGGAAAGGTTTTTTTTAATTTATGGCCATAAGTACTAGAATATCCACATATATTTCTGAACATCAGGTCTTCTCATTTGAGCTGGATGCTGGGCTTAGAGGATAAAAGAAGCTTCAAATCAACAAGAATCTCAGCAAGATGAGTTATGCTTTTGGTTGTGGAATATCTCAAGTGTTAAAACTCGTTAAGTTTTTTTGTTAATGGAACTCTCGTGGTTTTGTTTTGCAAAACAAAACCAGCCCATTTATGTAAGGATAAGTAACATCATCACTTTGTACTTCAGCGGGAAATGTTTAGTCAGGAGGCGTTTCACCTCCAGGAGCTGTGTCCTCTCAGAGGACAGTCCTGACGGCTGACTGAGCCTTGTACTAAATGTAACAACTACGTATTTTAACCTGCAGCATGTTTACACATTTAATATCACATAAGTGCATGATGTACTCACAGGAACAGGCAAAGTCTATTTTAAACATTGAAGCCAACATCACACATTGTGACTGGTGCTAATTTGCTTGAAGGGAACTTACATGGTGAACTGCAGAGTGTTTCTGCTTGAGAAAGAAGGCTGTTGGATTTGACATTTACAAACAAGCCTTTGAAATGATTGTGTTACTGGGACAGAATAGTCAGGTAACTTTGCAGTAAAAGAAAACTTCTTGCCTGTGTCACACTGCTGAACATGAGGAAGACCAAAATCCAGGTCCAGCAAACATGCTGATTGCAATTCTGCGGTTTTTAAGGGACAGTATCTACCAGGGCGGCTTATGAACTACATGAGCTATGTCAACAATTTGTGTTGCTGTTGTGTGACTGTTTTGAATGCAAGAATCAGCTGATTTCAATTTTAATGTTGGCGTCTCCCAGCCTTTGTCTTCATCTGGTATTTAAAATGAGATAGCAACTGTGTCAGAAACTACAGTGTTATTTTAAAAACCTTTTAGCACTTACAATAGTGGCTTAAACAGAAGGTTCTTTTTGCATTCTTTCAATATTAAAATGATAGCAAAAAGAGAGCCCATTGTGTTCTCGTTATAAATGACATTTTAGTAGCATTAAGATCTTGTGCTTTTAACGCTATGTGGACAAAATGAAAAAAGATTAAATCAAAACATCAGAAATATTTTGCTGAATTATATATTTTGCATTCTATTTACTTGAATATCCTGGGCGAGTAGCTTGGCTGAATGATAAGTAAGTTCAAATAACCATCTCAAAGGACAGCTGAAAATAACAGCACTGAAAATGAAGTGCAGCATTGAGTTACACAAGATTAAGCTGACTAATCTGCTGATTCAGTTTTGCCTTTGTTTTTTGGTTTTGTCATGCAAGATCAAGAGTCAAGCAGACAAACACGTAGCGGCATTCCAGGCTCCCAGTAACAACAACAAGCAATGGGCTTGCAGGGGTTCCCTTGCAACCTTTGCATTCTCCAAAGAGAAAACAGCAAAATGCAGCAAGAGGCAGCAGGCTCAGGACAGATATGCTCTTTTTTCTTGTTACAGATGTACTGAATTTGGTATTTCTGTTTCACAGAGGTTTTTTGTTAGAGGTGCTCATTTAAGAAACTTTACTTCTGTTCATAGGAAGTGTAATAATGCATATAAGGGTTTGGAGGGGAAGCTATACAAGGAGTGTGTAGGTCACTTAGATTGTTCACCCTGAGGAGGAGGAGACTGAGGGAGGCCTCATTGTGGTCTTCAACGTCCTCATGAGGGGAAGAAGAGGAGCAGACACTGATCTCTTCTTTCTGGTGCCCAGAGACCTGACCCAAGGGAATGGCTTGATGTTGTGTCAAGGGAGGTTTAGGCTGGATATTAGGAAAAGGTTTTTCCCCCAGAGGGTGTTTGGGCACTGGAACAGGCTCCCCAGGGAAGCGATCACAGCACCAAGCCTGACAGACCTCAAGAAGCATTTGGACAATGCTCTCAGGCACATGGTGTTATTCTTGGGGATGGTCCTATGCAGGGCCTGGAGTTGGACTCAGTGACATTGTGGGTCCCTTCCAACTCAGGATATTTTATGAGTCTGTGATTCTCTGTGTCAGGAGACAACAGATTGAAATGCAGCTCTTACAACATCTACAGAATATAAAAGCACATCAGTATATTCTTCTATAAGGACTGGTTTTTGGACACTCCAAAGATATCAAACTCTTATGAGTGCTGATGGATAAGAAAACTTTCAGTGGAGCCACTCGCAAATTTTATCCTTGCCCAAGTGAAAATATGAGCCTGCTCGTTACTCGCAGACATGGTCAAGCAAGAACTACCGGCCTTGAGGGAGGTGGCGTTCCAGCAGTACCCACCATCACTGCATTGGTGAGGCTGAGGAACAGCGCAGGGAAACCTGTGCATGGTTATCCTTGCATTCCTGGCACTGAGCAAATCCCTGAAGGGTTGTTGGGAAGGGCACTGCAGACACATTGGCGTGAGAGCAGGCCGTGCCAGTAGGGTTGCAAAGGACAAGATGAAGCCAATATGTCATGAAGAGATTCTCTGATTAAAAAAAGAGAAATAAGAGTCCTTCCAAAGCAGGAGTCATAGTAGCTGAGTGTTTTGTTGATTTTTTTTTTTAATATGAGAAATAGCAATGACTAAAATCAGAGCATGATACTGCAGAAATGAACATGTTGCAGGGCAGCTGGCATACCAGGCTATCCAAAATAAAAAGAGAATAAAATAAAGCCTCAACCCACATTGCAGACATTTCAATATTTTCTCTTTCCCTCTGGAAACGATATGGCTCTGTCATTACCAGGTTCTACCAAAGCTGCTACATGTATGCTGATGGCAGCATGCAGCCTGTTGCCTGCAGTGAAAATGAAGGTTCAGACCAAAAGTTTTTGAGAACTAAAAAAAGGCTCTGTAGACCAGGGATCATGTCCTTGAGCTGCAGCTCATGGCTCTGACATGGCAACTGATCTCTGTGTGCGTTTCTCTATCTGTGGAATCCAGACAATTGCATTTATTTTTCTAGGTGAAAGCATACTGAGCTTTTTCAGCTGAATACTGCTATATCAGAACTAAGTATTTTTAATATACATTTTATTGTAAGAGTTTCAGAAAATAGCTGAGGGATGAGAGGGACTCTGAGGCCAAACAATTTTGTCAGCACTTTTCTGGACAGTCAAAAAGGTTTGGCAGGTAATTGAAGGGGTTTCTTTCTAGAAGTTGTTAATGCTGTGAAAATATAAATCACAAAGATCTGGGTTTGTGAGGGGCTTCTCCCTCTATGTTACAGTTTTATTAGCATTACTTTGTGGAAAATGGGGACTAAGACCCCCATGATAATAAACAGAAGTAATTTGTGGCTTTACACAAGATTTGCTAAGACACGGTTTGCAGATGTGAATGTGTATGGGCCTACCGAGTTGAAGTTTAAATGCTGACTTACAGTGTTGACTGAGCATACTGTATTTCTCAATTTCCTAAATAGCGTCTCATTAGAGAAAGGCTGGAAATAAATCTGCAGATGTTGGATGTTATAAAAAAGTCCTTGCAACCACTGCACTTACTAGCACATCTGTGTTTCCGTTATATAAGCTACTATTTTCAAGGATACATCCCTTGGCCAGACTCTAGACTTGAAAGCAGTATAAGAAATTTTCAATTCATGAGTGATGCCTTTTGGGTTTTATTTTGCCTATATTTATTTGGGTTGTACATTTGTTTGTTTTATTAAGGCAACCAGTATTTTTAACAATACATAAGATCTGAAATAATTTTATGCATATCTCCTTTATGCTCAAGCAAAATTACTCATGTTTAAAATTATGGTTTGTAAATTTCATTAATGTAGATGTTTGAATGTTGAAGTCGTGGGGTTCTGTTAAAACCCAGGATGACAGATAACCATATGGAAGCTTTTGAAAACTAGTCTTGTTGTGTGAACCAAATTTCTGTTGGGCCAGTGTTCACATGGTGCTAAATGAAATTAAAAAGTGCAGAATTTCAGTCTAGAGGTCCATCACAGCAGCTTCTTTTGCTGATTACTCATTTGCTTCTACTTTTAAGCACAGAATTTGAGCTTGTAGCTTCCTAAGTTAACTGGCGCTCCATTGACTACTGTAGAGGGTGACCATCTGCTCATCTGTTCTGCCTCTAAGGATTTTTTTCAAAGCAATGCTGATCCCAGAAAATTTGAAAGGGCGGCAGGAAAGATGTCAAAAATCTTCAGTTCCTAGAAGTTTTGTGGGAAAATAAAAATGAGCAGAAGAAAAATATGTTTCTTGCCCTTATGAATAGGAAAGGCTCACTGTCACCTTGTTCTTTGTCAAGATAATCAGTGTGGGAGAAAGATCCCCTAAGTGTCCCAGTCATGGGAAAAGTTTCAATGATGGTTTGCACCTCCTCAGGAGCTTCAGTCAAGACATAGATCTGTAGGAAATTTGATTTCATTAATTTCAGGGATGTTAGCACTACTTATTTTCTTGTTGGTGGTTGTGTTTTATTTTATTCCTTCAAGTAAATATAGGAGCAGTAGGACATAAAAATGTAAGAGCCATTTAAAAATCAAATAGGAAAGTCCAGCTTAATAGCTTCATATTTTTTAAAATACGATTGTTTGACTTCTGAACTCTTGCTTATTTAAGACCCTGTGGACTTAAAAAGGAAAAATATGTGTAGCCATGTGACAAAGCAAGTGCACCAAAGGAAGATTCATTCAATTTTGAGAACATCAGCAGCAGTGATTCACCTTTTTGGCTGGTCTGAAGTGCAATATGGTCAACTGACTCCCCCAGGGAGGAAGAAAAGATGAAAGTCCCACACTGCTGCATGATCACACAGGGAGCAGTGACCTGTGCAAGGGTAGCTCCAGCCAGTGCACCCAGTACAAAGAAAACTTCAGCCTTAACCGTAAGTATTGTTGTTGTAGGGGATTCAAGTCAGGCAATTCAAATGTATCTTTTGGTGGTTCAGTGAAAGAGAGTGAAAACTTTAAAACAAGAGAACTCACCATCCAGAGACTGAATAAACAAAAGCATATTTAGACAACTGTGTGCTATTCAGCACTTTACATCATGCAAAGAAGAGAGTCCCTCCTCTTTTCAAGCCCCCACACAAATCTTATCGTAGATTTTTCAGGCTGATCTCAGAGATTTGTTGTTTCCAAAGTTAAAACAACATCAGTTACCAGATCTGGATGAGTTAAAAGGAGTTACAATGTCCTTTGTAGACCCTGCCCCCCTCACCCAGCTTTGAAATCTATGAAAGCAAAGCAAACTATGTAATAAATGTTAGTGTTTGTTCCAATACTTGCTCAGGTGGTCAATGCTTTGGAAGGATTTACTGATTTATTGGAATTTTTGATCCTTGAAAGGATCAATAGGTTAGACTTTTTCTGAGGAACACCCACTGAAGTAAAGTCTGAAGTGGCATTAAGCAGAAAAAAACCCCACTGGCAGGTATTAGAATTGATAAAACATCTGGTCTGCTTTTTACTCTTTAAACTAGTTATTTATATTTATGTCTTTTGTCTTTCTTACCGATTCCATAGTGAATCTCTTGAAGAAAAACTTGAAAGCCTGGATGCTGAAGATCTCATGTCTCATCTGTCACAACCAGAAACCCACCTAGGTAAGGAGAAAAGATGAGGTAAGTAAAACTGACCAAAGCTATGGGACTGACAAAGTTGCATATTTAAACAGCCTGTTTGAAAAAAAACATGTGTTAATTCTGCAGGGATGGCAATTTATCATACATTTTTCGACTGCTGCATTTGATATTGTGAGTTTCATTGTGGTAAACAGATCCATTAGAAATTCCCCGAAAAAGAACACCTTGTTAAAAATTGCTAGAGGAGAGCTTCATTTAGCTGGCTGGGAAAACTCTGTCTAACTCAATGTGGCAACTTCTCAGTCAGCTGCACTGAGTGCAGTGCTGGTAGCATCGCCTGGCCAAGTTGTCTGACACTTCAGGAGACCCTGTTTTCTGATATAACTTCAGTCTAACGATTCAGGCTGAAAATTTCAATGTCAGGTGTATGCACCAGACTGATCTTCTTTGGGAGATGGAGATAAGATCTGAAGGATAAAGAGACTGGGAGCAAGAAGTGTTCTGACGGGCAGTAATCCTGCATGTAGGAGAGGCTAAGAGGGTGTGGGGAGAGTCCAAGAAGGATATGGACAAGTGGTATTATCATTTTTCATCAGGTTTTTCTGCCATTGTATTGTGTACTCTGTTGTGGTGCACCCAGAAACCTGCCCTGGTGCCCTGGACTCAGACAAACTGAGGGTCCAGTGATTTGACTCCACAAAGGCCCAGGATCCATAAAACGGCCGCCCGTCTCAACATGGTTGCCTTAAGGCAGCTGGGCGGGAAAAGACGTTGGTTAAGGCGGGAAAGACGTGCCACCCTGCACGTCAGCAATGGCCGCCGCACTCCCCTCCTCCCGGTTACCTCATCCCTTCTGGCTGGCCCACCTTTGCCCTCCCCACTCACCTTCCCCCTCATTCGTCGTTCCATCAGTTTCCTGCCTCTGTACCTCCCCTCAAACGCTCGGTTATTGGTTGTTTTAAGCTTGCTCCACCCCTGTCGCCTTCGTATAAAACCTACTGCCTGAAGCTATTCGGGGCTCTTCTCTGCCCTTCCCAGCTCCTCGTTACTTTCTCCCTACACTCAATAAACCTTTTCCTGCTCCCCTGAGAAGAGTCCCTCGCTTTCCTCCAGTCTCCTCCACGCCTTTGTCATTGGTGGTCAAGGCGAGCCTCATCCAGGATCCCGCCCGGCCTCTCACTCTCTCTCAGCCTCCAACCTCCTCCACTGAAGTGAGGCAAAGTTGCTCGGTGCTGTGTCCACATGAGCTAGCCTTTCAGGACAGCACTGCAGCAGTACTCTTTCCAGTTTAAGACTCGCGTTGCTGTGGGGAAAGGAAGGTGCTAGAGATACTGCAGAGCCCTGAGCAGAGCTGGCACACACCTTTCACTTTGGGACATTCCGGGCTGATCTTCATATTGGTCCAAAGGGACAAGTTGGAAAAAGACTGGCAGGGGCTTGAGGCCAGGGGAATACTACACAGAAGCCATTGGCATGAGATGGTTAAGCAGGGAGGCTAGGACAACCCCCATGAGACAGAGAGATGTGGACTGAGTGAGCCGGCAAAAGGGAGAGGTGAAAAGGACCCGTAAGGATGAGATCAGTCACACAGAAGGGCCCAGGCAGCAGGGGAGTGGGAGAGAGGCCATCCCCAGATTACACCCTTTGATTAACCAGTCTGCCCATTTTCATTTGAGCACATCACTTGGTTCCTTGATTCCATGAGGAAAAACATGAATACTTCTCTATGAGTCTTTTTTTTTTAACCTTCTGTCTAAGAGAAGCCTTGTTATGCCTGTTGACCTATTTCCCCACAGACTGCTGTAGTTTGTTTATGGGGTTTGTCCTGTTTGTTTTGTGTTTCCAGCTATGTCATGTGGGTCTGGAGGTTTTCCAAGCCTTAACATAAAAACTAACATACAATAATCCCTGTCTCCAGGACATACGAGATTCAATTAAAAATTGCGACATACAAGTTTTTTGGATGGGATGTTAGTATCTCTCTTTTCCCTTCTGTTTCTGAGCCTTTAGGATGCTTTCAAGTGATGTTGTCAAGAGCTCTTCTATTATTAAGAGAGTTAGACATCTTTTTTACCAGCAGATTTCAGATTTTTACTTGCTGGCTGGAAAGGATCTGAGATTTTACCAGGTATGCCACCAGCTTGGCAGCACAGGAAGAGAAATGGTTACAGGCTCTGCTCATAAGGAGGAGGTGTGTACTTTGATTTGAAGGCCTGTGTGCAAGAGGAGCAGTATCTGCCTTAAACCAAGAAAATTATGCTTGAATATTGTGTTACATGCAGGAAGAAGTTGTTAGAAGGTGGCCCTGGCACTACACTGTGTTTTTGTGGATTGAGAAAGGCCTCTCCTGGCAGACAGCTGAGTACCACCATCTTACAACAAACCCATGGCCACTGGCAACCCTGCACATGACTCAACCCATGATGACATGTCTGCCGGTTGTTTAATTTTACAGCACACTTCTTCCTTTAAATTATATTATTCATCTCCTTAGGCAAAAAAGTCACCATCATCAAAGGTTTATGTTATTCAAATCAAAGCAAGAAATAAAAAATATGTAATGGCTCATTACTTTCTAAATCGGATGCTGACCTAAGTTTACAAGTAACTGTGATTGACATTGGACTACATTTTAAATGGATGGCAATTTATTTTTCATAAATCTAAAAAGTCACAGAATCTCTTTATGTCTGCTGTAATAAGCTGCTGAATATTATTTAATTGCTCATTTGCTATAAGCACCTTTATGAGCATTTTTGGTTAGATATCAGTGGTTTAGAATGATTATGACCCTTTCTAGGTCTCCTACTCATTTTTGGGCCTCTTGATACAACAGCAATCAGCAAATAAATTAAATATCAAAGAAATCCAGAAAAATATTTATAAAGAAATCAAGTTGGTTGAAGTTATCATCATTGATTGATGAGAAACAACACTGAGAAGGAAACATATGTGGCTCTCCTAGAGAGAGGAATAGTGGCCCAGTGATGAAACTGCTCATATGAGTTCAACGCTAACTCAGTGACCTTGGACAATTTATTAGGGTATCATTCAGATGGCAAATTCCTCAAGCCATATACCCATTAGAGTGATTTGTCTGAGTAAAGAGTCTTTTGAGGCTAAATACAGCTTTTCTGAAACTCTTGACCCAATGACAGTAGTAGAATTTCGGCTGTGTCAAGATGGCATTTTGACTCTGCTTCTCACCCCCCCAAAAACCAAAACCAATGCTTCCCAACTGTCCTTGGAAATGTGAAGATAACATTACCAGATTTATGGAAAATCCTTATATATTACAGTATGTGAGGGGGAGCAGGGAGTGAATATGAAATATAAAAGCCCAGAACATATAGAGAACAATGCAAACCGGAGAAATATGATTGCCTTTCACCCAGGGACACCTACTCCTCAAAAGAGAAAGTCTGGTTGGGGCTTAAGTAAGGAGGGGGCCTAACTGAGAACAGGGTGACATTAATGGCAGCCGGGTGACAACCTGACACAGTACAATAATACAATAGCAGACTCTATTAGTCCTTAGATGAGGAAAGCGTTTGTTCTTGCGCCTAATTATAAATACATACAATTATATTGAGTTAATTAGTACAATCTAAGTGCTTGACTAATCCTAATGCTTAACTGATAAGAATAATGAGTTGAATCCCTATATTTTTAAGGTTTTAGAACTGGATAAATTTTGTGGAAAGCCAATGGATTCTCAGGAAGAGAATATAAAAATTGCCAATATATTGGGTAATAATCAAGAAAAATTTTATGCAGGGATTTTGCAGAGGAGAGGAAAATATCATGAAGTATTTTTTACTCTTTAATTACCTGCATTTGATATTGCTTAAACTCTGTCTGATTTCATGCATAAGTAATTTAATGACCTATTTCATCTTGCTTTTTGTTTTAGAGGACTTTTTTTTCTTTCATAATAGAATATATGACCTGAGTAGCAGTAATATAAATCCATATTTTTAATGTCTAATGACCATTTTAGGGCAAATACTAACTAGCCAGTTTTCTCATATGCCTGAACTGGAGTTAGCCTAACTAGAAGAACTCAAACAAGCAAAAGTTAATATTGTTTCTACAGTCACTGGTATAACAACAATGGTAGTTGTGCACCACCACGCTAAAAATCAACTCCCTTTATGTCCAAACAATAGCGTGAATCACAGAAATCTGACCTTGATATACAAATGTGATCATGTAGTAATTATAGCTCTTGTGCTTTCTGTATAAACAGACTACTTCATCTGGAAATGCTGTAGGGTACTGCTTCATTCTGCAATTTGCAGCTAATGACTGAGCAAAAAGCTTTTATGTCCCAAAAAGCTTTAAAATAAAGCAGGTAGAAAAATCTTATTTCCTGCAAATGAAAAAAAATAAGCTTGTTGTTTGAACTGCAGTGAATCAAGTCATTGCTCTATCTATGTTCTGTTGAAAAGCAGATCTTACAAATTTAAAGATTGTCTTCAAAATCACATTTTGCAAAGGTTATTAAAGACACTTTCATGGGCAAAATATGGATCCAAATTCCTCAGTCCCAGTGATAACTGACATGTTCTTTAACAACTGTAAGATTAACGAAAATGTCTTTCATTTCGTGCCAAAATCTGCTTGTTCTGTTTGTGTCTGTGTTGGTATCATCCAAACAGGATGTGACAAACATATGTTCTTTGGCTTTGCCCTAATCCGTGATTTGGATAACACTGTTAAGATGTGGTCTAACAAACTTCAGGGAAGCAAATCTGAGGATGTTTGTCTGTGGACTTAGTACGTCCTGAGCAATCGAAGCTCCATACTGACCTCATACATTAGCTGTATGTGTTTTCAGTGCTTCCGTAAAAATATACTATCAAAATATTAGCATGCTTACACACATGGGCTGAATCCTGAAAGAAAATAATAATGGAAAAGTAACCCAGCACAGAGCCCAGGAGTGACCCTGAAGAGCTGAGTGACATCCTCTTGATGAGTCCCTGCTTATAAGGGTTTCCCAGAATGTCAATTGCTCAGTTTTTAATCTATTCAATCATTACAGTGATGACTTTAGAGAATTCTAATTTCTTAATCAAAATTTTGTTTAGTGCCAGAAGTGCTACCAAAGTTCATAAGTATTACATAAGTAGTATAGATTTTTTTCCCAGGAAAATTTAAAACCTGAAAAAATATCAAGATAGCTTTCTTGGAATAAAAGATATTTTCTTTAATTCCATCCTGATTGGTATACAATGAGTAATGAAAAAAAGTAATAAATTGCATTACTTTTCTCTGATTCTTTATAAATAATACCTGGAATTAACAGTTCCAGTGTTTTGCACTGGATTGATGTCAGGCTGAGCAGGTTATTAATCCTTTGGTCATTACACCAAACTTTTAAATATATTGGCAAACTATGAGATTTCTTCTATTCACTTTGAAATGCCCTTATGTTTGAATATGCATGGAAAATTAACTTAAAAATTCAGACCTTTTCTTGCATGGTACTTTTAGAAATAGCAACTGATTAAAAAAGAACGTAGTTTTAGGAGATGGTTATTAACGTTAGAATGGAAATTAGTTCTCTACCTCATGTGATATAATTGTCATATGATTATGAAATGATCATGGATGGGCTGTGCAAGTGCTGTAGAATAATGGTTTGGAATTCATGCTGCAAAACATAATTCTAATACTCAACAGTTTTGTTGTAGCACCTTGCCAGAGGGGGCCAGAGGGCTCAAGGGTACTTGTTTGGTCATCTTCTGCAGTCTCATTCAGAGGTGAATTTTCTTTAAGACTCAGATATATGACAAATATTTGTGTAAGTATTTAGACGAAAGGAATTTCTAGTCTTTGAAGCCTGTCTTTTGTTATTTATCTAAGGGCTTCAGGATGGTGGTATTGTGAGTTAAATCTCCTTGTATCCACTTAAGACTGACCTTTTTATCACTTCCGAATATATCCATCAGCTGTTTCTCGGGCTTAGGGAAGAATTTTCATTTTGTGGAGGCAGCAGCTAATCAGAGTGTCTGCTGCCCAGCTTTAGACCTCTGGAGAGCTTTCACTGATCCTGTCAAGGGTATTTTTTTATATTTGATGACAAGGTTGCCATTCGCAGTCCAAGATTTTGAGTTAACTTACAATCCACTTCTGAAGATTGTGAGGGGCTAATAACACACAAGAGCACTTCCCACCTTCCCTGTATGCTTAGTCACTGCTTAATTATTTACTCAGTACCCAGTTTATAGCCAAATACCCTTTGCATGGTATATAGATAATAGATTAATAATATAATCTGAATGTGACATCAAGCCCTCCTGTCACTGCCCCCACTCATTCTCAGTAGCCACTGATTGTGGGCTGAATTCAAGATCAACCATTTGCTGTCTATGTTTTTAGGAAGGAATCATTGTTAAAATTAGAAACTAAACCTGGTGTATCTGTGTTAAAGATCAAATTGTCTCTCCACAAAAAGTCGGGTGCATTTGAAGATTCCATGTCCTTCCTACAGCAGCTTTTCTACTCTGTGTTGGTAGCACTCAAGCAAAGCAGGCAGCACACCTCCTACTTCCAGCCTTCATCAATTAGTCAGGCACTCATGAGGTCATGCATTGCCCTGGTGTCTGAACACCGCACAGAAGTTAGTATATTTGATATATCTTTGTAGGACGGCTACAGCAGACTGAAGACAAGGCTGTCAGGCTCCAGCTTGTGACAACCCCTCTTGTCCTGGTACAGCTCTGCCCTTCACAGTGCCGTGTTTGTCATTCCTTCCTCTTTGGCATGCACCAAGCAGTACCACTCTTCTACTTAAGAGCCCTGTGAAAATGTAATTTGTTTTGGCTCAGTGATACTTCTAGCCGTCCTGTCCTTCAGCAGAGTGCAGAACTATCGAAATGTCTGTAGAGAATTTCCCAAAATACAAGGCACATAGAAGCCTCAATATAGGCACAGAAAATGTTCCTAAGTATTCTCTTCAGGTCAGTATCTGCCCATTCAGTGAGTCATGCCCAGATCCATGAGCATGGATATTTATGTCTTTGAAATCATATGTCCTGTCTACATAGAAAAATGAGATAAACTCAAAAGTTAGTGACAGAACAGAGCCTTTGCAACTTAATGTAAACTCAGTCCATGTAAATGTGATTCTTCACCTCTGCTTTAGTGAGCTCTGACTCAACTTTTAGACTGTAAAAGTGGGATGTATCTGACAAAGTGTCTTTGCCTGGGCTGTTCACTCCAGACTCCTTTCATCGTGACTGATGATATGGTCAGCACAGACAACTGAAAGTAGGTTGCATCTCACCTCATCCTACAAAAGCAGAAGTCTGAAACAGAGATAATGAAGTAGATGTCTGTAAAGTCAGATGAATCAGGCGCTAAACTGCTTCTTTCATCCTACTGACTGAAAGAGAGAGAGTAGGGTTCTGATCCAGAGGTAAACACCTACCCCAAAAATGCTGCATACCTGAAGGTATTGCAGCAGGGACTTCTTATTTCTGCCTGAACCATACTACAGGCAGGTATAATACTGTAGCTCTAATTCTGCAGTCAAGAAGAGACATTAGATGGCAGAAAACAAATTTTAAAAAACCCCAACCTTTCAATGGAAAACAACAGAAAAAAAATTAGTGCACTACCATGGATGCTAACATATTTTCCAGTAGCAATCTAATTGGAAGTTGTACTGATCTTTAGGATTTTCTTCTGTAGAAGTTACAGAAAAAAAACACAATAAAATTTTATATTGTAATGTCAGTTTTACACTTTTGCCAAGAGAATGATGTATCTGAAAAATAACTTATTTTTTCAGTTTCATTTGTATCAGTTTCCTGTTCAAGCTCACATAACACTACTTGGGCTGCCTGTCTTGGTAACAGCATGAATTTATACCAAGACAGAAGTAAGCAAATCATATAGTTTTCAAGAAGGTGGGAAAGCATTGAGACGGAATGCCTCCAAACCTTGAGGGTAGTTAAAAATGTGGAATAAATAACACATTATATTCTCTAAACAGCTCCTGTTACTTAATAAATCGCTTAATAAAAAAGTAATATTACCAGTGCATTAATTAGTTAAACTGGCTAATGAGTTCCTGATGTCTCTGCAAGTGACAGTGAGATGAGTATTTTGAATGCACTCAGATGGGGTTGGCTCATATTATAGAAAGCAGAGATGTGCATGGTGGGAATCTGGAGGTTTCTTCTGCCCTTCTGCAGCTGTGGAGCTGAGCTGCCTGCTCTGTGAACACTTACTTAGAAAGAAAGAGGGAAAGAGCGAAAGAGAGAGAGAAGAAAGAAAAGAAAAAAGAAAAGAAAAAAAGAAAGAAAAGAAAGGAAAAGAAAAGAAAAGAAAAGAAAAGAAAAGAAAAGAAAAGAAAAGAAAAGAAAAGAAAAAAGAAAAGAAAAGAAAGAAAGAAAAGAAAAGAAAAGAAAAGAAAAAAGAAAAAAGAAAAGAAAGAAAGAAAAGAAAAGAAAGGAAAAGAAAAGAAAAGCAAGAAAAAAGAAAAGAAAAGAAAAAAGAAAAGAAAAGAAAAGAAAAGAAAAGAAAAGAAAAGAAAAGAAAAGAAAAGAAAAGAAAAGAAAGAAAGGAAAAGAGAGAAAGAAACAGAAAAAGAAAGAAAGAAAGCTATTTCAAGGGCAATTATCTAAATGAGCTGGAGAAACCTGGGATGACTAAGTCCCCAGTCTCTGGAGAATTTGCTCTGAGCACTTTGATGAATTTTAAAGTGGTATTGCATTCTAGGTTTTAATAACATAGCCTTTCTCCTCTTCTGGCTCTAGGCAACTGTTGTTAAGTCCATTTTTTACAAAAGCCTAAGGAGCACACATTAATAAGGTCAAGTCTCTAACCCCAGCACTGCAGATCTGCTGGGCTGCAGAGAGCAGGCGAGAAAGGAGGCGTATGCATTACCTTCAGCATCGTGCCTGCTGAGGAGGGCCTTTTGATGCGTCCTGTCACGAGTCTGTTTCATTTTCAGTTCAGCAAATTAATTGAAGGGGAAAGAGTTTTCAGTATCTCTAGCACGGTCAGTGACAATTTATGCAGGTTTGGTTTACCTTCTTCTGATACATTAATGAACTGAGTCCAGATCTTGACAAAACAAGAGACATCTCTGATTAGAAAAACCACCAGCACCACCGTGAAATATCAGTTCCTGACTGTCACTGGTTTAAGTTGGGTTCTTTGTTGAGCAGTTCTTGAAGCGTGAATGTTTTGCTGCTTGTGGTTGGAGTCACAAGCAAATCTGGCAGTGAAACACCAAGTTGAGGGTAGGTTTAGAGGGCCTTAGTCCCTGGGCAAGTTCAAAAGCCTGAGTCAGCAGCCCATATGTGTCTTTAGCCAACATCTGGAAGGCTGGATGCTTAAAACTGGGTTAACAAGAGAAGACACAGTAAGAAGGAGGCACCTAAACCACCTAACAGGGAGCATGAGAGGTGCAGCTGAGCTTTGAGCACAGCCTTAGGAAACTCAGGGGTGTCAGTCTCTGCAGCAGACCTGTAATCAGGAATCTGCCCCTGAGCGTGGGAACTGAAGTCAACCCTCCTTATCTTGTAAAAATGCGATGCCCCTGCAACACTTCAGAAGTTTGTGGCATTGTGTTGCAGGAAGGTTCCGTGTTCATTCCCCTCCCCTGCCTGAGTGGGACCAGAATTTCCACTCAGTGCCTGTCCTCTCCCACAAGCCCCTAAGATCACTCTGCAAGGGTGTTACAAAACAATCAAGTTAAATCTTCCTTTGTGAAAAACAAAACCAACACCATAGAGCCCAGTGAATATATCTCAGATTTTTTTCCAGGGAACATCTGATCCAATTTAATTCAGTAAGTCCCTTCCCAGCCATTAATCTCCAGCCAAATTTTGTTTTTCATTTTCTTGCACATTATGATTTAGTGCACAGCTCTGCGTTCATTATTACTTAGAGAAGCAGTTGTTCAGATCCTCTTTCTCTTGATCTCCTGATCAGGAAAATACTGTGCAGATGTGGACAGAAGTAAGAATATTACTCCTGTAAGAGAACTCTTCCCCAATTAAACATAGTGTCTGTGAGGGAAGTTATGATCTTGCAAATAGTTTCTGCTTCTAAGAAAGACTTAACAGCACAAATGAGGCCAGCTTTCCTTACATCAAGTCTACTGTTTGCTGCAAAACCAGTGCTGTAACTGACACAATTAATATTGCACAAATATCCTGGGAGGGCTTAAAAATGTTGAAATCCCACATATATATCCTTCAGTACTTAGAAGAACCTGATCTGCCCAGCACATTCCAGAATGAACCTCTTTACTTTCTGGGAAAAAAAAAATCTTGTTTGTTTCTGTCATGCACAATAAAGGAAAAACCAGAAACGTATTTTCTCGTGATAACTACTGTTGAAACCAGAGGGTGTTGTCAGTGTTCACACAGATGCTGCCTGGTCACTGTGGTCTTCCTCCTCCCTTGCATTCTATCAGTGGGAACCAGAGCAAAGCCTGCTGCAGTTTGCTTCTGGAGGAGGAGCTGGCTGGTACTGCTCAGTTCTGGTGTTCAAGACCACCACTCGTCTCCTGCCAAGCCTGGTAACCTTGTCTATGTTGCAGATGGTTGGAGGTGCTAAGGAGCAGAAGAACAAACCTGTCCTTTCTGGACATCCCAGTTTCTCTCCTGTCTAAGTTCCTGTTCTGAAGGGACCCTAGTGTCTTTCCACAAGACTCTGTTTGACCTGTCTTCAACAGCCTGGCCCACCTGATGATTTCTATTTAGAACAGGCCTCTAATTGTAAAAAAAATTTTCTGCAGCTCAGAGCAGAGTTACATTGTCCTGCACTGGGACACTCAAGAGGAAGCACTGAACTCTTGTCTAGCAAAACCCTTAGTGGACTAAAATAATCAACCTCACTTTCAAAACAACATTGAAATAATCTAATCAAATCTATCTAATTTGTTATGAGCTAAAGTTCTGAATGCTAGGCAACCAGCTTTTGAAAATTACTAATTAAGATTTTACCTACAATGGCCCGGTTTAGCAAACAGGGTCCTCTCGAAACATTGCCACTGTACTAGCAGCCAGCACTGGTATGGAAGCAATACTGATGCCAGGACATTATTATCTCCAGGAAACACTGGAGACATGGTGGTTTAATGGCCTGTGATATTGCAAGGAGAGAGAATTTAACTACTGGGACAAATAACAACAGGTGTTTTTCACCAAACTGTTATTACTCCTAAAGCCATGTTGGCACATGCAGGTTTGCGTGAACACCAATGGGATCTGGGAACTCTGAAACACCTTATGGGTAGCCTGGAGGGGCAAATGCTGTGGAAGCTTTTCTTCTGCGTTGTGGTGAGCACATCATTTCACTCCTGTGGAAGTTCTCTTTTGGCCTCACAGTAGCTGTGGCTTTTCCCTTGGGGAGGAGGAAGTTAGAGGTTTCAAACGGTATTTTTTTTCTTCTAGTAATCTGCCTGTTTTTGCAAAATGTGTAGGAGCTCTTGAGACCTCTGTCCTTCCACCTGTCTTGGTTGAGAGAGGGGTCAAAGTCTTGGGAAACACATACTCACACAATGCAATTGCCTCAGTCTCACTTGTAGACAGGCTACAGATGCTGCAGAGTTCTCAGTAACACATTATTTAAACTCTATTTAAATAATATTAATTCCTGTGATATAAGTTACCTTTTTTTTTTTTTTTACCAGGATGTAAATCACAACATGGATAAGGTTCCTTTAAATGGTAAGGTGTCTTTCAGCACCAGCATCATGAAGTGTTGTATAAGACTCCTTGTTTTCCTTAGGGTCAGGCTAAACCTAGTCTTACTGGTTGGGGTCATGTTCCCTCTTATGCCTGGTCTGTCTAATGGTGTAAATCTACGGTAGCAGTTATAAGTCTAACCCTCTTGCTCAAGCTGTAGCTATTTGAGGACTTTGCTTAGGACACTGCTGGTGTGACTCACAGGCCATGGGCCTATTGCAGATCCCAGACTTGAGAAGGAGATACATGTGTCAGCCACTTGCAGCTGTTTGGGAAACTGAAGCATCTTAAAATGGGCAGAAGTAGTGTTAGAAATTATCCTTGTGGAAGGATGTTTCTCACTGAAAAAGAACCTTACAGCCAGGCTGTCCTCTGTGCTCGAAGGCAACGGAGGGGATAAAGCATAAGAGTTTATGAAATACCCTGTGCAGACATGTATATACCACCCTATAGGGGAAACAGCCTAATTACCGCTCTGAGCTTCCAAGGAACTCTGAGGAGAAAAGCATAAATCTCAACCATCAAGAGACTTCTGTAATTCAGACCAGGTGTCAGGTAGGCTGTTGTACAGCTCCAGCACGACATGACTTACAATCACCTTTTTATCCTTGTTCCTCCGCTACTGACGCCCTTTAAGTCTAATGTTCTCAGTAGTAAGGAAATTTGTTTCCACTAAGCCAAATCACATTTGTCTAGGTAGTGAGAATAAATACCAGCTGTAGATCATCTTGGATACTAGATTTTTAACCCCATCCTGGTCAATACAGAAATATGGTAGATCATTCTCTACCACAGCTTCATAAACACAGAAAATAAAAATGACAAAGTTTAAATGACCTGTGAGATCTGGGATTCTGGCTGAGACCTATCTTACCAGTGATTAAATCTGGAATCTGATTCATTTAGGACACATGTAACATCAGAATTATACCCTGCTAGTTGATAATAACTCAAAAGCTCTATACTTAATGTAGAATTATGGTACCCGTTCATTTTAAATACCTTAATTATTTAAAAATATCTCCAGAAATTATTCTACCAAGGTAGAGATCTTCTTTGTTCATTAATATAGATAACTACTGAATTGTAGGAATTTCTGATTCTGACAAGCTTTGCTAAGTACTCAGCTACTAATTATGAACAAGAATAAAAGGACACCTGCTGAAATAATTATTAAGGGATGTGTAACTACAACCTGCCTCTTATCAGATGGATGGAGCCAGTATCCTCTATCAGCAGAGAATGCAGTCTTACACATTTTATGACAAATATGCCATTATGTAAATGATTACAGCAGTAGGCATATTAATTTGTGTAAATACTGAACTGCTTGGATTTTAATGCAGAAGGAAAGTGGCAATATAGTTCCATGCTAAATTAGGTAAATAAAGCACTGGAGTTCTATAGTGCTGGCATAGATCTTATTTACTCACAAATAAATCTGGAATATTTCCACAAAATTCAGTTTGTAGCACAGCTATAAATCAGGTAGGAAACTAGGATTGTACTCTCAGTGTTAGTAATGATTTAATAACTGTAAATTCAGGACAGAATTTTGTCTACCCATTTTTGTCTAACAATCTCTTGTACCTATAAGAGCCTTTTTTTAAATGGATGCCTAAAATGTGTATTAGTTTAAGTAGGAAAAAGCCTACAAAGCACATTGCAAATATCTGCAGGACAGGTACATCCTAAGCATGGGCTCTGAAAGCTCAGAAAATCCTCCAGATGAGATCCTGGAACGCTGGGGCCATAATCTGTGGAAATATTGCTACATGTCCTCCGTGTTCAACTCTTGCACCTTTCGTGTGTCAGCCACTGCTGGAGACAAGGTCCAGAAGTGTTGGCTGAGATGGTTTTATGTTCCTATGTAGAATCATAGCGCTGTGCTAAGGGCTTGGTGTTGGGCTGAATCTAGATACTACAAGGCTTGTCCTAGTGCCTGAAATGTCCTGCTGCCTCTCTGGCTGACAGCTCTGGCCAGGACAAAATTGCTTCCTGTGCACTTGGCCAGTTGCTATAAAAAGGATGTGCATCTGTGCCAGGCTTGGCAGGAGACATCTCTCTCTCCTTGCCCCAGTAGTTCTGAGGAGTACATCAACTGTGGGCCCTGCATTTACCAGGTACGTGCTCCCTTCTGGCTGCTGCAGAGATGAACGAAAGAAAACTGGGAGCCAGCCATGCTGCTCCTGCTGCTGGTCTGAGTAGTGCCATGCAGTGTCATGCCCATGGTCACGTCAGAATTCAGAGCCAGAAGGTGGCAATCCCAGGGGTGTCATTCAGCCACTAACTGAGTGCTGATTTATTTTCTCCCCAGACTGAAGAACAGATATGGAGGAATGTGAGGGTTGAAGGTCCTCCCAGGACCTGGGAGCACAGCTTAATTTCTAATTGGAATCCAATCCCATCCCTGTGCCACCAGGCTACAGTTTCTGTCACTGTAGCCATGAGAGAAGACTTGATATGGCCTTATTTACTCTTTCTACAAATCAGTTTAACTTTTCAACCTCAAGGCCACACTCCAAAAGCCATTTGCTTTCCTAGATCAGCGGCCATTCTGGCAATTGTACAGATAGAGTATTTTTACCTGATGAATTACAAGTGAGGTTTGTAGTTGGGTGAAGAAGATTAGTTGCACTTGTTATTTTCACAATGAACACTTAGGAACATGTATATATGTTGCCAAGGAGAGGCTCTCCTAACCATGGGCTGAGGATGCACTTGATCAGATGGCAGTTAAGAGACCATGGCCTTAGGGAGTCACAAACTACTTGCAGAATGCCTCACAGACATCTTCTCCCATGGGGAAATGTTGCAATCTTCAGTTTTACTGGCTTCTTTAAGCCCCAGATTCTTTAAAACTGGATATTAGCATAGCCCCACAGCTCTGGGATAACAAGTTCTGAGACACCATGCAGGTGTTGGGGTCTTTACCCCCACAAGCACAGCTGCTCATCTTGTTAGCACACCTCCTCTCCAGTCTTTCCTCTCCGTCCAACAAATTCAGGTTTGAGGGACGGAAGAGCACTAATGAGGCATTTTACCACCCCCAAACAGGCTTGTTCCTTGACATCCCCGGCAGAGCCTGGCTCTCCAGCCTCGCCTCTCGTCCCTTCCCCCAGGGATCTTGCAGCAGCCTCAGGCACTCTCAGCTTCCTAGCAAAGCTTCTCCAATTTCTTTGTTATTTTTTCTCTGGCTTTATTTATGAAAGTGGTGTGCCAAAACACTGTCCCCCTCATTGCCACCCCTTTTCTCTCTGTTCTGTTTCCCGTTGGGTATTTTGCTCTGACACACCAATTAAAGACGCAAAACACGAGGTGGGAACATCTGGCCCTGGCTGTAGAGCACTGTCAAGGAGAGAAGTTCCTAGACATGAAGTCAGCTTTTTCCCCCCTCTTCACGGGACCTTTCTGTGGGATGTTCAGGGCTTCCTGCCGCAGCCCCCAGGGTGGCCAGCAGCCCCCAGTCCGTGCTTCGCTCTCTCCAACACAATTACAGTCTGCAAATGTTTAAAGGCAGTTTCTTTTGAGTTAGCCACATGCTTCAAATTGTTATGTGGTTAACCACTGAGAACAAACCCCCACACAAATACCTAAGGATCAACTTGCTCGAGCCAGGGTGGTAGCAGTGGGGGCAGAAGAGGAGAGGGGAGACTTCCTCATTTTGCTTTTGATGAGAAGAAAATAGAGTTATCTTTTTACTTTCCTAAAGTGCCAGCAGCGGCCGTGTCACAGTGCATGCTGGGTGATGCCGTTTGCACATTTGTTTGCAGATTCAAGGAGCCTTGTTCAGCAGCTGTGGCCATGCACACCACGGGCCACATCCTCGCCTCCTCCGCTGGTGTAAATCAGCTCTCTGGTGAATAGGAACTGAAAATGCAACCCCCTCTCCCTGTGTGATGTGCAAGTGCCAAGCTGGGGGAAGACTTCTGCGCTTTGACATTGCCCTATCCCATGTCCCTTAACTCTTATAAAAGCTGAATACTTTTCTGCTGATTCACATAGACAGATGGATTTTGTTAACTCCAGTCGAGATAGAGGAAAACGCACTAAAAGCATCACTTGGCAGGGCTGAACCCAGCTTTGGGGTTCAGGGGGGAGCTGAGCAAGTAGCTTCACATCTCGCCCTGTTCAGTATGGATGGAGCTTGGCTCCTGGGTGCCACATGGGAGGAGCGATGTGTGGTCTAGGCTGAGCCCTGCTGCTAATCAGTGTCTGAAATAATGACCCATGCTGTCATTCCATCCCCCTCCTTGTGCCCTCTCTGGAGCTCTGCAGCTCCCCAAAGCCCAAGAAGAGGCTTGGAGCCAACAGCAACAGAAAAAGAAACACCCCAAAACAAGCACAGAACTCAAATCCCCACAGTAATTCCATTACATCTGCTTAAATCTTCTTAAGTTACAGAGGATTTTAGTGAAGTAAATTAACTTCCCTTTGCTTGCATTTCCTTGTATTTTTGAAGACTATGAAACTGTTGAGGAGCAAATTGTCTTCCAAACTTATGGGGACAGTTTCCAAACATGACTGGCAGAGCTGTTCGTGCAGTGCTCCTGAGAGCGGACAAAAGTGGAGATAGAGATAATTACTTTGCCACCGACCAACTTTAAGATCCATCTTAACTTTATTTTAATTTCTGAAATGGCAGATTAAAGGCTCACAACATGGCTAGGATAGTCTTGAAGAGGAAGATGTAATCCAAATGTGATCTGCCTTCTCAGGTGTGAAACAAAATTGAATTCTTTGCTTTTTGAGGAAAACTGCATGAAAAGGAAGGGTTAAAATTTTTTGGATGTGGGGGACGTTTTCGGTGAAAGTGGTTTAGTTCCTCTGGTCCATTCATCATCTGAGCAGTGAAACATCACTGCACTTATGAAGGTAGCTCTGCAGGACTCTGTACCTGTCAAAATTGTTTATCCATACTTGCCAACAACAGCAAGAAAAGCAGGAGAACTGGCAGTCGTGATGGTGAGTGAGTTGGACACATGGAGTGAGGGCGCATGAACCGAACCTCCTCACTGATGCAGAAAAAGAAAATGAGTGAGGAAGAGAACATTACAGCATGAAGTGTCTAATCTTAGAGAGTTTGATGGTACGGTTCGTTACAAAAAAAGAAGAATTTGCAGAATTTCTTCATGGGCAACTGAGCAGGTAGGTCTTGGTGGCCAGTTAGTCCTCATGCTGTTGAAGGTTCAGGAATAAATGCCAGCAGAAGCAGCTACTGGGGGACATTGGCACATTAACATTATCGACCATGAGTAACTGATTGGGAGTATTGCACTTAGATAACTGAAAACTGATGTGATAATCAGTTGTTAAGGAATTATTAAGGAACTTCTGAGTGCTTAGTATTGTTATGTGAAAATATATAAAAAATTCTCAGTCTAAATCCAACAGAACCTTAATCCTATGTGAGGGCTATTAGGAAAAAAAAAAAGAGGGGGGCGGGCAGGGAATTCAGGTTTATAAAAAGAAACCCGTACACAATGAGCTGAAGGTTGTGCTTCTGCACTTCCTGCTCTGGGTGTGAGCAGAAGAGGAAATACCAAAATACCACCATAAAAACTATTCCCACAGCATTCCCAACCTGGCTGAAACTAGAAAAGTTCTGACATCCCTGCAAAAAAGGGGTGAAACCCCACAACTGACCCCGTCTCAAGGATCTTACTCATAGGAAGGCCAACAAAATTTCCAAAGCTAGGAGATTTGGGTAGACCTAGATAAGTCTTTATATTTCCCCTGACTCGTCATCTGTATTTTCTGCAGTTCATGGATCATTGATGACATTTGACTCTCCTGCCAGGTTTGAGAGGAGCACATTTCTGCTACAGCCAGTTTGATCACATCCATGACATCAAACTGCATGTTAAGTGCAAGGCAGGGCACCACGGCCCAGTCTAACTCAGGTGAGGGGTTCCTTGCCCCCCCTTTCATTTTTTGACAGTCAACCCACTACAATGAGAGTACATCCTACATATACAGCAAGACTTTTCAATGCATAAAATGCCACCAGTTTCAGTGTTGCCCCATGTTGATGATTAAAACTGAATTCCTGGAGATTCCTAGGCAGACAAGACTTTAGTTTGGTCTGGCTGCTCTAGCAAACCTTCCACTTATAGCAAAGAAAACCTTGAAGATGAGCAGCAGGATCACATTCAATGGGTTGTACAGATAGCTGGCACACCAGGCAGTTCATTTAAAACCTCAAATCTGAAAGCTTTGCAAAGAACTTGGAAAATGGCTCTTTCCCTTTATTGGTATAAGAAGGAAAGTATTCTGTCCTACTAACCCCCCCAAAATTTAAATATCAAAGTCTCAGGTTTGACATGCAGTACTATACACTAGAAATCAGGAGTTGTTCAACAGTCTAAGAAAAAACAGTAAAATTACTATAAAAAATAAAATTACTATAAAAAGCTGGTTTTCCTATAAATGTTTCCCTACAGCTGAGCAATTCCTGAATCAAGTTTTTCCCCTACAATTAGAGAATCAAATCCCTGGACTGGGTCCAGTGAGGAGCTCAGGAATGTTCAGCACAACCACAGCCTCCAGCCATGGGACAGAACAAAAGTTGCAACAGTGATGATGCTTTATCTTCCACAACTTACTCCAACAACACTTCCATGCATGCCAATAATGAAATCTGCTTCAAAGAGACCTGAAAAGATTTCTTTCAAATTCTGAGTCACTGATTTTGAGACTGGTCAACTCATTGCATTTGTGAACGTGGTTTAGCTAAAACCACCCAAGGCTGATAATGTCATCATGAACTCTCACATCCAAAAATGAAGCTAAAACCTTAGCTAAGCCCCATGTCTGAATGCAGCTTTCCAGTTCATTCAGAGCAGCACAGCACTCAGCATTTTCCCTCCAACAACAGAAAGCCCCTTTCTGGCCTCCCGGAACATTGCTGCATGGAATCCACTGTCACTCCTACTGCAAACTTATTTAAGAGACAATAGGGCAAATAGTTGGCACACAGATTCTTCTTAAAACTTAAATCTAGACCCACAATAAAATGTAAAAGGCCAAGGAAACATGCAAAGACAATCAGAAAATGTTCATTTTTCTTTTAAAATTAATTTTTGCTGAGAGTGAGACATTGCAATTTACAATGTGGGCCTCATTCTTCAAGTCCTTTCTTACATGAGCTCTTTTAAAGTCACTGAGGTTGTTTACATTAGTAAAAGTTACTTACATGAGAAAGGACTCACAGAATCCGGCCTTACACATTTTGCTATGAAGTTTACCTAGACATTATCTGGGTAGTGGAGCAGTGTGTGTATTTTCAGGAACGAAAACTGGACTTCAGTTGTTTTTTTTGGAAAAAATTCTGACTTCAGCTTCACCCATCTGCTTTTCGCAGCTTGCTCCGCAGCCACATTGAATGGACGGGCTCAGCCTTTGTCCCTGTCTCTGAGCTGCTCGTTACCAGCCACGCTCAGCCCCGACGCGCTGTAACTCACCAGGACGTGTGCAGTCTGAATTCCCATTCCAGATTTGGTCCTCAAGCCTAAGGCCATTATTCCATCTCAGACTAAAACATATTCTCCCATGGGCAGCTGAAAAAGAGCATGTTTCTTCAGGTTTTCTTGCCACAAAATTGTAAAATAAAGTGAAATTAAGTAATAATAATAAAAAGGAAATCCAATGTACGGCAATCCTCAGAGTTCTGGAGTCTAAGATTGTTGATCAGCATCCATAAATGTCCTGACCGGTGAAGAGACACAGGCACTACAACTGGAAAGAGAGCAGGAAGGAAAACCTACCATGTGAGCAAAGTTAAAAAAAAAGGGGGGGGGGGGGGGGAAGAGAGAGAGAGAAAAAGGTCTGCTCACTGGACAGCACTTGGGCTGATAGCAGGGATTTCAGGAAATCCAAACACTCAGACAGGAAATCTGAACACTGGATAAACATGCCATAATCTCCACAGATACAGTTAACGTGCAGCGTCCCTGTTAACCCATTGCCTGCCCATGGCTGAGCCTGAAATCAGATCTGCGATATGAGACGCCTGGAAACACAAGCTGCCCGGGGGGCTCCACAGCCTGAGTGCTCAGTCTGAGCAGCAGCCCTGCATTCAGCCCTGTCCTCTCCTTTTTTAACTCCATTGATTTCTACACTTCACTAAAGTGCTGCTTTAGAGAAAAAGTGCACAGTTTTCCTCGTCTGAGAAGGAGATGCACCCTGAGCCCTGCAGCCTGCCTGAATTCCCGTGTGCCACTGACTGTGGGTACGTGGTAGTCCTGAGGTAGTTCTACCTGGTTCTTTTTCCACATCTCTTTTGCCATATCACAAGATTTGTATGGCTGTCTGTGGGATATTTGCAGAGTCCCAGCGATGATTTACTCCAGGCTGGTGCAGTGGGGACCCCCTTTATGCCATTTTGTCTAGGAATCTAGTTCCATGGCAGAGGGGCTGGAATTAGATGACCTCTAAGGTCCCTTCCAACCCAAACCATCCTATGATTCTGTGAAGTGAGGAACAAACTCTGCAGTCTCTGGCAAAATTAAGATAAAGCCTGTTTGGTTGGTTATTTTTGGAATATAGATTTTGCTCTTCGTGTCTTGTGGTTCACTCGACATCCTTAAAATATCACTTCTAGGCTTCTTAATTTATTTCTTTTATATGATCTACCTTGGTTCACTATTAATGTAAAGTTCTTAGCTAGTTACAAAAGCAAGGAGAAGCAATAATATTGCATAGAGCTGACCCCTTGCTCCCATAGATGTAATTAATAACGTGAGGTTTACATGAGAGTTGCCAAATTTAAATTCATAGTGTAACAAGCACACACACACACACACACACAGAGTTAAGCCCCTGCATGTTTGCAGAATGGGGACTTCACTGTGTTTTCTGGAGGAGGACAATTGCAGGCTTCTCTGCTTTCCAGAGGTTATGGACTCCTAAGGCAAGGGCCCACTTGCAAAAATGCTTCCTCTCTCTGAAAACTGACTTTTTGGGACAGTCCTGCCTAAATATGTTAGAAAGAAAACATGTCTTTAGATTTTCTGATTCTCCTATGACTTCATAGAAATAAAAAAAAAAAGATAGAAATTAGTACCTTGGATTTCACTTGCTGGTGGACGTAATTAGACACAGAGGTAATATCCACTGACTGGTGCCCTTGCTTAAGGCACTGGAAATTAGCTCGTCTGAAATGGCCCTGATGTAAGTCCCGGATGCAATATTAACCTGTGTCATTATATTATGGTTCCTGCCAGGAACAAAATAGGAGCACTATAGGAAAAGGCTTCCTTCAGCACCTTCTACTACTTGCAGTGTGTTTCTGCTTATCATTTCAAAGACAGAAGCTTTGGCAAACCATCCTTCATTACAGCATTCCCTGGAAGTGGCCAGGCTTGGACATCATGCCTGGACTATGGAATTAGGTGTGTTGGCTCCAGGGAGCCTGGCAGCAGAACTGCGGTGGAAAATGGGGCTTTGGGGGCATCCCTTCCTCAGGAACTCTCCTCTGGTCTCTGGCCTAATTATTGACGCAGAAAATATCTTTCAAGTTGTGTCCTCATGTTCTTAGTCATTCTACTACTTTTTAGGAAGCATGAGGCTGGTGATGGAGGTCAGTCCCTGTGAGCATGGTTGGAACACTGGTGGCTGCATCTGTGCAAAGAGCTGGTAGAACAAATACTTGACTTTAGAGGCATGAAGTCATCTGCCTTGCCTAGCACGTGCTGCATGAAACAAGGACCAAATGGTTGCTTGGTGATGTCAGGAGGGAACTGGTGGAAAAACAGGGAAAAATTAAAACATGTCGGGGTTGAACTTTTTTTCTTTTTTTTCTTGTTCCATGTGCTTTGCCAGTGAGCTATTTCAGTTATTCACTTTTTTTCCATAGAAGTTCTTCTGTTGTCACAGTATTTTTCACCTTCTCTTTTCTTGTATTTTCCCCTTAGTGCCACTCTTTCCAGTAGCAAAAGGAAAGCAAAAAATAGAGAAAAGGTATAAAGTGCAGCCTTTTCAGTATAACTGAAAAAAAATTTAAAAAAGAAAAGAGCGCAAATAGGCGTAAAACTTCAAAATATGCATTTTGACCAAAAAAATGCCTTTTAAGATTGAGAGACTTTTCATTTGAAAACGTTCAAGCAGCTCTAGAAAAAAAAGGAGCTGGGGGAAGTGGGATATAATTTATTACCACTAACATCTGCTGTAAATCAGTTAGAGGTAGGCAAACATTCCCTACCAGGGCAGAGTTAGGTCAAGGTGAGAGGGGATAAAGCAATAATTAAAAAGACCAGCGTCCTCCAGCTACCTTCAATAGACTATAAGCAGAAGAGCAAGTGCTTGCTGCAAAACTGGGGTTCTGTCTAGAAAAATTTCAAAAGGGGGAAAAAAATCATTTATATTCAATGGAAAACTATCAGTTTATAATACATCTCCAACAATTTCCGTACAGGACCACAAAAAGTGTTATACTTTTCTGGTTTTTTAGTTAAAAAATAAGTAGAAAAAAAATGTTGTGCTTACTGTGAAAAGTTTAATTTTATGAGACATTTCTGTTGAAAAACTCTACAGAAAGGTGTTATTGTCAGTCTTGGTAAAACAGTGAACAGAGACAGCATGTACGCAAAATAATGAAGCTGACAATAATAAACTATACAGAAACATTCCAGCCGAAATGGGGTAGAAAGAAATCTTCAAACTCAAGCAAGCAGAGTTATCAAAGCTAAAGAGTAGATAAAGATTCCTGGAATGGCACAGCAGCTGCAAAAACTCCCCCATCACCTTAGGAAAGAAAAAACCAGTGGCCTTAGTACAGATGTGAAGATGCTTGCTTTTAAATTGGGAAAAACCCTCTACCACATCCACCACTGATGTACCCGCAGCAGCTGAGCTTTCTGATCACTTGCTCTACATCCCCAGGATGTAGCTAGGATGTATTCCTAGAGCTGATAACAAAATTGTCACTTCTGCCACAAAGAACTCTATGGCTACTGAATTAAGACAAATCAGTTAATTAAAGATTAAAAGGGTTTAGACATGCATGTGAAAGATAAAGCACATGAAATCATTCTTGAGATCGTGAACAAAATGCTGAAGAAAGTTATCATCAACCTATGAGGCCCCAAGCTCTGTTATTTTTCATAGTTCAATGACAAGCACTATCATTATAATAGTTAGGAATTTATTTTTTTTTATTATAGGTTTGAAAGAAAGATCAGTTCCTTACTGCCCTACTTAATGGATTTGGAGAAGATTTCAACAGAATAAATAAAACATTTGGAGAAAGAAATTGCAGGTCCCAGTTTTGTCATTCTCCACCCTTCAGTCACCCAGAGGCTTTATATCCTTGAAAAAAATATCTTAATATATTCACATGAAACTAATTTACTTTCCCTTTTGAGCATGGCCAGCCGTGTGGCTCAGCCATCCCAGATCTCTCTCTCTCTAGCTACCAAAAACTGGATGCCAGAGAAATACTGTGGCACGCTAAATCAGGTTCCCCAATCACACTGTGACTCTATCTGGATTTACTACAGCATATACTAAGACTTTGCAAACATTAGAGAAAATGAGTAGAAAGCACTCTCCAAAAGGATTTCATAAACACTGACACAACTTACCATAAGCCATAAACACTATTTTTCTTGAAAACTTCAGTAATTAACTTGTTTAGAGACTTCTTGCTGTGCTACAAAACATACCTCTTTGTGCACTGGCTTTCCATTTTAGCATTTCCTTGGAGATCCCTGCCACTTTTATTGCTAGTCCTGCTCCTTCCTAAATGAGCAGCCAAAGAAGGTTTACTTTTGAGATCGGCACCCCTGCTGGCAATGTTGCACTAGGAAAAGCACCAAGCCCCCTCCATCCAGCAGCAAACCATGTGCTCTTACATTACACAAGAAACATTGCCACTTTCCCCACTGTTCATTCAGTGAAATACAGCAGAAGCTGTGTTCTAACAGGTTTAACGACATGTTTGTACATTTATTAAGCAAATAGCACCTCTTGACGTTCTGAAAGGTCCGGGCAGTAGAAACTGCCTTGACAAGAAGCACTTGACCCTCAGTGGTAGCTACAGGCTGCACTAATGCGCAGAAGACTGTGCATGTTTCATTTTCAACTGTTTTTAGAGTTTTCTTTTTTTAAATAAGAAAAAAAACCCCAAACCCTGAAGCATTTCCTTTTTTGCCTCTCCTTCATTGTTCCTTGTTACAATGGCAAAAATGGAGAATATTTTCGTAGTCCTCGTTTTTCCCCTCTGTTTTCTTTCAAATGTGTCATGTGAAGAGAGGAAACCAAAGACATGTACAAACAATTTTTTAACCAGCTCTGCTCAAAAAATGTTGTATAGAAATATACAGTAAAGAGTACTAAAGAAAGCAGATGTCACCTAGAGAGGTCCCCATGGTGTCAGAGTAGCTGCTGACTTCATCTTTTGCCAAAGATATGTGGACAGTCTAGATAATGTTTAGAGACAACTATAAGTTGCACCCCAGACCCAAGTTACAACAAAAATGTTGTGTGGAGAAATCTGAATCTCTCTACATCATTCTCTATAGGTTTTCAGGATATCAGCTGTGCTGAAAGGGCTGGGTTGGAAGGACACCTTGGACACGTGACTGTCACACCAGGCTTATTCTCCAGCTGTCGCCAAAGTTTTCCTTGGTTTCCTTTCTAAAAATGGTTGAAAAAGACGCCTCTTCAATGTGTTGTCATTGGTTTGTTACAGTGAAGTTAAATGACAAACTGAACTCAAGAATTCCAGACATTAACAAACACTATAACAAACCCCAGTTGATCACCAGATTGGTTTAGCAATTAGAGGATTTTTTAAAAAAAGAAATGTAAGCTTCTCATGATCTGGGTCTTTGGAAGTCATATGAGCAATTATTTTAAGCTATTTTTACAAATGAAGACTAAATGTATACATAAAAATTAGTGCTATATTTCTTGTCAATCCCTTATCACAAGGAGCTGAGCATTTGTGAGTATGGATGGGTGCCATGAGACTTGTCATAGGCATGTGAGAGTCAACACTGTTACAAATGCTGCAAGCATCACATGCTCTAAGCACTGAATATTTGTAGGCAACATAGGCTGTGTGCATAAGTTGTTAGCCTGGAGAGCTTTAGAGTGGTCCAGAAAATTAAAGGCCACTGTGGAAAAAATGTTATTTCTTATTTTATTCACAGCTTTTGAAAATAAGTGATGGCTGTCATGGAAACATGCCTACAAAGAGGAAGATAAACTCAAATCCATTTTTTTTTTCCACTACTGTAATTGATTAGGAGTTTAGATTTTCATGCATATGCATATGTGTGTGTCATCAAAATCCAAACCCTTGAATGCTGATGAGGAAACAGGACTGAGAAAAAAAGCCAAAGGGTAAAATAGAAGTCTTCTCTGTTACGGCCTCAATGTATATAGATGAGAAGAAGATGGCCCAGCAGAAGGCTGGGACTGCTGCAGAAAGATGTGACTTTTGCAGGGAGAGAACCAGGACAGTGTGGGTGGTGGGGTGGCCTCTGTTAGACCCAGTGAGTCAGAAAGTGCTGTATCCCATGCTCAGAAGGGCTTCAGTGCCTGTCCTCCACTACCAATGCACCTGGGACCAGCACTAGAGAGGTTTGTGGGGAGAAGTAGTGATTAGAGAAGACTCGCTATTGTCACAGAGACTGCAGCACTTCCCCAGAGGAGGAATGGGCTCTGCAGATGTCTCATTTCCATATTTCTCCTCATCACATCACTGTTCTGGCTGCTTACACTCTGGTTATAGGCTCCTCTTTGGGAAAAGCTCCTTCATGCCTTGTGGGAGGTGGTGGCTGCCTTCATCCCACTCTCACTTGCTGTGAATCCCTCTGCGAGTGTTCAACATTTGAAACATTCATCCTGGCTCAGCCAGGATCTCTCATTTATGGCCTGCCATGTTATCATCAGGGCTTTCAAACACAGTATCTGTTTTAGGGCTACAAATCACTTCCATGGAGGAAGGTCATACAACACCAAACATTAATTAATCTCCTTTCTGAATGACTCTTCTTGGGCCAAATATCTTGCCTTCCTACCCTGTAATAGCACACACTGCCTCACTAGCTTTGTACTTCAGAAGGAGGTACCCACATTCCTGATGCTCAGGGGAACCACAAAGTAGTGTTCATGTGGTTCTTCTCATACAAACGAGGGATGGTGACTTTTCCTCTTGTGGAGGTCAGATGAGAGATCTGCTAGTCAGTCTTTGGTTATTCAGTGACTAAAGGCCAGAGGTTTATAACCTATTCCAAACACCTTAACACCTTCTGACCAGCCTTTCTGCTGCCTAGGGCCCAGACCCCATTCTGCCCCAGTGGCTTGCCCCACCTGTCCAGTCCTAGGAAGCAGATTAAATTGTTAATGATGTTTCATTAGGCAGGTTCATGGATAACGCCAAGTTCAAGTTCTTACGCTGGCCTTGGTCAAATCACCCAAACTTCAGTTGAAGTGGCAAATCCCAGGGCACTTCCAGACTGCTGTCTGGTTGTGTTTTGGCTTAATCCCAACCTGAAGCAGGACGAAGGGACGGGCGATAACCCTACTCCACTCCACTCATACATTGCCACGTACCTTCTGCTTAGACAAGACACAGCCTGGGTCTCTGGCTACACCTCTTACCTTGATGAACTGTACCTCAGGTTGGGGTCCATTTTCTTGTTAGGTGTTTTATGTTGGTTATGTTTGCACTGTCTGTAAGGTCTGCATCTCAATTTGCAGCTCTGTGCCTGAATTTTCTCTGTATGGTGAGCCCATGGCCTTTCTCACACTAAAGACTGAGTGGGAGCCAATGTCTAATTAATGCATATGATCAATAAAATAGGATATTTCAGTTGGAAGGGACCTAAAATGTTCATCTAGTCCAACTACCTGACCACTTCAGGGCTGACCAAGAGTTAAAGCATGTTGTTAAGGGCATGTCCTTATACCTCTTAAACACTGACAGGCTTGGAGTGTTGACCACCCCTCTTGGAAGGTTGTTCCACTATTTTGACACCCTCTGAAGCATGTTGAAAGAAGGGCAAAGCAGCTGTGGAGGGGTCTGGAGCACAAGTCCTATGATGAGCAGCTGAGGGAGCAGGGGGTGTTTAGCCTGGAGAAAAGGAGGCTCAGGAGAGGCCTTATTGCTCTCTACAACTCCCTGGAAGGAGGTTGTGGTCAGGTGGGGGTTGGTCTCTTCTCCCAGGTTACACAAGACAGGACCTGAGGAAATGGCCTCATGTTGCACCAGGGGAGGTTTAGATTGGACAATGGAAAAAAATATTCACAGAAAGGGTGGTTAAGCATTGGAACAGATTTCCAAGGGAAGTGGTTGAGTCATCATCCCTAGAGGTATTTAAAAGACATGTAAATGTGGCACTTAGGGTTAGTAGTAGTTTACCATAGTCTAATGGTAACTTGGAAGTGCTGGGTTAATGGTTGGGCTTGAAGATCTTAAAAGTCTTTCCCAACCTAAAATGACTCTATGATTCCATGAAATGCTTCCTAATATCAAGTCTAAACCTCCCCTGATACTGGTTTAAACCATTCCCATGTCCTACCAATGGATCCCAGGGAGAAGAGCTCAGCACCTCCATCTCCCCCTCCCCTCCTCAGGAAGCTGTTAGAGAGCACGAGGTCATCCCTCAGCCTCCTCTTCTCCAAACCAGACAAGCCCAGAACCCACAGCTGCTCCTTACAGGACATGACCTCCAGCCCTTTCACTGGCTTTGTTGCCCTCCACAGGAAACATTCAAGGACCTTCAGATCCTTCTTTAATGTGGGTCCCAGAACTGTGCAGAAAAGTCAAATACAAGCTTGAGCCCTAAGCCAACAGAGGCAAAAACATCTATCTGCCTTAATTCTCCATGTACAAATGGTCATAATCACAGTGTATGACCTTACAACACATTACTCGGACACAGGTTGCACAGATGCTTCAGGAGTGGGATTTGTAAGGCTTAAGCATGAATTTTAAGGATGGGATGATGTCTCATATTTCTACCATTATGGGTCTAGTGGTCAAATTGGATTCTTTGCTGTATAAGAAACTAGAGAAAATGTCATGCAAGGCGGACTGGATTACATCAGTTTTCCCTCTCTTGCTTCAAGACTTCATATACATTCAATGTGAAAGCTTGGTTTTCTCACTTAAAATGTACAAGAAGTTTAGAAGAAAGTAATATTCTTGTCTGGGGGAGCTCCAAATCAAGTGATTTCTAAAATAAGCCTGGAATCAAGAGCCACTGCTGTTAGCTGTGTGAAAAAGGAGAGGAATATTAACTTCTGTGGGAGGAGGAGCTGTACCTTAAAAAAAATGTTGCTATTGAACGCAAAGCTGGTATGGAAAGCTCAAGTAATTGGAAACACATGTTCCTGGCAGCAGGAGTACAGCACATAAACTGCAGAAGAAAAATAATAATAGAAAGGACACAGAATATTTGAAAGTATAGCAAGAGAAGTCAACATTTTACAACTTGTTAATAGTGACTATACCTGGAATATTGTTTCACTTCACCATTAATCTTAAAAACACAAATATACCTGTTGACTTTCTATTGTACACCAACTTTAAAATAAAACAGAGGTCTCAGGCATGTTGGATGATAGTATTACATAAGGAGAATATTTTAGTAAACTATCTGAACAAAGATGACTCATAATGATACAGATGAATATTTTATTTTAAACACAAAATGTTGTGAATTACTTAGCACCTAAAAATAACACGCCCCCTCTTAACTCTCAATGAACTGTGTTGACGTTGCAGGGGTTTCGAACTTCTTCAGTACAGCAAATCATCCATCTTTTGTAGTCTGTTAACAAAAATATCTCTTTTCAGGCCAAAGCTTCAAACCCAAAGCACACATAAACCCCCTCACGCCCACACTCCCTTCGGTTTCCAGCTTTTTGTTCCGCCTCTCTCCCTTCTTGGGTAGTAAAAGCCACAGGAGGAAGGAAGGCTGTGAAATCTGCACAGAAAAATTAAAATTCAATGCATACTGTAAAATATACCATAACCATACTGTAAGAGAGTGTAGATCAGTCACTTAAAGCTGCGTGGGTAGAGCTGTGGCAGAGCTGCCTCTTCCCCATCTTTGGTCACTTAAGCTTCTCCCCATCCCTGTTGGATATGTGAATATGTGGTTTTCACTTCTTGATTCATCCCTGATTTACCCTCCCTCTCTTCTCAGCAGGAGTGAGTTTTGCAGTTCTCAAATGTCTGTGCACTGACCCAGTTGCAGTCTAGATCAGCCCTGGTCAGCTCGGGGCAGGCATATCCTGCATAGCAAGGGTGTCTCAAGCAATTTTGGTCATGGAAACTTAGATCTTTCTTAGGCCCTGTGCTCTTGAAAGTCATCATACATGAACTGGATGCAGAACTGGAAGGGATACTAAGAAAGTTTGCAGATGATACAAAACTGGGAGGAGCTGTTTACTCCCTCGAGGGCAGGAAGGCCCTGCAGAGAGACCTCAACAAATTAGAGGACTGGGCAATCACCTAATAACCAACAATATGAAGTTCAATAGGGGAAAGTGCTGGATTCTGCACCCGGGATGGGACAATCCTGGTTGTGGGGACAGACTGGGGAATGAGATGCTGGAAAGCAGCACTGTGGAAAGGCACCTGGGGGTCCTGGTCTGTGGAAAGTTGAACACGAGTCAGCAGTGCCCTGGCAGCCAGGAGGGCCATCCCTGTCCTGGGAGGCATCAGGGACAGCATCGCCAGCCGGGCAAGGGAGGGGATTGCCCCGCTCTGCTCTGCACTGGGGCAGCCTCACCTCGAGTCCTGTGCAGTTTTGGGTGCCTCAATATAAGAAAGATACTAAGCTTTTAGAGCTGGAGGGCAACAGAGATGGTGAAGGGCCTTGAGGGGAAGCTGTATGAGGGGCAGCTGAGGTCACTTGGTCTGTTCAGCCTGGAGAAGAGGAGACTGAGGGGAGACCTCATTCCTTGTGAAGGGAAGCAGAGGGGCAGACACTGATCTCTTCTCTGTGGTAACCGGTGACAGGGCCTGAGGAAATGGCCTGAAATTGTGTCAGAGGAGGTTTCGGGGAGGTTTAGTTTAGATATTAGAAAGAGTTTCTTCAGCCAGAGGCAGAGGGTGGTTGGGCACTGGAACAAGCTCCCCAGGAAAGTGGTCACAGCCCCAAGCCTGATAGAATTCAAGAAGTGTTTAGACAGTGCTCTCAGACACATGGTGTGTCTCTTGGGGATGGTGCTGTGCAGGGCCAGGAGTTAGACTCCATGATCCTTGTGGGTCTCCAACTCAGCTTATTCTGTGATTCTGTGGTATATACTTGCTTTCAAAGATGTGAGAGTATATGTCTGTTTGAAAAGCCATTTTCAAACTGTCAAATTTCAAGCCACTGTCAAATTTCAAGTTCTTCTAATGGAGGAGTGAAGTTTCATGAACAAGGCCTCCACAGTGCTGTAATGTTGCGGGTAGGGGTAGGAGGTGGAAAGGAGCTTTCCTTGCAAATTCATCATCTTGGATGACTCAAGCCTTTAAAGTTCCAGAAAGAAATAATTATTTAAAATAGATCAGCCTGAGACAGACAGCTAAGGTAGAAGTAGTGGCAGAAATAGCTACAGCATAGTGAACTAAATTTCTCAGGGGTTTCATATGGTTGAGGCTATTTCAGTAATCAATGGTACTTCCTGCAAAAGCTTGTAATCCAAAGGCCCTGAAGCCAACGGGAAACTTTCCCTCAGTTTTTTGGTCTTCAGGTCAGACTTCTGAATCATTCAGTGCTGTAGCTATTCATAGGGAATACAACATACATGGTCAATCAAAAGCCAATTCTAACACTGCATCTCAAGATTGGCATAATCTTGCACTTCACACGTTTGATTTCCTCCCTTTGCCAATGTCACTTGGCCTCTGTTCATCATGGGCCACCTTTAATGTGTGGTTTAATGGTTTTTCTTCTGCTAAATGCCAGGTAAATTATCTCATCTGTGAAAGAAAAAGAAGGGATCCTTCAGAGGAAAGACAGAAATAGATGTTGTATGCTATGGGGTCTTGAAAAGCCTGTGCAGTGACAAGAGTATATTTTATTCCAGTAAGAGTAGAAACTTATTCCCACACCTACACGTGTTTTCCAGCTTTTCTGTGATGAGCTCCACATCTCAATAAAGAAATTGCCTCATGGGCACTTATCGTCCAAGTCATCGTGTAACATCGCTGTGGCAATTTACATTACATGGAAAACCATACTGAAAAAGAATTTGTGCCTCTTTTTAAGAGGTCTTTAGAGGAATATGGGTATTGACCTTCCTGTAAAAGTTGACCATGGTTTCTGCTTTTTCTGTTTATCTCATCTCTTCTCCTTCCCTTGGCTCTGTTCCTTTCAGATGAAGTCCAGGATGAAAGGCAGCATACTGCAGTAACAGTGAGCTCACCACTGTGCCGTGGACCACAGCTGAGGAATCTCCATCCCAGTCCTTTTCTAGGGTGAAGTTTCAGTGTGACATGCAAAATGCTAACAGATCACAGATCTTATTTAAAAGCAAAATAAAAGAAGGGCAAATCAACACCCCCAATGATTACTTCAGAGAGAGCTTTACAGCCAAGGATAACACCTCTCCCTGGTGCATTCTGCTGTATTTTTCCAGGGTCATTTGCCTTGCTTTTGCAGAAACAACAGGATGGCACTGGGACCTGAACTCTGACTCTCTGCTGTTTCTGCTGTTCTGGATGCTGATGCTGCTCTTTCACAACAGCTGAGTTAGATCCAGATGGACATGTGAGTTATCTTTTCTCTAAAGAAGAAACATCAACTAAACCCCTGACACTTTTATATAGTTAAGAAGTTACTTCTGTCATTTCTTGGCATGATAGATTATAGACTATTAACACCATGTTAATTAGTCTATTTGCTTATGAAAATACCAGATTGTTTCTTGTTAAAGTAACAGATTCACATCAATCCCCATTCATTTTAAATACATGAATTTCATCACTTTCACGTAAAGAATGTGCAAAGAAAAATATTTTTTTTTGTAGGACTTGTAGAGATGAGCATGTTTGAAATTTCAAAATGGAATAATAGGTAGAGTTGGCATTACATTTAACTGCCCAGGAAAAGTATTTCAATACATGGAATAGTATATAACTTTTGAACATTCCCTTCTTACAGCAAAGGTGAATCTTTAGACACTGGTCTATTCTCAAAGGCTTCTTTAGGACCTATCTGAAATCTCCTCATATCATGCCATGCAGGACAAGCAGGGATAAGAAAATAATATGACAGAAATACACATAGTAGCAGCAGGAAATTTCTTCTAGCTGATACCTATCCCAGTTTTCCAGCTACTTAATGTCAGCTTTCGTAATGTCAGCTTTTGTTGTCAGATTTTTAGTATTTTTTTATATTTACAAGAAGAGTTTTTGAAGCAGTCAAAACATGTATTTGCATGGTTCACATAAAGCAAAAATGGAAAACTGAATTACTGGGGAGCAGGCCAGTCAAATATCTGACATTTGGGACATTCCTTCTAATTTAATAAGAATAATAATTAATAATATGAGGAGGGGTCATCTGAGTGTTCTTGACCTAAGGAATATGGTGACAACTGCCATAGAAGAAAGTTGCAGAAAACAGGAAAAAGAAAGGAAGCTGTGGGTAGCCTTCACTTCAGATAACCTGTGACTTAAGTGACTGATTCCTTGTCTGAGCTTTTCCTTTCTAGGAGCTCCTGATGCTCAAGAGAGGGTGTGACACAAGGCATCAGATGACGGCAGTGTTAACTCGAGGTCTCTGGAGGAGATTGGCCAATGTCCAAGAATCAGGAGCCTCTCAAACATGCTGCATTCTTATAGCAAGATTGCAGGGGAGAAATTTTCCCCTCTTACATCCATGGGCAGGATGTAATATGTGCATTACTCACATAAGGTACTGCACTATGTTCACAGCTTTTCCCTGAGCTCACTGCTAGAGCCAAAGTGTTGGAGTAGATTAAAGGGAACATTTGCGCCTAGTGAAATCTCGAGTTGTTCCAATGTCAGTGAAGGCTGGGGAGCCACTTTGCTGTAGTCAAGCATGCTGAGCAATGTCTGATTTTAATGCAAACCAAAGCTCTCCTCAGCATGACTGAAGGCTGCAGTGTTGTTTCTTCACGTCATGCTCATTCTCTAGGGGTGTCTGGGTCATCTGCTGTGTGTACAGAGACATTGTCCCTCACCCATCAGGGCTCCAGCAGCTGCTTGTTGGTGCTCAGAAATGCAACCAAGGCCTCAAGACAGCGGGAGCCCACGCTAGGAGGGTGAACCAGAAAGCTGGAATTACAGCACTTGGATCTTGGCCAGAAACACCAGGGTGAAGAAAAGAACCCTCCAAACGAGCTACTGAGACCTTATGTGGCGGTCACCAGCAGGATGTTTGTTTTCCATCTCCTCCATGGGACTGCACATCCAGCCGCAGTTTCCCATCTTAAAGCAGCACTGGGATCTTTGTTCAGGACTGGCTCAGAGGAAATGGTGCCACTCAATGGTGGCACTCATTCAATGGTGAATCACTGTGTGACTTCCCCCAGTTTGGGGGTTTTCCTCAGAGACCTTGGAACTCATTCTGCAGCCTTCCTCCCCAGTGGATGGATGGATGGAAAAGCAGGAGCTGTGGGATAGCAGCACAAAGAGCATCAGCACTGCAGGCTGGGCTCTCTGTGAGCCTCTGTGTTGCCCCAGGCCTGCTCCAGCAAACCAATACACATATGCTTAACTCTACACTTCTGAGGCATAATCCCATTAATTTAAATGGGATTACTCATGGGCTTAAATTCCTGCAGGATCAGCAGTGAGGTCTGTTGCTGCAGCTGCCGGGTGCAGTACAATTAATGATGTAACAAGAGTTTTGCTCATTCTATACCCAAGGGCTGCCTTGCTGAACATCAGCACTGCTCATAGCCTCCAGCCTGAAAAATGAGCCCTTCTTCAATTCAGAGGTCTCCTGGGTTTTAGCTTTGCTTCGTCGTCCTTTACCTGCAAACCAGACTTTCCTAAACTGAACTCTCCTATGGCTTCTGCCTCTTCTTCATTGTCCCCAGGCTGCATGGAGGATTTTTGTCTCTACCACTGCTTGTGGATCAATGGATCACCTTAACTGCCTTGATCAGTACAGTACAGTGAAACACATGCGCACACACACCCACCCTCCCCCGCTTATCTTCTCTAAACAAGCATATTTCCTCCTACTTAACATCTTTCTGCTAATCTCTACCATCCTGCTAGAGCAGGCTGCGTCTGAAAAAAAAAAATAGCTTCTCTGCTTGCCCTCAGGCCACTTTGGTCATTGGATCCCACTGCCAGCCCAAGGGTAAATCCATTGTCTGCAAGAGGAAAGTTAGTTAAAGCTGGGGATGAAAATATGACCTAAAAATACTTCCTTCTCCCTTGCTTTTTATATTGATGGATATTTTATTTTCTATGTGGTAGCTGCTTTTCTATCTGAAATCATCTGGCCACTTATATTTTAAATGAATCAGTAAGGCTCTGAAGTTAGTGACTTTATTTTAACAAATAGCTTAATGAATTAATTAACCAATACTTTGCTTTTAAAGGCTCATGCACAATGTTAGTAATGTTACATGTAAGTAAGTAACACATATAGAATCAGGAGAGGCAGTCTCTGAGGGAAAGTGAATTGCTTTTGTTTAACTGCATGTATTTTAACATTTTGGGCTTAGAAAAAAAAATAATTCTCCCACTGGAGACCTTTTATGCCAAGTTTGAGCCTGGAGCAACTTTTTATGGCTCAGTTGCAGTAACCCCTTGAATATGGGGGCTTATAATGGAAACTCTGACAAGCTCTCAGCTAAAGCACTTCTAACAGATGTTTCTGTAATGAAAGGGCTGTGCAGAACAGGCAACAGAGAGCAAACTGTATTTTGTATTTTGCAAAGATTACGGATGATTGTGCACAATTTATAAACCGATGGTGGCTTTAACCCAAAGTTGCGTGCTCACACCAGGCTGTGCCCCGTGTGTGTGCATACATTAACAGCAGAGTGTTTCACTAACAGAACCAGCTGTTGAATGCAGCTCTTGTATAGATTTTGAAATACAGGTCACTTTGCTCTTCTGAACAGTAATTTGGTAGTGATGGTGGTGACAGGTATGCTTTCATTCAGAGTGCCCTGAAGATGGACAATCAGTACTCCATTAAACTGGTCTGAGTAGAAACCAAATTGTCTGTAGCTGAGAGGAATTGATTTGACACTTTGGGACTTTCTGCTTTACACTGTGTCATCTCCAGCAGTCACAGATGTGGCAGAATGGATCTCCTGGTCTCCTTCTCCAAGGGGTTGATGGGTACAAGCTGAGTGCCTGGGCTGTGCTGTGCTGGCTTGTCCCCATCTGGGGGCCCTGGGGACAGTGTGGATTTGAGCAGATTGGGAGACTCTGGGGATGAAACTGGGCAGAGAATCAGGAAGTTGTGTCCTCACAGCACATTCTAACCTCAGAGACCCAGATGTCTTGGCCCTCGGTCGCTGGAATGTTGAAGTCTGTCTTAAAACAGAATTATTAAGAGAAAAAAAAAAGAGCTTGAAACTCCCTAGAAAAGAAGGTTTTATATCTGGAAATATTGCTGGGGGTATTTTGGGTTTTGTTGTAATCTCCCTGTCAGTGCTCATTAAGTGCAGTGCAGAGTCACTGGACCATCATCTGAGGGTGTGTTTGATGGTGCTGCAGAGACCTTGAGAGGCAGATGCAAGGCTTGCAGAGCCTTCCTAGGCAAGATGCAAACAGCATTTTTATGTCACACACACACTGATTTGTTCCAAATGCCTCCTTTTTTATGATCGTGTTTTGCCAGTCTGAATTCCTTTTGGGTGAGCAGCAGCGACAATGTGTAATTAACGTTCTCCAGGTTAATGCTCTGTTAATGTTCTGTACCCAGAAAAATGTGGTCCCTGGGGCTGTATTCATCACTGCTTTGCAGGTAGTTTGGAGTAACTGTGTTCCCTATGTGAAAACTTCACTTTTCTCCATCAGTGCAAGGAGCAGAGGCATCTGTTAGTACTGAATGACTGTGATGAAACTGCTTACAGCATTCTTCAAGCGACAGCAGAGGAGAAAAAAAACCCTGGACTGACTTTATCAATTTGCATTTGATACAGCATGTTATTTTTAGGGCTTAGTTAACATGAAAGCATGTGGGTTCAGGAGTGCATGGTGGAGTGGGCTCCTCCCTGCCATCACATTTTGTGCTGCAGTGGACCTGAAAGGACTCCAACTGCTCATTGTGACAAAGCCACTCTAGCCTTACAGGGCAGCTTGTGGCATCAGTGCATTATCCTCTAAGCTAAATTGTCCACTTCTAAGTGTCTGGCCAAGTATTTCTAACTTGTCAGTTATCTGCTCCTTGGAAATGGTTTGGCTGCAGCACTCTTCCGTTTTCCTGACTTTCTGTCTTTGCTTTTTGTTTGTCATGGTCCTTCTTCCCAAATGCCACCTTTGATGTATCAGAGCTGAAAGGGTGCTCCAGCTGCCACGGGCTCCTTAGGAGAGCACAGCCCACACTGGAGCAGGAGCTTCCTCATCAAGCGCCTGTCCCTTGGCCATGGATTCTCTAGTTACGAGAAGCTCAACGTTTTCACCAGCCCACCCTTATCTTTCTGTGGTGGAGCTATCAAGAAGCAACAGATAGCTTTTATCTGAGTGAACCCAGTAAATTTGTCACAACGGATTCAAATGTGGGAATGTTATGTTTATCTTAGTGGAAGCACAAATAATGCAGTTATAACCATAAGCACAGAGGAAAGCAAAACTAGAGCAGTGCAGTGCAGGAGAGGTCTCCAGAGCACATTCCCTCCAGCTTACCCTTCATCAGTCACTGTGGCTTAAAGGGATAAACATTTCATGTCTTCTTTCGCCTATGCCACAGCCGTCTCATCAGTTGGTAAAATTGGGCCTGTGCTGTTCTATCCTCAGCAGACCCCTAATAATCCTCCTCTGGAGGACCTGTTTTGATTTTTAAAGGAATTGGATTTGGATGGAAATAAGCTGTAATCAAAACTTCACCTCTCAGACTTAGGAACTGGTGATCTCTGATGTGCCTGGCAAAGCTGACTTTGGGCAAGGCACAGACATCCACATTTTAGTTGCTGAAAAAAACCAGTGGCTGTTTTGGACTGAAACTTTCAGTAGCTCTGTTTCCATAACTGAAAATGCAAATAGCCAAATTTAAGCCCACAAAAAATATTGTTATCATTAAAATACATTGATGCTATATGTGTTATTTTAATGGGAAAGACTTGACAGCATATCGTAGTTATTCTTGAGTGACTGATAGTTGCATCCACCCCAAGTGATCAATACTAGGTCAAATCTGACCTATGGAAGTGAGTGATTTTCACTACTTACATATGAATGTTATGTATTTGTTTCCCCCAGTGCAATGCATTTCCCCACACTCAGTATTTTAACCTCCTCTTCCACTGTCTGGCTTTTTGGCAGGAGGCTGTGGAGGTTACCAGAGGAGCCTGCATGAACTCATCCACCCATTTGCTGACCATTTGAAATGCTGGATGTCTTCTTGTTATTTATCTGTTCCATTCATAGAGACTCATATATGAACAGTAAATTAGCTGAGAGTGCACAGTGACATACTCTGAAACTTTAAATTTATGTGTGCATATTTAAGAACCTCCATAAAAATGCATTAGGGCATTGCAGGAGTTGAGGGTGGGTTGCTGTATTTGGTCTATACAAAGGGAATCTAAGGTGCAGAGTGGCAGGGAATCAAACCTTTTAGTGCCCAACCTTTTAGACTGTGAGTGATAATGATAGATTTTAATCAGAGCAGCATCTCAATTTGTGATAGCATTAGCTTCAACAATTTATTGTCTTGATGCAATTCATGGTAGCAAAGTGGCTATGAAAAATGAGGAGCAAGGGTTAATTTCTGGCTGCCTTTAAGCTGATGGCAGAACTCCTGATGACTTCAAGGATGAAGATCTCACCTCAGGTTTCAGTTGGTGTAAGTTGACATTCCTCCATATACTTCAATAAAATCAATGAAGCTCTGATGATTTATTGCAAGTGAGAATCCAGCCCTAAGGCTATTAAGGACTGTAATGTATAAAGCTATAATTATGAAACCATAATTCTATCAAGAGCTTCTGGTGATATCACGGACCAGAGTTAAGTGAATTGTGCAAATAAATGTAATGGTCTCGCAGTGCAGTAGAAATACCTCTCTCTCTCTCTCTAGATAGAACTCTTAGCACAAAGATATTAAAATATATTTTATCCAATCATAGCAATAATTGGAAAAGAAATATTAGCTGCAGATGTGAGATTTCCAGGGCACTGAATCAAAACATGTATTTGCAGCAGCCACTTCAAAATTGTGGAGGGTTCCCTGCACTGCCATGATAACTCAAAGCATAACATCTCCTCTTGATTTTTATGTTATTTATCATTATCAATCAGCTTTGGTAGTATTTCAGTGCTGGATGCATGCAGATAGCATGTGTGTATTTGGCCTTGTATAACACAGCAATGAAAGGATGAGAGTAAATGGCCTCCAGTTACACCAGGAGAGATTTAATTAGATATTAGTAAAAAAAAAAAATCACAAAAAGGGTTGTAAAGCACTGGAACAGACTGCTGAGGGAAGTGGTGAAGTCACCATCCCTGCAAGTGCTCAAAAAGTGTGGATATGGCCATGATTTAACAATGAACATGGCAGTGGCTCTCAGCTGATGGCTGGACCTGATGATTTTAAATGTCTTTTCCAAAGTTAATGATTCATTACTCTAAAGCAACCGCTGTGTGTGCATGCAAATGTGCCCAAATGGCAGGAGTGGATGGAGCCCTGGGAAGGGAAGAAGACTGTAGGTATTTGGGATGGAGGAGCATAGATTAGGTAGGATGAAATTGATAATCTACTCTTCTACCTTTTTTCACCCCTCTTTCTTCTTTCTTTTCATAAATCTGTACCTGGATAATTAGACAAAGGCATATACAAATACTCAATCATCCTGTTCTTGCATATACAAACTGGGTGTATAAAGATGTATGTGCACTAGTGGGTCTTCCTTCATTTAAAAATCAGATATCTACTGGTCTCTCTGCAGCTTTTTGGGTCTCTCAAGCTGCAGGGAAACCCAGATGTAATTAATCTTCACTAGGAAGATGCACCTAAATCACAGCCCTGAATCTCAAACAGTCTGGAGCTTGAGGAAACACATAGATCAAGATTCAGTTTGGACTAGATGTGATAAATCTGAGGATACAGCTCTCTCTTGACTAGCAAAAGCACACTTTTTGTGAGTCAGTCTCTTAAAATCAAGGCAGATAGAGGAAGAAATGAGAAAAAAAGAAACTGCAAAAGTGAAAAGCTTTGAGCAAGATATTTTCTTCTCATTTGCTCATGTAACAGGATGTTTCAAACAACATACTCAGCTCTTGGGCATGAGGTATCACTCACAGCTCCAGGTATTTGTTGAAATTTGTTGAAAAGTGACTTCAGATCCAAGCCTCCCTTGTGCCACAGTAAACTTTATTTTGTCTGTATTTGCTCAGTTGAAACTGAAAAGAAAATAAATGACAGATTTCCTCTGTGGAAAAGTCCTGCAGAATTTAACATTGGTGAAATCATGAGGATCTTCAAGGATAGGGAGCTGTAGAAAAAATCAGAACAACCCTCTGAAATTCAGCAGATTTCCTGTCTCTTCTACAGCATTTTATATGCAATTTCCTGTTAAAATTAAAATTATTAAGAAGCCCCAAAATAAGCATTAACAAGGCTGGAATTTCCTATTAAGTTTTGAAGGACTTTTCCATATTAACTGTGGCAGGTTAATTGCAGCATCTGAAAACTTTAGATCTGGCATGAGGTGGACTGAGTGGCAGTGAGAGCATCTGCCCTGGAAGGTGTGTAGCAGCATCCCTCAGTGCAACCCCTGTTCCATTTTCTGTGAATGAAACAGCCCCAGCCAGGCTCTGATTCAACAACCATGGCCTCAAATCAGTCTCTCGAAAATCTCACTTCTGAGTCTCGTTGAAGTCTCTGAAAATGAGGCACATAGTGGAAGTAAATGACTTGTTTATGCAGTGCTTTGCTGTGCCAGGCTTAGGCCTGATCCTAAAATCTAAGTGCTGCCTTCAATGGGCTCTAGGGCAGGTGCTACAACAGCATCTCCCCCACACTAGGATAACAGTAATAACAGATACATAACAGGTTATTCCAGCCATTGGGTTTCTCACAGGATGCAGAAGGAGTGAGTGTAGCCTGAGGCTGAAGACATATGCACAAGTGAATAAGGATCATATATGGGAATCTGCAGTGAGACTGCCCTACTTTATACAGCTGAAGATCTAATCCTGGCTATCTAATAAAACAGTTAATCTTCAAAATCTTCTTGATAGACTGTGCGAAAGGAGCTCAAAACTGGCAATTAGCTCTGTTTTTAAAATACTCCAGGCATACATTTTAAATATCTGCACATAATTCTGGGGAAGTGATTCATAGCGATGCAGGGGAACCTGAGGACGCCTCAGGAAAAATTGGACAGATGATGGCGTATATCAGTTCCTCTTAGGAACAGGAGCCTAATTTTTATTGAAACCTCAGATAAGGAAGTGTCATGGTTTAACCCTAGACAACAACTAAACTGCTCACTCACTCCTCCCACCCCTAGTGGGATGGGGAGGAGAATCAGAAGAAGATAAAACTCATGGGTTGAGACAAGAACAGTTTAATAATCAAACTAAAGTAAAAAAAAAATAAAACAGTAATGAAAAGAGAGATAACAAAAAGAGAGAGAGGAATAAAACCCAAGAAAGATAAGTGATGCACAATAAAATTCCTGACCACCAAATGACCAATGCCCAGCCCAACCCTGAGCAGCAATCAGCCTCTTCTAGCCAGCTCCCCCCAGTTTATACACTGACCATGACATTCTAGGGTGTGGAATATCCCTTTGCCCAGTTCAGGTCACCTCTGCTGGCCATGTTCTGTGCAGGCTGCTGGTGCAGCTGCTCACTGGCAGAGCCCAGGACACTGAGAAGTCCTTGGCTCAGGGAAAGCACTGCCCAGCACCATGAAAACATCAACGTGTTGTCAAAGTTATTCTCATACTGAATCCGAAACACGGCACTGCACCAGCTACTAAGAAGAAAATGAACTCTATCCCAGATGAAACTAGGACAGGAAACCTCTTCTTTATATGGAAATCTTACCAGAACTGAGTGGGATCACATGCTTTAGTACAGAGTCATCAGTGAGTTTCTCTTACCCCCATATACATTGCTGCATATGGTGCCACACACTGTACAGTGCTGAAATATGGTTGGTTCAACTGGCTGCCAAGTGTCATCTGATTTACTAAACTGTGATGAGGCACATGGATGCTTAAATGAAATATATATAACTTTAATAAAGCTCTAAATAAGCCCAAGGAGCAGAGTCCAGATGCAATTTTTTGTGTTTAGAATAGTCTGTTTTCTAGTATAAGAAGCAACGAGTATTGTTTGTGGGTCGGGTTTGCCTTGGCTTGCTGTTCAGGCTGTTCACAGCCCCCGTGTGAACAGCCAGCCCAAAGGCAATGGTGAAGTGGGTGGTGTGGAAGGGGACAGCACAGCCATCAGCATGGCCATCAGCCGGCCATCAGCACATCCCCTCACTGACGGTGCTGCTGGGATCCAGGCACTGCTCCAGCATCCCACCGGGGCTGCGCTGGAAACACCTGCAGTGTCTCACTGGAAACACCAGCTCTGTCTCCTTCCTGGTGCGTGGGAAGCGGGGCTGGGCAGGGAGCTGGGAGTGCAGCAGTGGTGTGGGATGCAGGGGGATGCTCAGCAGATGGGCAGGCGTGCACCGAGAACCCCACAGCCACTGGCTGCTGCAGATGCTGTGGATGTGAACTTGCTGAATTGACTCCTGCTCAGATTAGCAATGGCTTCAGCTCAAGCAGTGATTGCTTTTCCCAGAACAGCAGCCCTACAAAATTCTCCCATACTACTGGTGTTTTGGAATAGCTCCTTGAATCTCTGTTAACCTGAAGATACTGAAGACATCTAATCTCTATTTTGGCTGATAAATTAAATATTGCCAGCGGATTTTCCATTTCCAAAACACTGTAACTTGTCTTCACTGTAATATTGTTAGAAAAGTCTCCAGCACAGTTCAGGAACCAGCACTGGTCAGCCACCTCTCCCAGCAGGAACCTTGGAAGAGGTTACACTGTTCTGGAGAGCAAAAAGCTCAGAAGTACAGCTGCAGGCTATTCGAAGCTGGTTGGCCTCAGTGACAGAGAAGAGGCCTGGGCATGTTTAATTTGTTATCAGAGGAGCAGCTGCAGTGTCCCCTGGAGCACCGTATGTGGTGAGGGGACCTGGCAGGGCATTGCTTGCAGGTGGGCATGGGGAGCACCCCCACCTAATGGGGACTGGAGATTTAATCCAGCCTCACAGGGGCTTCCCACCACCCACACACAATCTCCCATTCTGCAGCCTCTGGCTTGAAGTGGGACACTCAAAAGAGGGAACATTTCAATGTAAAGGCTCAAAACACCCTCTCTGCAATGGTTTCAGTCAGTGTCACTAAATGAACCCAACAGAGGACCAGGCACAAAGGCAGAACAAGCATATTTTCAGTGAGAGAGCTAATGTGGGGCTCCACACTGTGCTTCAGGGCAAGGACATAAGGTCTGGCAGGCAAAGCCACAGCAAAGGGGTGAGCAGCTCATCCCAGCACCTATGAAAACAGGCTTTCTGCTGGTACAAACCTCCTGGGAGTACTGGGGTTTACCCAGGCCCATTTAGGTGGGGATCAAAGATCAAACAATGCCACCCGAGCCTGTTTTCAGGCTCAGGCTGCATCGCTTGTTTAGTTTTTGTTTCTGCTTTTGGAGGATTATTGAGGATTTGACACAGAGAGCACTGCTAGTCTCTCCTGAACTGTCTGGATATGCACCAGCTGACACAAACCATCTCTCTTGAGCTTTTCAGGTGACTACACAGCCCCAGCAGAGCAGGACGGAGACTTTCCCATTACTGGGCAATCCTCCGTGAGGGGCTGAGTGCTCCCGAGCGGTGCCCACACTTGCCTTCATCATGAGTGGGAGCTCAGGATGACGAGTCTGCTATGCTCCTGCCTTTTCCCACCACTCCCCATCTCCTCTTACACCTTCCCTGTCCTCCCCCTGCAAGATGGTGCTCCGGTGCTGTAGCTGTCTGTGAGCGAACCAGTGAAAGACTGTGTTTTTAATTAGGGCTTGATACTAATTGCCTTCAATGAGGCTATTTTCACATCACAGCTGACCAAAGCCAGAAGACATTAAGTCTGTCTCCCTAATAAATCATTCCTCCTGCTCCCCAGGGTTGGAGATGAAGAGTGAATAGGCAGTGTACACAGCACCGGCCTAATTGTCTCCTAAAATATGCAGGCAACTCCCACAGCAGTCAACAGAAAGGCTCGTGTGCATCTGAGGGGGCCTTGTGTTATTACTGATGCTCTCACACTAAGGGGGCCATTGTTGGCTCCCACATCCCTCCCTAGCTCTGGCAGGAGTTTTTCCATGTCTGCCAGCCAGGAGGATGAGTTGGAAGCAGATGAAAAGGAGGGGGCATCTTTTTAAAGTCATACAAAAGAAACCTCAGCCCTCCCTTTGCCCACCCCCAGTCCTAAAACAAAGGCTGGGTACAAATCTTCTGTTTCCACTGACTGGCCAGGTTTGCAGAGAGAGATGCCAGCTAGAGATCTCTGACACAATTAAAAAATCAAAAGGCTTCTGTGGATAAACACTGGTTTGGCACCACAGCCTGACAAATCCTTCCCTAATCCCTATGAAACCTCCCAAATCAGGCAGAGAAATGCCCAGGGAAAGTCATCTGCTCTGAATTCATCCACCACCATCACTGCATGTAGCCCTACTCCACTGGGAGCTCCTGGTCACCCCCTCCATATCTCCAGTCCCCAGAAACCCAAATTTGTCCCCAGATTCCTGTCTGAACAGAGCCACACAACCCTCTGAGCCCTCTGCTCCTGTAAGATGTTTCCTGGCCTTGGCTGGTGTATTTTGTACCAGCAGGGGAGACTTGATTCCTTGTTAAATAACAGACATCAGAAAAATAGGGCAGGGAGGAATTCCAAAGCTCTGTCTGGTCTCTCTCCGTCACTGCTGGTTAACATCAGCGAGAGCCTCCCTGCTCCTGGCAGAACTGTGCCCAGTGCCACTGAGGCAATGCCCCTCTGAGCCGAGCTGAGTGAACACCTTCCCTTTTGGCAGCTCATGCAGGTTCCTCCCCGCTTTGTGATAAACGTATTTTTCATCTCTGAGTGCATGTGACAATTAATAGAGGCTGAGGGCCAGATCCCCACCTGGTATGAGCTGGCAGAGCTCTGAGGAGCACAGCAGAGCTCTACCAGTTTAGATCAGATGAGATGCTGACTGTACTCCTGAAATCCCTGCGGACTCTTTGAGCCAGTGCTGGGGCATCCATAAGAATTGCTTATGCCAGGCTCCCGGAGGAGGAAAAGTACTTCAGGTGTTTAACAGCACAGCTGATGTGATGCTCCACCTTGGAGCAGGACCTGGATTAAGGCAGGGAAATCAAGAAGACTTCTTTTCCCAATCCTCCTATTTACAAAAAAAAACAAACCTCCTTATTAAACAGACGAAGGTTAAACACACACACACAGGCACCCAGAAAAGAGAAATATTGAAAGTACCTTTACATTTTCATCATGGTGGGATTGGGTTTCTGATTCTCTTATTTCACAACACTGCAGAGGATTTTAAAGGGATTGATGGCCCTGCAAGGCAGAGACTGTGCCACTATTTTCTTTGGAAAGTACCTTGCTGGCTGTTGGTTCTTGCTACCAGAAAGAAATAACAAAAAACTGAAGGGCTAAGACAAATATGCTCCTTCAAGAGTTTCTAATAAAATGATAACATTGAGCAAGGCTGCCAGTATGTTCCGTGTCCAGATGCACTGCAGCAGAAGGGAAGAATTTAGCATGCTTTGAAAATGCCAGTTGCCTGTTGCATGTGATCCCACTGCCAGTGGGGTAGGTGGCAGGGATTAAGATGTTAGAAGAGATGTTATCCTACCTAGGCAATGTTAATTTCACTGAAGAATGCAATGGCAGTCTTGTTTCCTGCGAGGAAGATTGCTTTTTCCCTCAGGGTTCACTCTGAATTCTCCATGATGGCAAAACTACTTTTACAGAAGCCCTTTTTGCTCCCGGGAGTACTTTTATGGTTACAGCAAGCAGGATGTAGGTACTTTTCCATCTACAAAGGGGATTTCTGTGGCCCCCATGGCTGAGAGCATTTCCTGGTTCTCTACTGTCACACGGGAGGTTGGGACAGATACAAGAGTCACCATGTTGTGAGGGGGATGTGGCCCAAGGTCATGCCCAAAGCATGAGTCAAAAGAACAAATAGATCTTGTGAGTCCAGGGCTGGTGTCCTCAGCATCCACTTTTCTGTAACCAAGGTGTCCATGTAGGAGTGATGAAGCCCCATGTGTTGTCATTTCCTGGCTGTGCTGCTGCATCCCAGGCACGTGTCATTGCCATATTTTGTGGTAGAAATCAAACTGAGCTTGTATTTCTGGCCTTCTGAAGTGTCTCCAGATGATCTTGCTGTTTCCTTCCAAATTTTTTTTCCCTTGTGGGTCTCCCTGGGATGCTTGGTAGAGACTGGGTGCAAGTTTGATTCCTGGTCTGGTCAATCCAGACTCCAGAGGGCTTTTTGTCACCCCTGCCCCAGTTCAGAGGTTTTAAGCATCTGTCTACATCCCTCCCTATTGGGGTGAGCATTGACCACACTCTTGTCCTGAAACATGTGATTAGAAGCCATATTTCAGTGGGAGTTAGGCATATGCTTAAATTCTCTTCTGTTCTGAGTGGATACTTTCTTGAACTGGAGCCTACATTTTTTTTGTACGATCCACTTTTGGTCTTCCACATACCTTTACTGCAAATTATTCTGCAATGCATATATGGCTCAGGAAATATATTGCTCTGTGGCTTTTTCACTAAAAGCCCAATTGATACATCACATACTTAACCTCTTGAACAAAGGAGTTAACTTTACAGGATCAATTTACAAGCAGGGGCCAAAGCTGTTGGATGGAAACTAGCTGTCATGTGGTATGCAGTCGAAAGAGCAAACAGCTTATTCATTATCGTAGCATTGGATTCAGAAACAAAACACAGATGGCAGAAAGAGCCTGTCTAGATTTCCAAACATATTGCCTGTCCTCTCACTGGAGCATGTTTGTTTAAACCCGCTCTCTGTGCATGCAGTCAGTTGTTAGACTTAAGTCCCAATTTCCTCACATTAGGAGTTTCGACCTGGGTCCTACTGCTCCCACTGTGCTCTCCATCACATACAGGCAGCTCCTACCAAAGTGAGCAGGGACTGTGCTTCTGTACAGCTTTGACAGCAGCCCTCAGTTGGGAATCAAGCCCTGGGCACATTTGTCAGTGTGGGATGTTTGTGCAAGAGCACACGCCACTCATCGGATCCACAAGCCCCCCATGTTTGTTCAAAGCTCTTTGAACCACAGTCCCATACTCTTCACTTCATCTGCTCAGTATTCTCCCTTTTTTCCCCCCTTTATGAATAATTCTCATGTCCAGGCACCCAGATGTGCTTGTTTCACTTTCAGCATAATGGATGCAGAGGCCATTAAGATGATGGCATAACTCTGTTAGTGCTTGGCCATGGAAACTTAACCCCTGTCAGCAAACACGTGGTCACAGAAATTGTCTCATCTATCTGTCACTGCTATCTGCAAGTCCTTGCTCTGTAAAGCGCATGTGGGCTAATCCTGCAGGGTCTGATCCAAAATTTACTGAAGCGAGTAGGAGTTCTACCAATTTACTGGACTTGGCACCATTACTTTAAGGGGGGGAAAAAAGCTTTATAAGAATGCATTCAACTGCTTTAGGCAGACACTATTTATAATGTAACACAACATCATCAGTAGCCTCCAAATCTAATTCAACAGGACACCTACAGTTTTTTACATGTCCACCTACAACAGTATCAATCGGAAATACAAACCCAGAAATAAAGTGATTTCAGTGAGTTATTTTCCAGTTTTTTGAAGTTGGATTTAGGGAGATTTCTATCCATTTCCCCTGCCATGTACCCAGTTCTGTGTCACTGATTGGCACTGCTCTGTGCAGGTGTGGGCTTACACTCAGGTATTGAGCCCTGCATTTACGGCTCTGCTGTGAATCATCGGCAGTCACGGCCACAGCTCGGCTGCAATAAGGAGGGAGCCACAGCTGGGTGAAGCGAGCACATGAGCAGCAGGGAGGGAGTGACAAAAATAGGGAAAACATGTTTTATATCAAAACCAGCCATCTGGGCCCACTGCCTGTCCAGTGGAAATGGTCTGTAAGTGGGACAGTACATGGTTTCCAGGCTCCCTTACTAATTATGGGGGAATTCAAATGCCTTTGGGAATTCCCAGTTTAGACTGACAGCCTCAGCACAACCCACAACACTGAGAAAAGTCAGCTTTGGACTTCCTGGTCCAAAGGGCTTGACTCCCGAGTCAGGCCCTTTGGCTACACATAGGCTAGTGAGCTAAACAGGGCCAGGGCACAGGCTGGACACCCTCTCCATAATTATTAATCCCTCAGAGGTTTTGACCTATCCCAACCACTGCTGCCATAGATTTTGTGGCACAGCTGGGAGGACAGCAGAGGCCAGCAGGTAGTGAAGATGAAGCTGTTCTGATTTGAGGGTGCAGAGTTCAATGGTGGGAGATGTATCACTTCAGTTGCCCTTAGGAAGATGCAAGGTGTCCTGGCTTGTTTTATTTACCAATACAAGGGTTTTTTTGGAGTCTTCCTTTTACCCAAGCGTAATTTTTTACATCTAGGCTATGTGACAACGCTGTTGCTGACTGATATGGTGGGGTCTGCTTTGTCACCCCATACACATCAGTAGGAGTATCCCTTAGCAAGGAGACACCCGCAGCGACGTGCTGATCCCTTCGACCATGCCACCCTCCCACATGCTGTGGTCATCATCTGCCCTCAGTCAAAGCCCTGGCACAGTTCCTGCTCATAATAAAGTCCATCACTCAGGCAGACAGTTTGCCTGGTAACACAGACCTGGGTAGGAAACAGGCTTTTTGTTCTGGCATTGGAGGCAATAGGGATGAATTAGCTGGTTGGGTTTTGCTTCCAGTAATGGAGCTTGTGATCATCACTAGCAGATGGAAACCAACTCGAGATGCATCTTTGCATTTCTCTTGAATGCCAGATGAATATTTACCCATAACTGTAGCTTGTTCTGTTTTGGGATTTTTCTCCCACAGAACACGAACAAGAATCTCTGCAGTGATTTTGGCACAAAGCCTACATACATCTTGCCCTGGGCCAAGTGATGAGCAGGGACATAAATGTGCTCACACAGGTCAGTTCACAGCATGCATGAGAGCGTCCTTGCTGCCCGCTGTGGGCAGAGAGCCTCTTTTCTTACAAGAAGTCGTAACTAAAGGAATTAGCCATCTTTTCTTCCTGTAAAACTTCAGGAGGTAGGCACCTAGCCCTCTTAAACACCTTGGAAAATTTCAGCCATGGTACTTGAGAGCCCCACTCTGAGCACCACTTGTAGCAGCCTGAGTGGTGGTGAAGGGTCAGATCTCCCCGGACTGGGAAATGTTACAGATGTCATCAAAAGCAAAATAAAAGCAGTAGCTGTGCTAAAAGGCATATGGACCTGTGGTGCAGGGACACACTGGGTGCTCTGCATGAAGGGCAGCCTTGCCTTGGAATCTCTGAAATGCTGCAGAAAGTAATGGGGGAGGGAAGCAGGAAGCAACCTCAGAAAGCAGGACTTTTGTGGCCAAGAATGGAAGGAAAACTGCTTTGGGTCTTGCACAGGTAGGGATTTGCTTCAACAGACTCATGAAGTCAATGTTTGTGCTCAGGGCTGTGAGTGTGTGTGGTGCACAGCAAGGGGGGCTGTTCTGTGTGCTCAGCAGCTGTGTGGGGTGCTGACCGCCAGATTTAACAGCAGCAGAGCCCCAGTCATCTTCCTCAGGATGGATGTGGTCTTGCGACTTGTGGTATTTCTGAGGGCTGACAACTCAAGAACTGCCTCATCCCCTTTTTTCTTGTCCTCTGCCCTGCCCTGGTGGAGATGTCTCTCTCTGCTGAGGTCTGCTGCATGTCAGTGCAGAGAAATAAACAGAGCCTGAGCAGGCTGTTGTGGTTTCTGATTTGCTTCCCTATATATTCAGAAATTATCAATATGTTCTGAGCAAATCAACATGGCTTTAATGATTGGGAAGGAAAAGAAACAAACTCCAGTCATTAAGTTCTAATCACAGTTACTCTATTACATAGTCAGACCTGGCAATGGAATATCCATCTCACTGCCTGCAAACAGATCACTGAATCAATTTTTTGCATTAACATTTTATTCCTTCCCATAGTAGACATTTGTTCAGCTTGTTTATACTCACGCCACATGGCCACAAGCTGTGTAGTTAGTAATGAATGAGGGGAGACATTTATCTTTGGAAACTTAGGCCAAGCCAAAAAGTTGATCTCTTATTTTTGTAGAAGAATAACACATGTGAGATTTACTCAGATAAATCCCACCAGTGGTAATGGGATTGCCTATGTTAATTGCCCACATAATAAATTTTGGTAACAGCAGCGAGGGTTTTACAGTCTGCAGTGGGTTTTTAGCATTCCATTACTGATGATGCCAGCAATGCAGGGAAGTACAGTGTCACGATATCTCTCTAAACACAGGCAGGTCTGAGAGCTGGGTTCAGCCTCTTAGATACCAGCTTCTAAGTGCACCTTCTGCCAATCTCTGAGCTCGGGCCGTGGGGTCGTGGCTGGACTGCTGCACCCCTGCCCCAGCACCTCAGTCCCTCCTGGCGTCAGGGTACCTTCACAAACATAACAAAATGACAAGTTTTTTAACAGTTCCCACCTCCTCCTCCTCCCAAACCACGGCCATGCTTAAACCCACCACCAAGGCAGCCAAGAGAGGCTGCTTCCAGGGGTGACAAAGAACATCCTGCTGTGATTGCTGAAGTATGCTAACCTTCATGACCATTTTTTCTCCTTGTTTTGCTATTTTTGCTCATTGGAGAACAGCCAGTGCCCTTGGAAGGTGATAGCATGCACAATCAGGTGTGTGGCATGTGTGTGCCCTGCCCCATTGCAGCCCCCTTGCCTAGGTAGATGAAAAGATTTCAGCAATTCTGTGTGTACACAGGCTGTACTTCGGCTACCTCCCACCTCCCTTTCTCCTGCATTCACAGCAGCAACTTCCAGAACCCTTTTTCCCTTCTTACCTAGCTCAGTTTCCTTGTTTACTTCTCTAGTCCCATCCCATGCAAAAGGTGACTGCACAGGAATGAAGCAAAAGGAGCTTAGTACATGTCAAAGTCTGAAACTTAGATAGAAAATGGGTTATGCAATTTTCCCTGCCTAAGCTGCTTAAACCGTATGAGAACAAAACATTCCAGTAACTTTTTTGGAATAAAACCCTGTGATTGAGAGAGAGCAGAACAACCATTTGTGCAGCCCCAGTGTTGTCTCCAGGCTGGGTATTTTGCTGGAGTATGATGGAACTGAGCTCTCCAGAGCCAGTGTGTGTAGAGGCACACATTTCTTCTCTTCTTACAGCTTAGAGCAGCTAATTTAAAATTTAATTTCCTGAAAGTCGCCATTCTCACAAACACAACCAGGTGCCCACTCTATGATAAATCTATTTATATCTCCAGCCTGAGTAAAATGAATCTACTATTATAAAATCTATAAGGGTAAGTGGATCTGATACTCACGTGGACATGATCCTTTTCTGCTGGGGTGCTTTTACACATAGAAACATTAACAGGATTTACAAAATCCATCTGTTTGCAACACCAGCATCACGGAGTGCAGTCAATGCATTCAGACTGTAAGTCATAGCAGGTGCACAAACTGTGGCTGACTCACGAAGCATACAGATAGCCTAGTGCTGCTCCCCGTTTCCACTCTCTGACAAAGAGCACATTTTTGCTCACAGAATCATTGAGAAAAGCTGATTCGAATTTGCCGAGTCAGAAAATTCAGAGCTCAAATTACTGGAATCAGTGGATGCGGTCGGGAAATTTGGAAAGTTGAAGTACAGCAACAAGATGCAAAGCATTTCCGCTGGCATTCCCAGAACCCCCTATGGCTGAGGAGCTCTAAGCTACTTATAGATATAAATGAATTAAAGCTACAGTATTCCTGAGTGCTGGGTAATTTTATTATCCCTTCTGCTAAGAGGAAAACTGACACACAGAGAGTGAAAGTGTCTGGTCTGTGGTTTGTCTGCTCAGCTGCTGGAGGAGGAGGCTTTGGGATTTCAGTGCAAACCACATGGGGGTGGCATTAGAAGAAAAGCTGTTGCCTCTTCCGGTGAGTGGGACTGGTGTCTAGTGAGCAGTTCTTCTCATGGACGTAAATGCAACATATTTGCTTTGCAAATCTGCCAGAGGTCTTCTCTCTCCCTCTTGCTGGGGTTGCCGAAGGATCACAGTGGGAGAGCGGGTGGGGCAAGTTCTCTCAGTATGGGCTCCTCAGAGAGGGAGTAAGGAGGGAGGACCTCACATAAGCTGGCAATTATTTGGACATAATATGTGGAAAGGGTCCCATGCCAGAACTGAGTATTCCAGAACTGACCAGAGAACTGATCTTTGCGAATACAAGTGTGAAAAGCTTGGGGCTGCCAAGTAAGTTTTGTTTTGTTGCTTTTCTGAGCAGTCTTTTCTTTCCACTGTTGTTTCTGTCATCCAGATTGTTTTCATGTCAGATTTTGAACCGGTAGCCCATGCCAGCCTCCATAAAGGGGAGGAAACCCCATTGCTTCAAGAAATTAAATAATGGAAAAGCTTAAATCAGAAGAATTAGGAAATTATAACAACAGACCAATCTGACCAGTTGGGAAGCATGTTACAATTCCCCCAATTCTTTTGTGTCTTTGATTTAAATGGAAATCTGGTAATTGGCTTCATTCAGGGAGTCACCAAACCTGGGCCTGGGTGTCAGTGGTGTCATGGACTAGCTGTATTGCAGCATATGCCAGCATGTGGGAATGGAAGTAGTCCCCTCTTTTTTGACATCTGCACCTGGGCTTATCAGGTCGCCTCCCTGCATTGCCACTGGGGAGTTATCAGCCCTCTGAGCTCCCCTAGACCTGCTGCCTGCTTCAGGATGGGGGGATCATTGCTTCCAAGTGCTGTTTCCTCTCATTTCATTGCTAGAGGAAACTCAGTGATGGCCTGAGATGCACTTCTCTATATTTTATTTACGTTCCTCTGTTCGGATGAATTCCAGCCTTCCTTTCCAGATACATGAGTGGCTAAACCAAGGGCAAAATTTTAATGTATTGCTGGCAATAGTACTGGGGAGATGTGGCTCTTTGTGGCTGCTGCTCACGGGGTGGCAGCTGGGGCTTGGCAGAGCTGTTCAGCTGAGTTTGACTTAGTGACAAGCAGGATATAAGCGGCAGGGACACAAAGCTCGGAAACTCATTTACCTTCTCTCTCAAATGCTTTTTGCAGGTCACGAAGATGTTGGCAGTGTGAATGTGGCCTGACACTAACAGCAGTTTCCTGGATGCTGTCCTGAATCCGCTGTCCTCTTGCAAACACTGATTCACACCACATCATGCTGCTGTCTGTATTTCCAAGGCCTCTTCATGATAACCTCATGTGATGATATTGTAGATTTGCAGAGCTGTCTGTAGCAGTTTCTTTTATGACTTCAGTGCTTGCTTGTTTTTCTGATGTGCTTCTGCTGTTTTCTTCCAGCTGCACTTCCTTTTTTTCTTTTCTCCTTATTCTGGGAAAGAGTTCTGTGAAGAAGGTGAGTCATGTGTCACACACATGGGGAAGTATCTTACTTCTGTTTTCCTGTCAGGAGGGTTGAGTCAAGAGGGACCTTTTGTCTAGAAATGTTTCATTATCATCAGAGCTGTGTCAGTGAGTTGTGAATGGAGAGGCTTAAGCAAGAGCAGATCCTTCAACTGCCCCCTGACATGGGCTAGAAAAGGCAGACCACCTGGGTAGCAGCAGTGACAAAATATGTGGGGTCTTTGGCACGACTGGCATCCAGTTTGCTTCTCCATCTTTTAATTATCACAGTCCAGCAGTTGGGGTTCTCTAGTTCACATTCCCTTAAGAACTGGTGTTTTGGACACATTTAACTCCCATGCCATGATGAGACATGCTGCTCTTGCACGGTCTGGTCCAGTGGCCGGGATGCTGCAGTCTGATGTCACAGCTGAGAAAAGCAGAAGAGGGTGTTTGTGTGAAACCAGTGTGTTTTCTTTCTGGCCATGCCATGGTGTGCAGCTTTATGGAAACACCTCTGGCACCTTTCCTGCTCTCAGTCTGACCCAGCTTCCCATTCAAGGTGACAGGGGGTGGTTTCTGGGTGGGCTGAAGATGGCAGGGATGGATTCTCAGTGCTGCCCTGTGTCCATGCAGGATGGGCCCAGTTCCCAGATGGTCTCATGATGGTCTCCCATCAGGGGAGAGGCAAGTGCCCTTGGTGGGGGAAGTAGCCCTGTCTGGTCTGTGCCCTGTGTGACATACCTGGGTTCACACTGAAGAAGCTGTTTCATCTCACTGTGGGCCCTGTGGTGCTTTACATGCTGAATGTACTTTTCTGATTAAACAGCTGAAACATGAAACCCAAACAAAGAATTAGTGAAACCCTCTTTCAGTTTCTATTGCTCTCTACTAGATGCAAATTAGTTCTTTTGGGAGGGCACCTTGCCTCAGTTCTCAGCAGCTGATTTCCCAGGGACGGGGAGGGGAGAGATGCAAATTGAAGGTCTGTAGACCTTTTTCCGTGCCGATAGGCTGTCTGCCATTGCACCCACATGAAAACAGCTCTGCCTCAGTGTTCTCTCCTCACCAGGGTGCCTGGAAGTACCACAGACTCCTGCAATGCTAAATAACATCTGAGGCCTTGCCCACATCTCAGAGAAACTTGACCTAGTTTCTCCATCAAAACACCTGCATTACAACTTACCTAAGCAGCAGATCACAGTAAGAGTTTTTCTTTTTTCCTCCACTGAATTATTATTATTTTTTTTAATGTGGCTGCTAAACAGATTCTTATTTCAATTTGATTTATTCTGAGCTGACCTAAATATTTTGCTTTCCTCTTCTGTTGGGTGCAGGGTTTTTTCTTTTTTACTGCAGGCTCATGGCAACATTGCAGAGATCTGGGGGAGACAGGTTTCTGGATGTGTGACTGCAATGAGAAGTGATTGGATGCTGTGGAATATGATAATAATAACTGCTGTGAGGTTTCTGGGAAGTTGGAACATGCAGAAAGAATTAACAGAATTGATATGTATATTAGATGTTGTGATTAAGGTGTCCAGTGTAATTTAAGGACTGATTGCAGTGAGATTAGAGGAAGAGAACATATCCCTTCTGAATACAGGGCACAGTCCAGTGGAATAGGTTCATATATGAAATGTGGGTGGGTTTTTTTTTTGTTTAACTGCTTGGTTTATGAACTTGTTTTCTTTAAAAATGTCATGCTTTGACACTGAAGTCCAGGTCCACAATTTGGTATTTTCTGATGATGTCCCAGGCCTGGGAAGTGCAGAGCAATGAAGACAGCAGGGGCTATCTTTACCAAGTACTTTGCCCCTCCGTGTTGTCCTGGACTTTATTTCAAGCAAAGAAATTTAGTAGTGGCCTGCAAAGGGAGGAGCAGAAGAGGCAGCCTGCACCTCTATTTGCAGGGAGGATAGGGACTCATATTTGTATTTCAATAGGACTTCAGAAAGCCCAGCACTGATATGGTTATCCTCAGTTGTGTTGGCTTGAGGGGGGTATGATATAGCCCTAAGGTTTTCTCTGTGATTTTGCCCCAGCTGAAGCACACTCATGGTGCTGCCCAGTCACACTGGGGCTGGGAGCAGAGGTTTAGCTGTAACAGTGCTGCTCTCCTGATCCCTGTTATAAATGCTCTTGCTGGAAAAATCTGGTCTTTTGTGGGTAAAGTAGGAAGTGTTTTTATTATACCGATGTAATTTCACTTTGCCAGTAGAGATGCCAGCCTAAGAGGACCTGACCAGCAAAGCAGCCCTAGGGTAGAGGTAACCCAAGCCCTGCCTCCCTTACAGCAAGATGCACTGCAGTAGCCTGCTGAGGACACTGACAGATGTTGAATGTGATTGCAGTGGACACAGAGTATTGCTCAACTTTGGAGAATTTTTCCTCATGTTCAGCATGGTTTATTTTGGACTTCACTGCTGCCAGGAAGAGCTGCAGTGGGCTATGAAGTTTCTAAGGCAGATGTAGGGCATCTTCTACCAGCATTCTGCTTATCTGCTGCAGCACCTGGTGTCAGACATGGCTTCTGAGGGCTACGTTTCTGCAGTTTGGTTATATAGAACAACATCAGCAGTTATTTGGTGAAAGTCATTTTTCAGATGAAAATTGTGGCTGAGGCAAAAAGTGATGGATTGTTTTTCCCTCTGTGTGTGTGACAAGTCTCCCCAAGGCTGGCTGGCCACACTTCACAGCTCAGCAGAGAGAGCTTCCCTCTCACTCACAAAGTCATCCAGTTGTCCAAGGTCTTCTTGTGTTGTCCCAAGCTCAAATGCTTTCTGTTTGTCTTTTAAGGCAGGAAGACTTGCCAGTTCCCCACATGCATGTGCTCACATGAACACAGAGAAAACACTATTTAATACTCACATGCATTATATTTAACAGCTGTACAACTTCAGCAAAACAGGAGTCAGACCAAAATGTAGCTCATTGTTTTTAATCAAAGGAATACCAGTCTTGCCAGATGTGGTGTATGTTTTTCCAAACGAACTAAAACAGTGTCCACAGCTGAATATGATATGGTCTTGTGCAATAACATCACTTGTGTTAAACAGAAGACATCACTTGGTGTTAAACAGAAGACACGAAGAGTTTTCATTGTGAGAACAGAATGAACTGGAAGTAAATTGAGCCCAAGCTGTTTTCTGTGCTGTTTACTACAGCAGCAGCCAGCCCATGGATCAAGAGATGTTTCTCCCAGCAAAGACAAACAAGGCTGATGGTCTGTCTCCCTTATGATGACTGTGGTCATATCATACTGACAGCTAATGGGATGAAATATAGAGATGAGCTGAATTTGGAAGGTGCAGTTGTGGTTCTGGAGAGGATTGCTGTCGTGTTCCCCTTGCACAGATAAGGACACCACAAACTAAGCAATGTGCAGAGTGAAGTGCAAACAAGGCGGGCACAGATGCTCAGAAAGGTGTGTGAAGCTGAGCTGACGAGAGCTTTTCCTCAAACCAGAAGAAGATCCAGGAAACACCACTGAGGTAAGACCAAGTCTCCACCATGTAGTGTCATAGTCTAGTGGTGTCACTGTCTGTCCCTTCATCTTAAAGCACCACAGCGTTTCTAAAACTTTTTCTGCTTGAGCTGTAGGAGACTCCAAAGGTTGCCTTGACTCTGGGTATGATGCCTGTAAGTCATCCTGGAGCACAGGTTGCATCTCCACATGAAATTTCTCTCTCAGCAGCAAGGCTGGATGTGCGACTCCCTCCAAGTGACCGTTCCTGCTCCTGCTTGACATCTCCATCCACTTGCATCATCTGACACCTGGAATTTACTAGGAGAGTAAAAAAAAATATTCTCGTAGCACATCACCTCTGAGAAGGCAGCTGCAGTTGTTCTCTTTCTGTTTGATGTTAAGATTTTGCTAAATGAAGAGGAAAGGAAGGACAGTAGGGTCAAGCAGGCTGCTCCTTCTCCTCAAGCAGTGTGAGACCCACAAAGAGTTGCTTTAAAGCAGATCTGCACATCACAGAGCAGATGGGTCCTGGAAGAAGGAACACGTTTAGGAGAAGTGTAGATACTACTGTGCTATAAACAAACTTCCCTTTTAAACAACTTGTTTCAGTGCTGGCTGTGGCTAAACATCATCTTTTAATCACTGACTGCTAAGGCAGCAGCAGCACCCACCGCCACCACTCCAGGTCTTGATCCTGACATCATAAACCCCCTAAATATTTCATCTCCTGGGTGGTTTTGATTAAATAACCTCACAGCTTGAGAATGGATGCACTTAATTCACATGTAGCAAGGTTTATGATGTCAATATGCTAATCTGGTTATTATAATCTTTTCTTTAAAGCTAATAACCATGAAGGTAGCACAGGCAGGCCTGGCCACAGCAGTTTCAGAGGCCGAGGAGAGGACATCGTAGTTCAGGTAGGAGCAAATTACTTACAGGTGGCCTCTCTCAACCAGCAGGGTCCTAACTCCTCTAGCTCTCCATGCCTTCTCCACAGCTCTATTTCTAGGATCATCCTTTGCATTCTGCATATGTCTATGAAAGCCATTCAGTGGATGAAAAAGGAGAACTGTCTTATTAAGTGAAGAGAAGGTCATTTAAAAAATGGATTTTTGGAGGGATTTGTTCAATGTTTGGCTCAGGCAATGGACAGGGGGATCTGCACCAGGACTCCCTTGAGATATGCTCGAATTCCAGGATGGAAGACCCTGATCTTCACCTACCTTCAGTTTCATTCTTCAAGCTGAGAAGTTAGTATAAAAAGATTTTAATTTGTGTTCAGAGCCTGGAGGAAGATTTTGAAATGAGTTGCATACATGGCTTTCTCTGCAGTAACTTATTCATTGTCCAGTACAGAGCAGCATTTAGCCTTAGGTTGTGTATGTTCCCATTTTATGGCAATAAAAGAGGTAGCAGTGTGAAAAGCTCTTAAGAGCTCTTCAGAGCAAATGTTTCATAATTGTAGACCATGACAAAATAAAAGTCACTAAAAAATTCAGAATGCACAATCCATAGCCCAGAACTCAGCAGCTGCCAAACACTGGGAATAAACATCTCCTGAACTGGCAGCAGGCTGCTGGAACTGAATGACATAAACCTATTTGGTTTAGCTGCAGATACTGCTCAGTAAAGTTGTTCCTACTGGGTTTTATTCTCTGTGTTCATTGCCATGATAGTTAACTGTCTGGTTGTTTGCCTACATTTTTCTTACAAATGTACTACTCTTAAAGTCACAGTACATTTCTGATACTGGTTTTGGAGGCTGTGATTATTGTTCATCAGTTGGTGGGCCCATGGGAATCTCATGAGATTTAACAGACCATATGCAACGTTCTGTATCCCCAGTATCAAAACAGTCTGGGAGACGAACAGATCAAGAGCAGCCCTGTCAAGAAGGAGTTGGGGGTGCTGGTGGAAGAAATGCTGGACATGACCTTGCAAAGTGCACTCACAGCCTAGAAAGCCAAACATTTCCTGGGCTGCATCCAAAGCCCTGTGGGCAGCAGGGGAACGAAGGGATTCAGCTCCTCTGCTCTGTTAGGACCCTACTTGAAGTCCTGCCTCCAGCTCTGGTGTTCCCAGCACAGGAAGGACATGAATCTCTTGGAGAGAGTCCAGAGGAGGCCACCAAGATGATTAGAGGGATAGAGCACCTCTCCTGTGAGGAAAGGCTGGGAGAACTGGGATTCTTTGGACTGGAAAAGAGAAGGCTTCAGAGTGGCGTAATTGTGACATTCCAAGGGAGGGGCATGGAAAGGAAGACAGCCTACAGGAACGATGAAGAGAAACTTTTTATAAGGGCATGTAATGATAGGATAATTGGTTATGACTTCAAACTGAAGGAGAGTAGGTTTAGATCAGATATTAGGGAGAAATTCCTTAAAAAAAGGATGTTGAGGCACTGGAACTGGTTGCCCAGAGAAGTTGTGGATGCCCCATCCCTGGGAGTGTTCAAGGTCAGGTTGGATAAGTCTCTGAGCAACCTGGTTGAGTGGAAGTTGTCTCTGCCTATGACAAGGGTTTTGGAGCGAAGTGATCTCTAAGGTCCCTTCCAACTCAAACCATTCTATGATTCTCTGAATTCTATGAATTTTTTAGAAAGTAAAATTTTGAATCCAGAAGAACATCCTTCTTTGTTTCAGCCCTGGAGTGGATATGAGCATCTCAGGAGTATGTTATATCTTCTCAAGGTTTAATTCTTGACAAACACCTAATCCATGGAAACTGTGTAGGAGAAATAGCTCTATCATGTTTATGTGCTGGACATGCAAGGGGAAAAAATATGACAGGAATATGTCTCTTGTCCAGATAAGCACATACATGTTGCTGTAAGAAGCCACACTAATATTGATACTTCAGGCAACTTTACAGCAAGTGCATAAATACATAATTGCTTCTAAAGAGTGTAACAAAGCAAAACCTGAAAAATTTTCTAAGGAAAATATATATAGAATGAAATTCAGTTCTGCAAAGAAACACAAACCAAGCTCCATTACTTGAAAAAATGTCTTTCTTGAGAGGAAATATGCAACACCATGGTTAAAGACCAGGCCATCTCTCTTATGGACATTGGGCAGAGTTAAGGATCTGCAGCTAAGCTTTTTTTTTCTTGCAGACCGGAGGTAGTTATTTTTAATTATCCAGACTACTAGCTCATTATTTATAAATGAGTTAAGTATTTTTAGTTCTCCTGATTTTACACCACCTACTCACAGAGCTTTCTTGCTCTCACATATCTGTATGGACTTTTTCTAACAAATCAAAAAAGTTAATGTTAGAACTCAGGCAAGAGATCCCGGAGCCATAACTGACAGCTCTCTGAAATTCTTGACTTAACATGTTAAGTGGAAACAAAGCACATCAATAAAATGCTTCATCAGGAAGGATGTTGCAGTCATGACAGTCATTTTCCTGTTACATTTTTGGTTTTTCCATGCTCTGAGTCTGGTGCATGATCCGAGTTTCTGCATCTCAAGGACATGAGAGTTAGGGGAAATGGTGTGGAAGATGACCAGCATAACTTAGGGATTGAAGAAGCTGCCATATGAGGAGACGCTAGAAAAGCTGGGTCTCTTCTGGCTGAAGGCAAAGCTGAAGGGGGGATACGATGAGGACCGAGCCTCAAGGAGGTGCTGGGTTGTGACTGCAGAGCAGTTACTGACCACACCCCACAACAGCAGACCTGCTGACACTCACTGAAACCAGCAGAGGATCTTTTAAAAGCACAAGAAAGAAAGAATTGCTTTCATGGGGTGTCCCACACTTCTGACTCTGCTGCTCGAGGAGACTGTGAAACAGGCCATGAGCAGCACCCAGAGGGAACTCGAACATCTCTGTTCTGAGTGTCAGTGCTGGGGGAGTGTGTGGGAAAGAAACCACAAATAGTATCTGGGCTTGTGTGTTCTCTCTAAATAGCACCTCTGACTGTCACTGGTGGAATAGATGGGTGATGGATCTAACACAGCAGGGCATTTCTAATGAGCTTATGCTCTTATGCAGAGACAGCTTATTTATTTTGACTTCTGAAGAAAACCAGGGAAATTTTCAGCTAAATGGAGACAATTTCAGGGAGAATTTCAGGGAGATATTGATGACTTCAAATAAAAGCTTAGTACTGAAAAAGTCAGGCATCTTTAAAAATCTTGTTACCTCCAGATAAACATTCTACATAGCATACATTTCATTTTTAATCATAGAACCTCAGGATAATTGGGGTTGTCAGAGGCCTCTGGAGGTCTCTCAGTGCAGGGTCAGCTTCAAAGTTAGATCGAGCTGTGTGTTGTCCCTCTGTAGTACACCTCTGAGAAGTCTGGCTCCATCACATCTGTAATGCTCCTTTTTAGGAATATGATAATTCAGCAAGCAGTATACAAGTGATTTTTAATTTTTTCCATGTGTATTTCAGCAATGACCTTGCATTAATACAAGTGTCCTGAGTATGGGTATATTTCTACGAGTGTTCCCTTCCCATCTCTCTTCCCTGTAGGACGGTCTCAGCATAAGTGTTGAGTGAATAACTAAATCCCTTGGAAAATGCACCCACCATCCTATAGGAAATTCCTATGGAAACATAAAGGGGAACCTCAGTTCTCACAACTGCTTCCTCTTTTCTCCCAGACTTCTGCTAAAAAGATGGTGAGAAAACAAAGCCTGATTCTGATTTGCTCTGTACTTTCCTCCTCCTTGTCCTGGAAGTGGTGATGAATGTGCATGAGCTGGTTCATAATATACGTAGGAGGGAATACTGCCAAGGCTATTCTTTCAAATAATGCCCTGACAAGGGAGGAGTGGAGCTGCAGCATCCCAGGATCTTGAGAGGATATCAGTGCAAAAAGGCAGTCATGACAGCTGTAGTAAGGGGAACACACCAGCTAACCACAGATCGCTTCTCCTGAGTGTAGTACATGATGATGGCTGGCTTTTGAGTAAAACAGCCAAGAAGAGGACTTTTTATGACTTCCTGATGTAAAAGCACACATGTGGACTTGTGCAGTCAGGACAGCATTGTCCCAAGGACTGTGGGAAAAGACACCAATTGCTCTGTGTTGTGGGTGTTGTTAGCCACTGCTGGGTGGAGTGAGAAGCAGGTATTCCTGACCCTAAAATTCTGCTTTCTATGGCCGGGCACTCTGCAGGGAGCCACCACCATGGCAGAATCCGTGCATTCTTCTATGATCATGAGACAGCCATTACCATAACATTTTACTATCTCTAAGCACTGTGGCTGTATAAATTCCATGGGGATCATTATACAGGGTCCAATTGCACAGGAAATTGAAGGTGGAAGAACAAAAGCCCTGTAGGCAACTAAGCTGGGTAACAAGAGTAGTGAGGCAGGATTTGATGGATGCTAACACTGAATCAGGCAGGATTCATCCTCTGAGGGCTTGTATTCAGTCTGCCAGTGTGCACAATATGCTGTATCACCACACGGTGTTTGCTGCTTATGCTCACGCTTGCTGGAGCAGGCCAGTTTCTTCAGCTCTATGGAGAAATGCCGCTTGCTGAAGCAGAGGGTGGAACACAGCTTTGAGGAACGTGGAGGTCTTGCAGAAGCAACTGTGGCCCTCCCAAAGTGGCCACTTGCATTCACTGCAGAGTGGTGCTGCTGGGAGCAAAAACACTTAGCACTGACACAGCACTTCACCCAAACACTGGGTAATTAATCTGCAAAGCAGCAGGAGATGCTCTTTGTGACTGGTTCTGTAAGCACAACTAAAGGACTAGAGGGGAGAGAGCTATTAAAAACCATGCTGACATCCAAATTGTCCCTTGGCAACTAAAGAAAAGCTTCCAGAACTTACCATGTCCTCATTGTTTTATTAGTCCTCTTAATATTCAAATGAAGCGAGAGTTTTCCAAAGTTTGTCCTCAGCCTGCCCAGCTTGCAGAAGCTTGGCGGACTTCAAAGGAGCTGCAACAATTTATTGTGGTTCTTACTCCAGCGATTTTGTGACGATGAATACATATTCTATCTGGAGAGTAGTTCACTTATAAAGATTACAGTTAGCAGAACACTGTAGATTACCTGGTTTTACAGGTTTACCCCTTCCCTCCCTTAATTCTTTGTAGTTTAAAAGTTTGGAAACAGGATTGCTTTTGCTACTGCGTTAATTTTCCAGTTAGTGAGCACTGACGGCTTTTTTCCCTCCCCCAGTGAAGCTGCACAAGCGCGGCCGTGGGAGGAAGGAAAGAGAGTTTTGTGGTTACGGCTCAGATTTGGAACCTTGGATGTCAGAGCTCTGCTGCCAATCCTGTCTGTTTCCATGCGACTCCAAGCAAATCATGTAACTTACTTTCCAAACTTACTTTCCAATTGAGTGCTGTAGCACTTGGTGCACCATGTCACAGCACCCTGTGGCTGCATCCTCTGACTGGTATCAAACAGATGATTTTCACCAATTTGATATAAATTTCTCCAGATGACCACACCCATGTTTTAAAGGCAAAACATGCAGGGAGGGTAATTGTTTGGCCCCCTATGGAAATACTGGCTTCTCATCCTGATGACAGTCTTAATTCTCAGGGGTAAAATCCAGACTGTTTTAGGTCATGCTCAGCATTCATGGGACATGGGTGACTGTGATTGTGCCAAGGGAGGGCAGCTGTGGCAGCCCTTGGTTTGGGTACTCCAGCTTTTTGTGCCATGTGGTCAGGTATGGAGAACCATGTCCAGGTGTAAGGTTTCTCCTTGGGTTTTGATTCTTAACATCCTCTGCAGTTTACCTGTTTTTGTCAGGCTCCACCCTGAGCATGTATTTTCCTTCTATGTATACCCACTGTGGCTTTATGGAATTAGTGAAACCTTTTTAACACCCTTGCTTGGGGAGGATATTTAGACATTCTAGTGATCCTAAGTTAGTCCCTTCAGATCCCTTGATGTTGCCATGATTTTCCAAATTCACCTCTAATTTATCAACATTCTTAATTGCAACTTTAATGATATTTATCACATATACAAGCTAGCAGATTACTGCAGAAGTAAAAGCTTCCTCCTTTTATCACCAGTCCTGAAGTGAAAAGATGCCTTCCTAAAGGATTTCCCAGTAAAAAATATGGGGTAGTAAAGCACAGAGTGCTGCATGGACCATTATGAATGGCCCAACCACTTAACTGACAGCTCTTGGTATGGCTCAGAGGAGGTCAAAGAACTGCATAAAAAGATTGAGATACTGAAGGAAATACTGAGAAATTATTTTTGACTATGGAGGGAGAAAGAAGATGGAGACCAGCTGGGATCATGGTCAAGATGCCAGTGTGGATGGATAGGTGTTTGGTGTTTGGGCAGGCATAGTGAAGCACAGGCAAACCACTTTTTTTTTCTTTTGGTGGAAATAAGTGTGAATGCACTTTAAAACTTGACCCCAGGGTGTTGGTGAGGGAACTGGGACAGGCTCAGCTGGGTGAGGCGAGGAGGGGCACAGACAGGCGAGGCACAGACTGGATGGGTTTTTGCTTTGCTCCTCCTGCTCTGTTTGCCTTGTTCCATAGTGCATCCAGGACTGTGACTGTTTCCACACTCCTGCTCCCCATGGGGACAGAGCTGCATTCCCGGGAGCAGGATTTGTTTTGATGGACTTCCTGATGTCCTTAAATGGGTTGATTTTGTCCTGGTCAAGTTCTCATTTTCTGTTACTCACTGTTTCTTTAAGAAGAAAGCTATCTCTGTGGTTGCCATGGAAAGCCCTGCATATCCCATGAGACTGAACCACAGAATATGTAGTGCAGCCGCAGAAAATGTCTGGAAATATGTTTGCCAGAGAGCTGCAGTCCTCAGGAGCTTGGCAGCCTTGTAAATGGAGATGCCCCAGCTGGGAAAGGGAATTTCTTTTCCCCAGGCAGCTAAAGTGGGCACGGGGATTGGATGGTGCCTCTGTGAGGGGGGCAGGGGAGACCTGGGGAGCAGCTCAGGGATGTTGAGGTGGCCCAGTGCAGTCACTGCTGTGGAGGGAGCTGGTGGCAGGGCAAGGACAGGACTGGTGCGGGAGCCATCGGTGCCTCTGCATCCTGCTCACCTCTGCATCCTGCTCACCTCTGCCCTGCGGCAGCTTGTGGAGGCTGACAGCAAACATGCACACAAACAGCGTGCACCAGCCCTGCTGCTCCAACAGCTTGCTAAAGAACTGGTTCCCACACCTTCCTCTAATCTAAAAACCACAGTTTCCCCTCATTCCAGCTGCCAAAACCTACAAGCTCCTCCACAACTTCCTTAACACAATGCCCTACTTCATACTAAAATGAAACTTGGAAGTGAAAATCAATTGGGATGAATATTGAATTAAAGATAGTACATTGATTGAACTACCAATTTTCATTTATTTATTTTTTAAAGGGGCCCATTAAGAATGCCTCAATCAATGATAAGATTAGTGGGTCTGGAACAGAACTGAGGCCAAGTACCACTTTAAGACTTTCAAACGGTCCTCTATCTCTGCCAATTTTTAATTTTTTTTAAAAATGAATATTAGTGGGAAGAGTTAAAGAAAAAGTCTGGGCATTAAAAAAAATAAACAACAAAACCAAAAACCAAACATTCACATCTCAGCAATCTCTTTCTGAGGACAGATTCATTAATATTCTGGTGTTCTTGTGCTCAATGTCAACCAAAATATCATTTTAATACACTTAATTTGCTCAAGAACAGTTTGGGGATACTGAATTCTCTCTATGGCTTGTGAGCAGGAGTTGCAGGACTCACAGGACTCACAGGACTCAGGGATGAAACAGATTTACAGTCTTCTCCCATCCTTACAGTGTGGCTGCCACTGACCATGCTGGAGCTCAGGTTATCAAACATTTCCACGATATGTTTTTAAAATACAGTCATTTTTGCTGAGAGTATTTCAAAACCAATGTTTGCTAAGGCATTTCTTACTTAGGTAGTTCTGCTGTTCTCAGGAGGGAGACTGGGGATGCACGGCACAACCTGTCTTCACTTTGCACAGGTATGTAGCTCCTGGAAATTGCTTCAGGTGTCTCATGTGCCCAAAGATAGTGAAGCATGTGCCCCAAAAGGGACAGCTTTGTGGGTCTGACGGGGACAGGCTTGCCCAGAAATAATACAGCTCCCTATTCATGCAATGCTCAATACTCTTTGCACAGACTGCGAAATTCCATGTGCAAAAAAGCCATACACAGGCCACTGCTTTAGGGGTGTTGGGAAGTCACCGAAATTAATTGTAGAAACTGATAAAGTCCCTCTGACTGTGTTTATTTCTTATATTAAGCCAGTTGCTGGGGCTTTCCTGCACACAGGAAGGTCATGTTGTGGTTTAGCATCTCTTGAGCCCTTGTCAGCTCCTGCCTCAGTTCACCTCAAGGGCTGTAGGAAATGTTTTGGTGAAAAGCAAACTTGTCTCACTCTCCAGCTAAGCTGACAGTGCTGTTCTGCTGGTACTTCTGCCATGCTCCTACATCCACATCTAGGTCATCTATGCCGTGGTTGGGCTTTAACTCCCTGCAGGCCCCCAAACCCCTTAATCTGCCTTGTAGCCCCCTCCTTGGCTCACAGCATGTCGTTGTACAGGCTTGGTACCACTGAAACATGAAAGAGATGTTTTAATGTGCAGATTTAATTACCAAGTTTCTTCTTCAGACAGAGTCCTAACTTCTTCTCCAGGGCTTTCTGCCACCCCGAGCTGTAGATATTTCCAGTTAGACCTCAGCAGGCACAGCCTTGCTCCCAGCTCCATCCAGGACCAAGATACAAGCCTTGCCTGTACTTTCAGGTTGCTGCTCCAGCTCCCTGCTGATCTGCATCAGGCTCTCTCCCAACAGTGCACTTCTTTTACATTCACCAGAAAGCAGAGCTTTTGTGGGCACGGGAGAAAGGACAAAAAAGCTGCTCCTGTAATATTTGGTTCCACTGTTATGTGATGCCTCACCTCTGGCCTGAGCCCAGCCACACCAGCTGGAAGATGGGTGAGTGGACACAGAGGGGCAGGACAATGCTTCCCCTACAAGGATCAGTTGGTGCAGTGACACAGTCATTTACCACCCTCAGTTTTTGGAAAGTTTATGAAAGAAGGAGTGCTCCTAGGTTGGCTTTTTTGTTTTCAGTTTACAACTTTCAGTTTCTGAAGAGTTTCACTGACAAAATACATCTTGCTGAACTTGGTAATATGACTACATGGATGATGCCCGAAAACCATTTTCAGAAATGTTTTAATATTAGTTTAAGAAGAAAATGAAACTATGCAAATATTTTTCAAATAATATCATCGAATTCTTTGCAAGCACTCTGCATAGAGAATCTGTTTTGTGTTTGAGGCCAAAGACTTGTCACACAAAACAATTGGTAGATAGAGATACAGATACACTCAGCGTGATGCACTGATTTGCTCTTTGCAGGTACAGGCTCAGGCTGGATAATTTTGCAAATTATGTATTTTCCTTGTTTCACATGTCCAATAAATCTTCTCCCTGCCTACACTCTCTGGGTTTGAGGGTGCTCATGGCCACCACATGAGGATCAGAGATTTCCCCTGCTGAAAGCCTTTGGCTGCTGGTTAGCCTCTGACTGCAGTAAAAGCCATCACACCAACTTTTAAGCTTTCGGCAGCCCCGGTAACGTCTCAGTGCTCCCAGCAGTAACTTGCTGGTGGTGCTGGGCTGTGCCTCTCCCAGGCTGGACAACAGCATTACCAGAGGCATGCTGCACAGTGGAATTCAGCAGAAACCCTCCATAAGTTTTATGCAAAAGAAAACATTACTTTTGGCACAATGTTTTGCTCCAGAAGCCAATTGCCACCAGAATACAGATGCAGGACTTGCCAGAACAAACCTAATTGCAATACTTGTGAGGTGTTTTGTATTTTTCTTCCTAACTGTGTCCAGGTGTCTTGAATTGTTGGAGGGAAATTCATGGTGCTGAGAAACACAAAAGGGCGAACTGTTTAGCTAATGACAGCAGCAATATATTCTGCTGATCCTGAATCTCTGAATTAATTTTTTTTGCTTTGTTGGTTCTACTATAAGTAGCATAAATCTAAATAAACAACACTATATGTAACAGCTACTTCTGAGATGATTACTGATGGAATTTATGGATACAGTAATATATGAATTAATGGATTAACACTAATATATGAATTAATGGATTATTTTTGAATAAACACTAATAGGTAAAAGAAAAATAAGGGAAAATAAGGTAAAGATTATATAAAAAACTTTCCAAATATTTAAAAATAAGGCTTTTAATCCAGCCCAAGTATTTTTTAGGAATTTTGATCCATAAAGCATTTACATTTTTTTTACTCTTCATCTTGGTTCAGTATATTTTTATGAGTTCCTGAAAATATTTGAGTGAAATGAAAGTTTTCTCTTATCAGTTGTAACTTTTAATACAAATGGGATAACTGTGCAATGGTATATACTGCAAATAAGACATATTCCTCCCAAATACTCCTTCTACAGTAGTTTCTTCATTGACAACATTGAGATAAACACAGTCTTTTTCCATTGTCAGATATTTTGTGATTTGCCAGCACGGAGAGAGCTCAACCTAAGAACAGAAAAGTACTTTTCCTACCAGCAATGCCTGAAGAATAAAGAAAAGAAAATGCTGTAGGATGGGCAGAAAGGAATAGCCAAGGGAAATGTGGAAGGTAGCTGCTTTCTTTATTTGTGTGTGGACACACAGAGGCTGTGCACACACAGACATTTTTCACAAAGCCTGTTAAATCATGTGAAAATCTCATTGAGCTCAATAGCTCATTTCAGTGTCATTTGCTAACAAAAATGCATGTGTGTGTATCTCACTAGGATGGCCTCTTTGGATAGTGGGGAGTCCTTCAAAGACAGTTCCTAACTCTATTAAATACTCGTTGTGATTTTTAAATGGATGATTCTCTTTATTTACCTGTGAAATGCTGTTTGCAGGTAGGGCTGAATTGCAAGGTGGCCCCACACATGGACATGAGCTTTATTTCATAAATAGTCCAGCTCCCCAGTAAGCAAAACAAGACAAAAATCAAGCAGTTCCAACATTAAGACCCCTAATATAGAGGGCTGGAAAAGAAAAATATTTTTAAAGGCAGTGAGGGACTCCTGTTTCCTCACCTGTTGGTGTGGGTTTTGCTGGATGCTGTGGACAGAGAGATTGGTTGAAAATAAAGCCATGGGCTTCAGCAGAGAGGTGAGTAATTGCCAGTGGAGTCTCAGATTATCTTGTTTTATCTTGTTTCACAAAATAGGCTGTTACCACAGGGAAGCAAGAAGGAGGAAAATTGCAGATGAAAAGAGTTTAAAAGTTTGTTTGGGCAGAGACAGATCTGCTGGCTGCCATCACCTGCTGCTGGGGCACAGTGAGTTGCATTACAGAGAGGGGGACTGCACTCCATGCAGTGGCAGGGAGGTGGCACACTGCCAGCTGATACCACTCTGGGTTTCATACCTGAATTTTCAGAGTGGGAAATCCAAGTTTCTGAAGGACTGTAGCAACCTGGCACGTTGCTGCAAGATAGACCCCAGGCAAAGTGAGCTAATGTTGTGGTGAGAACTATTTCCTGTTATTTTGGCATTGGTTCAGTTTATCTTTCTAAACCATTCACTGGAAAAAAAAGTAATTTCACCTTTTCAAACCACAGATAGAGGCAGGAGAGCACAGAGACCGCAGTCCCACTCCGGGCACCATGTGTTAACGCCCACCAATACTCACTTCCACTGAGACCAAGGGTAGGAAAACAAGTCTGAGAACCACTTTTCCTAGGAATTAGCTGAGCACTCACCATGAAGTTCAGGCTGACTCTGTGTTTTCATGCTGGGATTCAGCTTGACTTTGTAATGACAGAGGTCTGTCATCAAGTTAAGCAGTGGAAGCCAGTGATAATTTTGTCCAGCCTGAAGCCTTCCAGGGTGAAGTCAACCTGCCCACAGGTTTTGAAAAAATGTGAGATGGCAGAGTGAGTTTTTATCACATAAGTTTTGTATTGTGAAGTTGCAGAGGTCTTTATTTGATACCGGGTGTCCTAAAGCTGGATTTGTGGTATGGCCAAAACTTGTTTTCAGTGATTTTAGTGTCATTTGTTGTTTTTCCTTGTAATTCACAGATATTTTAGTTTCTTCTGAAATCTGAATCAAATCTGTGGGCCAGGTAAGAGACAATCACTTTCAGCTTGGTAGCTCTTACCATAGAGGCTCTACCTGACCTGGAAAGTGAATTTTCAAACTGACTAGTTCAGGATTATGTTTGGTAGAAGCTTTGTTAGGAGGATCTAAGCCTGTGATAATAATTTCTACGGCAAGATGAAAGGTTTTCAATTGCAAGTCTGCCTCTGCTATATTTCTGTCATTAATTCACTTAAAAAGACAAGCAAAATATTGCTTTTAATTTTTCTTAAATACAGTTGGTGCATTTATCACAACTTTTTGCCTTTTCCTCTTGTTTGATTTCATTCCACATCTCTCTTGGTTGTGTGGGTTTCTGGGTTTCTATGGGCTGTCCTTTGACTAGTGCTGTGACAAAAACTCCAGCTCATTCCTCCTTCAAGAACGTGCAGTGATTTATTTTTTAATTTTTTTTAAGCTTTCTTCTTCAAGCAATCATTCCCTTTTCCATTTTCACAAGAAAACTCTCTAGGAGAAGGTGAAAACAAATCCACTTGCCTCCCGTGCTTTCCTGAAGAGGCTAAAATACTGTGTTATTTCAGTAGATGATACCATGGTAACATCAAGGATGATGTTAGGACCTAGGCAGGCTGACAGAGACCACATCATTCTCAATCTGGATTAGTCTTTGGGGGGCTGTTCTTCCAAGGAGCATCACAAGGAGTGGCCATTGAGTTTCTTAAGGCTGGTGGTGGGACCCCGCTGGTGTAAAGGTACAGACGATGGTTCAGAGAAATATGTTCCCCGTGAATGGTGTGTAAGCCGCCTTGCAGATCCACACTGTACCTCCAGAAGGCTACTCTGATGTCTGCTTACCAGCTGTGCAGACAACAAGGAGCACAGAAGGACGGATATCACAGAAAACCAAAGCAGAAGTATCCATGGAAACATGAGATCTTACTGAGAGTGTCAGGAGGTGAGAGAAAACCACCCTGATGAGACATGCACACTTTTTGAGACTGGAAGGTGTTCCTCAGGACACATCTTCATGTTTTGTTCTGTATCTGATAATACCCTGAAACTACCAAGTTTTCTCTGTCACCCACACAGGGTAGAGCAGATTGGATCAGTGCTTTGCTTGCTTTTTTTTCCCTTTTATGTTTTTTCAGCAATTATTTGAGGATATTTTGAGAAAGGCTAATGTTCATAGTGCTCTTCAGACTTAGCATCCAGGGTGTGAAGGCAAGCAGGCTGGATAGTAACTGACTTGTCAAAACCAGTCTGCAATAATTTTGTGTGTGTGCAATTTGGATGTTCAGATCCAGATCATCTCTTTTACCACTTTAGCAATGCCCAAGGAAAAATATGCAACACTGTCTTGAAGAGAGGGCCAGGCCTGTGGTAGTGAAGTCACTGGAGGTGAGAGAGCAGGAAGTGCTGGTCTCTGGAGTGACCATCTGTAACCCTCTGCCCACTTCCTTCCACTTGTCCCAGTGACTCCAGAGAACGTGGTGCAAATAGTAAAGAAAAGTTATGAGACTTAGGAGGCTGTCATCTGGATGGCTCAGGGATCCTCAGCAGTGTTAAATAAGAATAAACTCAAAATGCCAACAGAACAAAGATATCTCTTTATCACCATCCCTGGAAACGTTTTTGAAGAGCAGATTTCCTTTGCACAGAAGACTGGAAAACCAAATGCCATCCCAGTGGACAAACCAGTCTTTTAGATAAGCCTGGATAACTTCAGAGACGAAGATCACCCTTGTCCCTCAGGTGCAGATGGAGATCCCTGAGAGCTACAGGCTGTGGAGTGGCTGCAGGGTTGAGCCCTGTGGGACAGACCCCAGTCCTAAAGAGCTGGTGAATGTGGGGGCCAGTGAGGGAGCAGTGCCAGACTGGGCTGGGAAAAAGAAGCTGGGTCTTGCAATCACAGGTGCAGTTGCTCTTAATGACTGGGCTCTGGTGACTCTGACTTGAAATGACTTTTTGAAAGCAAGTAATTACTTCGTGATCTGAAATGATGCACCTAAATCCCTCTCCTGCCTTGAGACTTATTGATATTTATTTCTTGATGCTGGTTTGAGTGTTAACAAAATCTCTCTCTTGTGTCCATCAAGGGCTGAGCTTGCTTTGCAGCCTTGTCCTCACCTGAGTCTCTCCCGTCTGACATGGCTAATGATGCAGCCACTTTGGGATGTCCTGCCATCTCCCAGGCTTGGTTGGGTGGCTTGTGGGCTCAGAGGATGCCCATAGAGGCCCAAGCAGAGAATGAGTCCAAGCAAAGCTGTGTCTTCTGAAAATCCAGTGGTAGTTATTAAACAGAACTGGTTAATACCAGCAGTGTCAAATCCCACTGGCTCCGCTGGGCTCCTCAGGAAAATACAACAAAACTGGGTGTTAATGGGGAAACGAATGGATAAAACCAGCCTGAACGTGTGGATGGAGGGAGGGGCAGGGCAGGGACAGGCAGCTTGAGGAGGGGGTCTGAGATCTTGGGCTGTGGCCCCATCCCTCACCACTGCTGTGTTCTGCCTTGACATCAGGTCACCATCTCCATAGCACATCTTGCTGTCTCCTTGAGGTCCAGTGGGCCCCAAAAGCCAACAAAGAGGGACATGAGAAACTGGTGGCATATAAATAATATGAAAGAAGGGTCTGAGCCCACACTGGGCAGAGAGAGGGAGGATGCATCAGGAGGAAGAGCAGAATTTAATGCAGGAAGGCAGGAGGGCAAAGCTGTGAGACCTGGCAAGGGCTCGTGCATCAAGCTACCTTGTTTTCTTCACTGTTGGTTTGAAAAAAATGTGAACGACACAAAAATGACACCACCTGGGGTAGTGTCCTGATCTGTACTTTGCACTTTGAAAAACACTTTCCTTTGGAGTTGGGAGGGGGGTGGGGAAGCCCGGAAGATATTAATTTCTCTACAGCTGGAATCATAGTTGCTACTTACTGGAAAAGTAGTGACCAAATGCTCCTTTGGCTCAGAAAGGTACAGGAGTGCACCTTACAATGGGGGAAATAACTTGCCAGGAAAATGACAAAGCCATGGACAAGGCAGTGTCTGGGACAACTTTTCAGCTGTGCCACTAAGAGAAAACATGCATGACAACCAAAATGACATCCTTTGTCATTGTGTGACCCAGAAAGATCGAAAATAAAGGGAAGGAGAAATGTAATGGAGACAAAAAATAGCAGTGATTTTGGAGCTACTCATTAGTGGTGACTTTCGATAGTTTTGAGCTGCAGATGGGCCTGTGCTTACCCAAGTGGGAGCAGAGGCTACTTTGGGAGGCACACGCAGCTGCTCTCAGACCCATTTTCTAGTTCACGGTTCTCCTGTTTTCCTGTGGTGCTCAGAGGCCCAGGTCACTGCTTTGGGAGCAGGTCAGCTGTCTGAAGGACATGGAAGTGGAAAGGGATTTGTTTGCATGGGACAAGTGGCATCTGACTAATCTGTTCCAGTTCACAGACTGCTGCTTCTTGCTGGGTGTCTCTTAGAGCATCCTGGCAGTGCAGTCTGCAAATGGCTCCTAAGTGATCCTCTGGCCATGGACTGCATCTCCCACCCTGCTCAAGGTTACTTCTGAGCCCCACCTTGCTTCACCACCTACCAGCCAGCCAGATCAGCCACTCAATCTTTAATGCTGCAGTGATATCAAAGGACCAGACGTGTGAGTGGCAGTATCTGGCCCAGTGGGAACAATAGAACTTGCTACATTTTCTTTCCCTCAAATCAGCTCTGTTCTTGGCATCTTCAAACCCAACTCTCATGGTCATCTTTATGGTGATTTTACACATCACAGAGTGCTTACCCTTGTGCCTTGGGAAACATTAATTTCATAATTGATCATTGTGGTAATAAAGCAAAGCAGAGCAGCCCCCTCAGTCCCCGCTCCGAGGCTTTACATGCTGCTGGGATTTCAGCAGGGAGCAAGAAAATTTGTGGGAGAGCTGTGGAGTGTGCAGAGAGGCTGAGGAAAGCTCTCTGCCTGAAATACAGGCACAAGGATTGCTTCTGTGCCATTGCTGATCACACATTATTCTGACCAGGAGCAGTGAGGCGTTTCAGACAAGCAGAAATTTCTCCTCTCACATGTGCTGGGGCGAGATTTTTGTCAAGGGAAGGGTCAAGTTCCTGCCACACTTCAAACAAATTATGGGGATGGGAGCTCATAGGAGTAACCACAAGGACTAGAAAGAGCATTTCAAGCCCTTTTGTCCAAGGGCAGAAGAGGCTTGAGGGACAGTATTTCATAAGAGTTGTGCCAATTTCTTGAGGAGACATCTTATTTTTGTCAGAAGCCAGCCAGTCTGCACAGCACAATCATACCAGAGCCATACCTCTGCTCTGTCTGCTGGACCCAAGCCCTGGCGCATTCCAAAGCCAAGTGCCACATCTGGCTGTCTCCTCTCCCTCTCTGTCGCCTCCACAAGGGAAATGCTGGTCTTTCTTAAAAATAATGCTCTCATCCCCGGAATGCACATAGAAAGTGACAGCAGTGGTATAGATTGAGACAAACTGAGTCATTTATCTAGTCCCCTTATTGGAAATCTTTAATAAGAAGCAGCTGTTTCACTGGTAACATCGATGACCATGAGCACGAGGTGGCTGGTGGGTGTGGGGTGTGGAGACCCTGGCCCCTGGCCCTGCCAGCAAAGACTGCAAGCAAACTGCCAGGCACGTCAGCACTCTGTCAGAACCAGAAAAATCCTGAGTTAGTCACAGCAGGAAGACAGACAGCAGCAACATCAGAGCACAGTGTTGCATCCAAGCGGTTGGTGGCTGTTACAGACTTGAAAGGCTTCCAGAGCAAAAAGCTGTACGCAGCAATAGTGCAAGCCCAGGACAAGGAAAGCAGATGTTCGTGTCTCCTCCCCGATCCTTGTTCCCATATGTTGACTGAGTAGGTTTTGTAAAACAGAACATGCTATAAATCAGAGCTGGGCAGGGTTCACCAGTTGGGTCAAATGTGGCTTTTAGGGTGCACAAGTGAGCCACTGTAATTTACACATAAGGAAACTACTGCTTTAAGCTTTCCCTGGATGACTGCTCTGGCATCAAAGTGGAAAACTTGTACTTTACTGAAGTAGGCCTTACTTTTTCAGAGCTATATTTTTATGTAATCCACACCTTCTTCCGTTACCTGTGTGCAGGGATCCCATCACCTGTGCACAGGTCAGAGTAATCTGAGCAAGAAGATTATCATCTCAAACTTCTTGAGCCTATTATCATCTGAAACCTTGAACCGTCTCGTCCCTTATGCTCCATACTTCCACGGCTCCCAGTCGTATTTTTTGCAGGATCAAATGCTCTCATTTTGATCATTCAGCACCAAATAGGGCATGATGTTGTGATTTTTTGGAAAGCCAGATTAAAAGTAGAATTTGACTGTGGATGTACTCTTAGGATTTGTGCATTTGTCTCTCTCAAAACTGACAGCTTACACTGCGCAATATGGTTTCCAGACAACCAAGTTCTGATTGTCTAGGGATTTTGGAACAACAGGAAATATTCCCAAGCAACCCGAAGTGTCTGTTAAAAAAGCTTTTTTAGTCACAGGTTGAGTGTTCAGGAAGCTGCTTCCTCTTGCACGTATTACATCAGGTCTGTAGGTTCCTGTCGAGCTGTATCACTCTGCATCTTGGCCCTTCTCCAGACAGCCCCAGCTCCATCTCTGCAGCTCGAGAGGAAAGTCCCACCCATGCGAACAGGCAGGGAGAAGCCCCATCAAGCTGCTCCTGAGTTCACACAAAGATCTTGCACAGCCTGAAGTCCTGTTCTCACAGCAGACCTGTCCAGGTGTGAGGCTGGAAACCACAGTCTGGTCTTGCAAATCATGGACTTGAAAGGGCTTCTTCCTTCTAATATATTGACTCAATCACTTTATTAAGATTTATAATCCTGTAATGAATGTGTAATTAGCAGTTGAAAGACAACTTCATAAAATCGATATACTCTAATGTACTTCATGTAATATCCAGCCTTTTAGCTATATATTGATTTTCTTTCTTATGAATGTTTTATCCCTTGTATTTCCCTTTTGCACAGTTTAATTAAGAAATGAGAAAGTTTAAGAATTAAAATTTGCTATGGAAGGAAAACATTTGATTTGAGATAAAAGTGGCATTGAAATCTTCCAGTATGCCCTTATTTTCTGTGGCCCAACTGCAAAAAAACCACCTTCCTCTTTTAATAAAAAGGTAATAGTTAATTTACACATGTAAGATTTAAAAAAAATATCAGACTAAATAAAGCTTGAATGAAAGCATGCTGAGAATGAATTATTTTAATCAAAACAACTTATTTTTAAAGTAATATATTTTCATAAACAGACAAGTAATATTAAATTTTAAATAAATACTTCAAAGTAACTGGGATTAGGGAACACATCAAAACAAAATAATTTTTTACCTCTGTTCTAATGAAAATTTTTGAAGTCTTGGTTTTTTCTTTTGTTTCAAAATAGGAACTTGCTGCTGAGTCTCATGAAATGGGATATCTATTTCTATGCTCAATTTAGTTTAAAAAATCTTCCTTTTACTTACAAAAGGCCAATAGAAATTGTTATTAATGATAGACATTTTATTACACTTAATACAAATTAACATAAATTTTCATTACATATACACATCAGTGATATTTTAAACGATGAATAATTTACAATCTTAACATCCCTCAAATTACAGGTTTTGATGGAGAAATAGAGAAACCTTCTCTCTTCAACTGGTTGCAAGCAATATCAGAGACACTGTCCACACTGACTTGGAAGTTATTGCGAGACAACAAAACGGGCTATTATTCTTTGAATAAGCCAGTTTTAAAGGTGTTTTGGTGGTTTGGGTTTTTTTTCAGTTTTTAAAGCCTGTTTAGAGCTGAGGCACCTGCCCACACACTGGTGTCTAATTTGTTCACCACCAACATAAGTATGAGGATCAAACATTTTGGTCTGCCAGACCAGAGGACTTCGGTGTTCTGGCGTTTTGTGCTGCCAGGCCTGAAGTTGGGTGTGAATTCACAGGCTGGGCAGGGCTTCAACAGAGGTGAGAGATGCTCCTTCACCAGGACACAAAGCAGCTGGCATGTGAGGAATGAGTGCCCACACCAGGTGTAGGAATTGCTATATCCTGGGTAGTGTCTGAAGCTGTTAACCACCTAAAAGATGGGTAAATTGAGGCTGTTTTGGGCTCATCACCCTTCTCTGTTTTGGTGTTGGTATTCTGGTTCTTCCTCTGGAAAACAAGGGAGCTGGTGAACATGAGCTCTGAAGTGGTGGAAGAGTTGCCCAAGAGCTTGAGAGCACATCGGCTGCAGACCTGCTGTGACCCTAAGCAGTGGTATCTAATGCAGCATGGACTGTGAAAGAGTAAAACATGCTTTTTTTTCTCCTGCCTGGGCATAGGGGTAGAAATCCAGGTCTCCTCATGGTGGGATCCTTCCTTCACTCCCCAAAGAATTGCTGAATCATCAACCCCATCCCCTGCAGGTGTCTCTCTAAATCCTGACCCAAGTCCCAGAGTCTGGGGGCTGCTATTTTAAACTTGACCGTGGGCCTGTGACACACTGAAGGAAAAAAAAAAATCAATTTCTGATAATGAATCTTGTTATTTTCCTAAACTCAGAGGAAATCTGCAGCACAGCTGGTGGTCCTGGAGGAGAGGGAAGGAATACCACTTAATGAGAACCTGGTAGGTTAATTAGTCTGTTGTGTGATGTGGTTAGTCAATAGGAAAGAAACACTTGGAAATTTTGAACAACATAATCATGATTGACCTTAAGGTAGCGGTAGCCTAATAAGCAGTTAAATGTGCCTGAGCAAGAGGGGATGTTTGAGCAAAAGGGGATTAAGAGGAACTGTGCTGATGTGTCCCTGCACAGTTTGAAGCAGAAGAAATGCAAAAAGGAATGTGTTGCTGAGACTTTTAGCAGCAGAAGAGAGACTGTGATGTCTCCTTGGCATCCTGACCCCACAGAGTTTGTGGGTTCACTCAGAAGGGCAGCACATATTGCAAGAAGCTAGGACAGAATAAATAAAGGAAAAAAAGAAAAAGGGATCTGAGCTTCAGGTTTATGTTTCTGTTTGACCTTCTCAGAGGTCCCAGAAGGGTTTTGTCTTCCTGTCTCTGGCTCAGCATCCCGGTCACATGTACCCAGCCTGCCTCCTCTAGTGACCCTTTCAAAACACATGCTCTTGCAAACTGTGTTTCTCATTTTGGTATTATGACAGATATTGCACTACCTACTCTGGGTTTTTAATTTTTTTTTCTTTAATTTTTAAAGCATTTTCTAACTTGAAGTTTGAGATATATAGTTATTCCTTTCACAGCCAGTTTGCTGTGACCTACTAAGTCACATAGCCCTTCTCATGCCCAGGTCTCCGAAGAAGGCTGCCACTAGCAGCATGTGCCTCCTGCCACTGCAGGATCTGTGTCTCTGCTGTAGCAGGCAGCCCAGTACATCCCTTCTTTGGGTCTTCTCCTCTCATAACTCCCATGTCCTCTGACTCAGCTGATTGCTGGATGCCTTGCAGTGCTTTCCTGGCCTTGGCCTCAGTTCCACAAGGGCTCCAGCTCCCTGTCATTATTCTTCTATTGCTACTGGTTTCATTTCATCTGCTGTCCCAAGCCTGTTGCTGTTTCATATAAGCCTGCCAGATTTGCCTGCATGATTGTTCTTTTGTCCAGATGAATGTTTAGCTCAGGCTATTTAGTGCTGATCTGGTTTTTCTATTGCTTTGTGTGTACCCAGGGGAAGAGGTTTTGTATTAAAATTCTCCTGGAGTGCTGAGTCACTTGAACTCTGCTACTGTGTCATGCGCTCAATTGTCTGAGTGCGGGACCTGGTTATGTCATATCTTGCAAAATGTGTTTTCTGTTTCCCCACTGGAGTTTTGTCTGAATGGCTTCCAAATTATCCACCTACTAGAAGCTGGGAAAGTTCTCTCTCATGATGCAATTCCTCTCTTAAATTTGTTTTGATCTTTTCTAAGAACCTGGCTGGATTCTGAGCAATGGGATACGTTTTTTGCGTGTTTTGCCCTTTCTGTTTATTGCTGGGCATTCAGGAGGATTTACTCCCTGTGATTTGGCCAGCCATGTAATGCCCAAATGCCAACTGTGCATTTGTCCCATCAGATTATAGGCACATTAAATTGTGCTCAGAGACGTTCCTCTAATTCAGAAAACTCTTGACTGCACTCTGAAAAACATGTGTAAATGCTGCTGGTAGGGCTTCCATTAGTGGTTCAACATTCACCAGACCTTTCCTGTGCCTTGCTGAGGCTAAATGCAAGCCCAGAGAAATTCATTATCCACAACACTTTCCCTAAAAAAGCATCTTGATGCAATCATCAGCCGACAGTTTTGCCTTGAACAGCCCAAGTGCTCTGGCTTCACTCACTGGTAATCAGCAGTGATGCTTTTTTTTTTGTTGTGATTCTGTTCAGTGGTTTTGGGTCGGTGCAGATACCCAAATGTCTGCCAGGCTTTCAGTGCTGTTAGAGGCAGTCTGTGCTAGTTTCCAGAGATATAACAATTCATTTTCTTTGCAGCCTTGTAACTTCCTTCCTCAGTGGCTACATGGTGTATTTCTCATGGCTCATTGGCTGAAGAGAAGCTTATTTATAGCCTCAGTTCCTTGTCGTGTGCCCCAGTCCATTAGAGAGCTGACCTGCCGTGGCTGCTGTCTCACCCTGAGGACATTCACTGGCTCTGCTTTACCAGATCAGGGTCTGCATTGTCCTGCCTCATGCTCAGTCCTAGAAACCCCTGGCAATGCTTTTTGTAAGAGTTCCTTACTGAGGGTCTGTATTCATCTGATGGTTTTAGCATGGCTTTTTGCACCTCAACGACACGCAGTTCCATTTTCACAGCCTTGTGCTGATGTTTATTGTTGCTGGGGTGAGCTCTGCAGCTGACTGTGCTGTTTGCGTGGAAATGAATCAGCTGTTGATCCTGCAGCCCCGTGGTGGGCGGGCTGGGAGCGTGGCTGGCAGCCTGCTTTCCAGGGAGCATGGCATCAGGCAATCCAATCGACCCAGGCCGTGCTGTGTTTCTCAAACAGCTTTAACTGTAACCTGTCATTGCTGACCTCGTGACTTCTAGTGTCTTCAGCAGATCAGCAGCACCCAAAATATTCCAAGAACTGCCCCAGATTAAGATTAATTTCTCCAAACTTCTGTTTCCTTAGGATGACTTCATCTCCAGAGTTAAAAACTTAAAGGTACATTAGTTGGAGGAGTCTAAAGATGCATGAGATGTCTAAGGTAACATTATAGTCAATGAAGATGCAGTCCAGAGACCTGAATGAAGAACTCAACTGGCCAATTTTCAGTGCCCACTTTGAGACAGGATGGCTGAGACGCTCTCTTTGCAAATTACATTGCCTGTAGTGACAAAGGAGGGGAATGCTGCTGTTTAAAACAAGTTCAGCGCTGTTTGAGACCCCCTGTGATACCTGGCACATCTGCAGTGGATTGGCCGTTATGGAATCATAGGATCATTAAGGCTGGAAAAGACCTCCAAGATCATCAAGTCCAGCCTTTGACTGAATACCACCATGCCCACTAAACCTTATCATAGAGAGCACCAAACAGAGACCAGAGAACCAAAGAATTATAACAATTTAGGTTGGAAAACCTCTAGGGTTCTAAAAGGCAGATACTTCACAGAACCTAAAATAACATTGGACATATCAGCCTCCACAACTATCTACCTCTTCATCCATCTACCTCCCATGCAGGCACATAAGACTATCCCACTGTCAGGAAAGTGTCTGGGGCTACTTGAGATGCCCTTGGATGGCTGCTTGCCCTCTGGTTGGTGTTCCTGGGTGTCTCATGGGGCACCCAGTCCGGGCAGTTGCATCTGTCTCATCATGTTTACAAACTGCCAGAGCATTGTCTCAGCTGATTAATCCTCCACCTATCTCCACAAACGCTGCTGCTTCTTCCTTTTTCCCCAGTGAGAAAGTGGAGGAATTTTCCACAATCTTCTCACCAGTACTCAACAGCCAGCTCTGAGCACAGAGTCATTACCAGCTTTTGCTCTTGTCATGCTTGTGCTTCCTCATAATGCCTTCATATTTTCTCTCAAGAGGTCACAGTTCTCCCTGTATTTTCCTGTTTATTTCTCATTTTCTCCCCACTCAAAATGAAATGGCCAACAAAACCTCACCTTTTTGTGCTGTGCTGAACTTACAACATTTAGGCTTCCATAGCTCTGCTAATGAGAGCTGTTTGCAAGCTCTTAGTAACAGAACTATCTAGGAGTGCAATTCATACTCTGCCACATGTCCTTAGAGAGTGTTAGGTACACCTCCTTCAGACTTCTTCCTATCTTTATTTCACCTTTCAAGATTCAAGTACACTGATGAAGGAGTAAAGTAGAAACCTTTTATTAATGCTAAAGAAGAGAGGATGATGGCAAATATCCTGAAAATCATATTCATGAGGTTTATTTCTTACTGTTGGTATTGTGGCTACAGATTGCACATAAGTAAATATTTCCTATTTAAAGCATGTAGAAAGCATAAGAATAAATGTGTGTATATAATGGTTAAACTCTCAAGTATTTTATTGATTTGCAATTGTGTCAAATAGAGCACTTAATTGCTCCAGCCACTACCTTCAGTCTCTGACCTACATTTATGACAGGAACTGCATAAAAACCTACGAAAGTCAAAGACAGGAATGGTTTTAGACAGCTTTTCCTGGTTTTTATCTGATGAATGAGAGACTCTTTCTGAATTAGAGACAAGTGTCACCTAAGCCCAGATTTCCAGTAGGTGGAAATGTGACTCAAAAAAGGGGGCTGAAAGACTTCAGGTAAAAGCAACAGCTGCTCCCCCCAGCCCCCAACCCACTCATGTATATTAATTTAAGAAAAGCAAACATTTGTAAAAGAAACCTGTCCAACTAGAAATGTTGAGAACATGTGTTTTCCTTGTTGCAGCACAGCCAAAAGAGACAAAGTTCGCTTTACACAGTATCACATTTTGCCAAATTAACAGTAACAGTACTATTAATATTTAATATTTATATGAGACTGCCATCAGAAGGAAAGTTGGGTCTGATCCCTGCTGTGTGAGATGTGCAGACACCAAAAAATTATCGAGATTATTTTTATTTATGTTGAGGAACTATTGTAATGTGCTGCAATCCTGCGGAGCCTGCCAAGATGTAGGCCCAATCTCCAAAAGGCTTAGGTGCACTTTTAGGACAATTTGCTTTTATATCTGAGAGTTTCAAGTAAAGTTCTTCCTTTGTAGTTTTTTGACATATCATTAAAAGCTGAGTTTGAATGTTGAATCAAACAATTATGGGATCTGGTTCTGATAACACCTGAGTAGTGGAAGAGTGCATTTCCCATGGCTGAGGTACAACTGCACAGGGAAAAGTGGATGTGTTTTTGTCTTGACATGGAAAATTTGAGCATTACGGAGTTTTATCTTTGTGTATGGGTATAAAAACAGATGTATTCAAACATCCAGTGAAGTTGGTGAGATGTTTTGGTTTAGCAAAGCCATGTGAATTTTCCTGAGGATTTGCTAGCCACATACAATGAGGTTTTCTGGGTATTGTCCTAACCCTGTGACTGTCCCATGTCCCTCAATTTAGGCATTACAAGGAATGAGATGTTTGCCAGTCTATAAACTGGGACCTTCAGCACAACCACCAAATAAGTAAAGATCACAGTTTTCCTTCTACTGCTACTGCCAGTCTGCCACTGGACATCTCTCAGGCCATTGTAATATGCCTAAATTTTAATATCTTATCTTTCAATACACATAAGTTTGATTTGAAGTTCATCTGGCCAGCTGGGATGGTTGAGCCCCCAGCTCCATGTACCTGTGTAGTCCTAGCAGATTATCTAAATTCCTTCTTCAGAGTGATAAAGTGACTCCATAGTGGGAGCTATTTTGGTAGAACCTGTAGTATTGCCATCACAGAGGCATCCAGGATGGCTCACAGCAGCCATGGGAGCTGCACCCAGGCTGTAATGCCCTCTGTGGTCCTGAATTTGGTGGCTTGGGAAAGTCTTTGCTTTTATCTGCCACTGTGAGAAAGAGGCTTGAAGGTTTCTATGGAGCACGTGGTTTTCTGAGACAACAGTGAAGAAATGATGGGTTTGAAGTCAGGAATAGGCAAGCTTTTAGCTTCAAGCTTTGTGCTTTTGACTCTCCTGATTGTCCCCACTCTTCTGTTTCGGTTTGCACTGTTTGTCTCTGAGTGCATGAGCCAGCAAATGTTGTGCCGCAGGCAACCTAGCACCATTGCGCTCCAGCAGCTGAGAGCAGTTCTGTCCTGAGGACAAGATTAGAGCTGGCCTGCAGCAAAACCCCATGAGTCACATGGTGTAGCTGCTGTCCTTAGCACAAATGGCTTTGTGATGGTTGCAATTTGCAACAGGATAATCTGGTGCTCCTGCTGCCCCCCATCACTTGTGAATGCAGATGTAGCCTAAATCAGTGTGTGTCTGTGAGGAGCAAAAACACACACATAAGCTCATTGCCTCTGTGTGACAGCCTGTCTCCCAAAACATCAATGATTCCCTGCGTATTCAGGAGCCAAGAGATCCTTCTTTGGTGAATAAACCGCAGTAGGAAGATGTGTTTGAAATTTCCATCATCTAGGATCCTTAGCACACTCTCCTGTGACAGCTGCACTGAAGGAAACTAGGTGGATGTATGTGGAAAGTGTTTCTTGAAGCTATATGCAATGACAGTTCACTGCATTTATGTCATTCCTTGCTGAGTTATTTTACTTGCATTACTTCTAGAATGCTTGCTACAGAACAAATTCAGGCAAAATAAATAATGTAAATAATATGATACCACACAGAGATTTTCCAAACATTATTTTTCTCAGCCAGCTAAAGGGATATTCTAGGCTCTGGAGATGACAAAAGAAATTTTATTCTGATCTAAGCATGCCTATCATTCAGAGCTTGGGAAGTTAAAGCTTTGAACATCCAAAGGCTCATCTGTTCCAGTTCTTACCTGACTTAACCCATGCCCCCATGTTATAATGTATAGGCATTAGACCAAAATTCACAATCAAATTAAATGGCTGGCCTAAATTCTTCTCCCTCTGCCCAGCTTTTTGGTAGGAAAGGAGGACTGCATTCCATATAGCTTGTGAAGAAATACCATGCTGTGCCTCCAGAGTGGACTCACACATAAATCAGGAAGTCTTGCTCAACAGACCATGCTGATTTTTTCCTGTGTTTTGGTTTTTGTTGGTTTGGAGTTTTTTTAGACAGAACTGTAGTAGTGGTTAGGACTTTTTTTATGTACTTCACTTGAATTTTACATCACCTACCAATCCTATGACTTTAATAATCATAGACAAATTCCAGTCTAGCACAACTTCTAGCAACTTTCAATTTTCAGCTGTAAATCCATAACATAGAAATCAGATCAATATTTTTCACAATTCTAATAGATCTTTGTTTCGTTACAGTGAGATGTATTTGGGTTCCTATGCACCCTTTTCCTTCCCTTCAACCCATCCATTTACTTCACCAAATCAGAGACAGATCACAATTGTCCAAGTATAAGGAGATGTAGAAAGAAGACAAAACATTGTTTGTATAGTCCTAGATATGAACCTAAAGATTTGAAAAACATAAATATCACCAAACATGCTCAGATTTGAGTAATCTTTGTTTGTTAAGTGTTTTGCCCAAAACTGGCATTTCAGTGGGCTTCAAACTGTTCCAAAAGGCAGGATGAGCTTGTCATTCTTGAAGGTGAGAGGTAGAAAAGAAAAGGAGATACATAAAGATAGGTCAGTTGATTAAAAAGCCACCTGTCTCCTGTCTTTCAATAGTTCATCTGGCAGAGACTCATTCAAAATTCAAAAAAGAAGGCTTTAGTTTCCTCATCTGCCAAATGAGATCTGAGCCCACCTTAATTTCCCAGGAACAGCCCCCAAGTACCAGACTGTTTGGCATCCCCCAGTGCAGGTTGGAGAGAGAGGAAGTGTTTTTTCAATACCTCTGATAGAGTATGTTCTACTTTGTTTACAATATTGAAATATTCATGAGAGTGATGTCCTGTCTCTCCACTGCAGGGCCTAAACACCATGATATAGAGTGGTTCTCTCTGGCCTAATGAATATTTCAATACTCTATATAGAGTAGAACAACATCTACAGGGGGAAAAAAAAGCAAAACGCAAAGTATTTCCCAGCAGAATATTCCCCTGTGCAAAAGAGTGACCTGCTTCTCCAGGTTCTGATCTCTGGGAGGGAAGTGGGAACCGAACCCCAGCCTTCTAACTCCTGGCAGAACTCTGCAGCCACTGAATAAACAGGTGGTAGTGCCTGCTTAGGGCATTTTTAAAACTTATTGTTTCCATTCTTTTTTCTTTTTTTTTTTCTTCTTCACCTAGGAAAGAAACCAAAGTAGAAATCTATGACTTTTTTATTTTCTTTTTATCATGAAAACTTGTAAATGCTTCATATTACTTCACTGGGGCTTGTCAGGTTTTGTCTACAAATTAAAAATTTGTTACTGCCTCCTGAATTATAATTGGTAGAAAAGTATTGGGGGAAGGCAAGATAAATTTGCAGCTTTTTAATGTGAAGATCAAAAAGCACTGTTTGGAAAGGTGATGTTGGCAATTTTGAACTCCCAATGATATAAGATCAAATATAGTCACTTTACCAATTAATAGGGGTTGTTTCTTTGGGGCCTTTTTATGGGTTATTTCCCCTTAACTGGTAGGTACAGAAATTCCACATGGAAGTTGTTTGGTCCATGAACATGGGGAGCAGACCTTTCAAATAAGGACTATTTCTGAACACATGCTTTTCAGACTATTGCTGCTGTTTTAGAAATGGCTTGCTGGACTTCAAACCTTAACAGGAAAATCTCTCTCCTGGATGTTCACCGAAGTACCTGAAATTTCAGCCTCTTGGGGGTTGTTCTGTCTCTATTTTTTTGATCGAAGTGTGAGTAAGAGGTTCACAATCTGGTTCGTTATGAACAATGTCTTAAAGCTTTAGAATAAGTACCCTCTCAGCTTTTTAACCATTTTACCTTTCTGGTTAAGACGAGTTGCAATTCATGCCAAAAAATGCCCTGCCAGCACTGAGGCTCCAGTTTCACTGCTTTATTGGAGCTTTAGCTATATGATTAGCCTGAGGATAGATTCACAAATAACAGCTGCTCAGCTGGGGTGTTTCCTTAATCCATGGCTGTGCCTTTCAGAATCAAAGCAATACTGAGGCACAAGAAAATTATCTCTACCCTACAGAGCTCCATAGAGTGGAGTAGGGAAGCGAGCAAATGGGCATTTCTCTGCTGGAAATCTTGTAGAGGCTCAGATGAGACAACTGCACTTCACTGATGGAACTACCCTCTGTTGACACATTTAATCTAAATTAATTTTTTCATCTTTGTGCAACAAAGTATGACCCAAACCGTCTGGGGCACTGGAAAAAGAAAGACACAAAAAGTAGCTATAACCAAGCTGCTGTGTGAGCAGTACCATGGAAGTGCTGAGAATGTTTTTAGTGCTAATTACTGTACATAATAAAATATATTTATCTTCCTGCCTAGGAAATCCTGTGAATGTTCTGCATTTGTCCATTTCTACCTCTCTGAAACTTTTTTCATGTATACTTCGTAATATTTTTTCATAAAGAGAAATATAATAAAATATAAAATATGGAACTTGATTTTTCACTTATTCACTATGCTAAGAATAGCAGTAGTTTCACAGAGCCCAATAGACCTAAACCTCAATTGCTGAAATCACTCTGGAGCTATTGGTTTCAGTAGAAACCTACTGATTTATATTAGACGAAAAACTGGTAAAGTGAAACTAAAGTGGTATGAAACGAAAGTAAATGAGGCAAAAGTCAGTGCCATTTCTTTGCTGTTTTGATACCTACTCTGGTTTTGTGATACTGTTATGTGAAATAATTCAATGAGTATCTTACAGCCAACTCAGTAGACTCTGATGGAAAAAAGGAGTCTTTTCTAGCTGTAATGAACCAAATTCCTTTAATACTAAGACCACTTTTCTGTGTCTGAAAACTTTTGGATATGTTTGGGATATATTTTGAGACAATGAGAATTATTGTGCTCGTTGCAGAAAGATTTCCTGTCCCTTCACCAGCTGAGTTTTTGAAGCCAGGCCCATAAGGTAAGCAGAGCTGCATGAAGAGATGAAAAAAGAAATTAAAGGGAAGTAAAACATGACTCTTGGACTACTGGACTCATGTGGATATTTACCCTTCATGTACACAGCTGTGTTCATACATAATTGGAGCTCGAGTGAAAGTTAAGGGAGCAGATGCAAGATAAATGGTTCCTATAAGAGCACCATGTCCAGTACTTTTTTGCAATTTTGAAGCATCTCTCTCCTCCAAAGAAATTATTATTTTTATTTTCCCTTCATTACTCTAGAGGTCAGTTTCCTTCAAGAATTCGGAATAAGATATGCCATTGGTAGTGACATAAATAGTGTTTGGTTTCTGCTAACTGTGCAGAACAGCACTTTAGGGAGAGAGAATCAAGATTCTGCCCTTCCTTTTGCCTCGTGGAGGGAATATCTGACTAGTTTCCCACCAAGACTTCACTTTGTATAGCTATAAAAGTGGTGGAATCACAGTTGTATCTCAGATAATACTTTGAAGCTTTGCACAGCTCCAAGTCAGGCCATACTCTCTGTCAGCTTGAAGGGAGAGGGGTAAGAGCCAGCGCACATCTGAAAATCTGGGGTATGCTTGTAGTGTCCATGAAAGGCAACTGCAGAATTCACAGACCTGAAGGAAGGCTGTGTGCCCATCAATCTACCTTCTCTTTACCCATTGTTCTGATTGGTTTCATAAAGGATATTGTTGCTGCCTATGAAAATCTCACTATCACTTGTCTTCATGGTAGATACACAGGTTAACTTTTTCTTCCTCAAGATATATTACAATTTTTCCATCTGACATATTGATAATTTTTTCTTGGTATTTTCTGCTGTTCCTCATTGATTGCAAGGTTTGGGTTTTTTTATTTTGAGTCTGGTTGCAGTTTTTTTTGCTGTTTTCCTGTCTCAGAAGCAAGTGTGATGTTTGCCTGTTTGTCTTCTGGTGCCCCAGTACTTTGGTTGTCACAGCTTGATGCTCAGTGATATATATGTCCCTGATTCTGTGGGTGATACTCCTTGTGCTAATTGCTTCTCCTCTGACTGAAAGGAGAGCTTTAGGTAAATAAGTGGTGCCTCAGAGATGCAAACACCAGGAACTGAGCATTCTGTTTCTAAAATTTCATTGCTCTGAATTTGTGCATTGAAATAGAGGAGTCTGAAGGTGATGCTCCGGGCCCACTGATGACAGCAGAAATTTTGACATGGGCGTTCAAGGCTCCTTCTCTGAGAGCTCAGGATAGTCCTTGATGGATTTCAAGTATTTACCCAAAGAGGCCTTGTTTAAATATAGATCTGTTTCTCTAAGTACCATTTGTTATAGCCAGGCATTAACAGGGAGACACAGAGCTGTCACACACCTTACAGTACACACCTCCTTCCTGCCCTGCAGCAGCCCCCCAAGGGTCTGGATGGGCATATGGTGAGAGATTGCCTTCTTCAGTGAAGCTGATGCACCTAATCCTTGAGTGAAATAACACCACACAGAGCAGGCTTGTTTAAGCTGCATATTTGTTTTTCACTTTGCAGCTTACAATTATAGTGGAGCATATGGCAATGCAGATGAGCAGTCAAGGTCCAGACCCCTGGGATGAGTGTAGCTGCAGTCCTACCTCAGTGAAACCAAATGACTAATGGCAGAGATGACTCTGGTCCCAGGAGACATCTGCTGCCTTGCTGAATAAAGCTGTGGTGACTGCACAGAGCTGGCTAATCAGAGAAGCAGAGCCCAGCTCAGACATGTAGCCAGAGTTGTGCTTAAAAATGAAGGGAGTAACACCACCAGGTCTACTTTTGAGTGCCTGCAGTAGTGACTACAAGTCGTTGAACCCAGGCAATATATTAGTAATTTTCTGCAGTATCCTGGGGCAATGAATGAAGGAAAACAAGACTGTTGCCAGAGTGGCCACATTTCCTTGCACTTTTATTAAGAGATCTTTCCCTGTTACTCAAGGTGTTGCCATCCCATTCAGTCCAGGAGTAACATGACAACAACAATAATAATAACCATATCAACAACAATAAATAATAATAATAAACAGTATCTCAGATCTATGCTCTCTCTGGGGACATTCGCACAGAAAATTTGCATTTCTAAAGGATAATTGCCCTAATACTTACATTCCAAGTATCTGCCTTTGGAAAGGTACGTACCATAAAACTCCTACCAGATGAAAAAACTTGGCATGGTTTGTCTGCCTGTTTTTGCTGCCTGAAAGAACTGTCTGTTTGCTCATTTTCTAAGGACAGCTCTCAAGACTGTCATGGTTTTGACCACCAGTGCCGTTTCTTTGTCCTCTGTTCACTGTTGCTACAAACATCACTATCCTACCAATATTTAATTCCCCTGCAGTCTGTGGACCATGTCTTGCCCCCAGTGTGTGTCAGAGGACACCAGTTGTTGTATATCTGTCATCCAGGGCAAATCCACACTCCTGGTCTGAGGGTCTGATTTTCCCCACCACACACTGGGGAGGAAGGAAGGACCCTCAGGTGTTTCCCCTGCTCTCTGTCTGGTTTTACCACTGCTCTCCTTGGTGCAAGTGGATGGTGAGATGAGCGACAGTGCGACTGAGTGCTGCTACTTTGTGAGGGGCCATTACGATGTGGAATTTATCCTGTGTTTATGTAAATGACAGCAACTGCTCAATGTTACTAAAGGAACAGAGAGGGGCATTTTCAAAGGAGAAGGATGGTAGGACTATAAATCCAATGAAATAATGGAATTTGTATGGGGGAGATGGCTAATCTCTTTCACAATAAACAGGTTTATGAATGACAGATGTGGATAAATAATGAATGCTTCCAATTCATGATCAAGGATTGAGTGAGCAGAGGATAATGCAGCTGCAGCTCTGACTGAATTTTAAACACCACTTGAAATCTCAGAGTTCAGTGTGAAGAAGACCTATTCGATCATTCACTTCTGTTTATGCTCTTTACTTCATTAGTTTTAAGTACTTATAATTCTGCAGACACAACTGAAAGCAGAGGTGGGCTGAGAACAAAGAAATGTAAACAACTAACAGGATTTCGTGCTTTATCCAAAATGTTCTTTAAAGATGCTTCACTACGAACACTTGAGCACACACAGAGTGTTAATTGAGTGGAATTGGGTGTGAATGCATGCATCAGTCTTGTCAGCAGCAACAAGGCCAAAGAGACAACAGTGAGGAATACTATATCCAGAGAAAAAATTAGTTTGAGAGGCACCCAGGGCTGGATGAGTACTTCAAAGCATGTAATGTGCTTGAGATTTGAGCACATCTGGTAAAGTCTTAAAACAGAAATTAGAAAAGGGCCCAAATTTTTCTTATTAGGTCATCTACTCAATCTCCTTGTCAGTGTAGCATCCTTCTCTGAGATATTCCCTTCAGCGTTAACTTTCCGGCGTTTTATTAATTCTAATTTGGGCATTTTATCTGCACTGACACAGTGAATAATTAACTGAAGGGACTCCTTGCTGAAGGTTAGCCTTGGAGCAAAGCGCTCAGCAGTGTTTTAAAAAGGCGTGGATGCATTTGTTAATAGCATCTGCACCTGCGCTGCTGGCAAATGGAACAGGGACTATCAATCTGGCACTACCTGGTCTCAAGACAATAATCCTAATGGTATGCTATAGCTGGATTATAAGACATTTGTATCAGCGTCTAGAGCATCTCTCCATTCACTTAGAGGCAGGAAATCAGGTTTCTAACTGAGCTAATGTATGAGGGTATCCATCAGCAGAGTAGCTGAACTGTCTGTGTCAGTGCAGCAATAAATATGAATGCAATCATGTTAAAGGTTGTGCAGTGTGATTAAACCTGCTGCACGCTCAGCACAAAGGATGCCCTCGGAGCAGTGTCGCTATAGATGGGTCACAGCTGCCGCACGCTGAGGCGGGGAATCACAGGGAGGGATTCTGGTGGGGGTGAGCTGCTCCTGACCCGTGTGCCTTGCTGTGACTGGGGCAAGGTGAAGGGCTGTTTTCATACCAGTAGCTTAAGTGGTGTCAGGAAACAGTTCTAGGAACTGGAACCTGATCATTCATGCTGTGAAAATACCAGCCCCCGGCACTGTTATGTCTTGGCTCAAGTGCTCTGTCTCTTAAACCTCCCCTGGGCATGATCTGGGGAACAGCAGGGGACAAGAGTCCTTCCTCACAGGTGGTTTGAACGTGGCCACCCAGCTCTGCAGAGCAGGCCCAGGTTGTTCTCCAAAAGTTGAGAAATTATGCTGAGTACCTGTGATGTGCAGTTACAGGTGTGGTTTAGGGCACCCCATCCCCAAACCTGCAAGTGGGGACCTCTGGGCTTGTGTCCAGCCCTTGCATTGCTCACAGCAGGCTTGGAGCATCCAGGAGCAGAGCTTGGAGCATCCAGGAGCAGAGCCTGGAGCATCCAGGAGCAGCGCTTGGAGCACGCAGGAGCAGAGCGTGCGAGCAGCAAAGCTTTTGAGAGTTTATAGGAGGATTTTTGGATGTGCTTGCTGTCAGGACGATGTTGCCGTCCTCACACACAAGGTCCCACGTGGCCAGGTCCTGCCTCTTTGTCTTTTCACAGAGCTTTTCACACTCACTTGCCTGCCACAACAATCCTCGTCACCCTTTCGAGTCTCTGGGCTTGTACCCGTGCAGATCCCTGTACCAAAGGAAACTAAAGCTGTTCTTTCTTTGTTGCTTGCCATGGCCATATCCGGAATGTGCAGTTTCCAAAAAGGCCTATGCAGCACAGTTCCTGCATAGAAGAGGGTAACTTGATAGTCAATCACATAAAAATAATTAATTATAAAATTTGTGGTGTGTGTGTTTATCTGTGTATATGAGTATATGAGTATGGACTTCCATTTCTCTCTCTCTCTCTCTCTCTGTAGATAGGGGGATAAATGTAAGTCAAAAGAGCAAAACTAACAAAATATTTGAGGTACTTCTGTGGTCTTCCTCTCTCATAACAACTGAAGTCCTGAAAAATTCTTTGTCATTATCCTAACAATACTTTTGTGGCAAACGGAGAGGCAAAAATCAGGAGGAAATACAAACTGGTGAAGGAATGAGGAATGAGGAACAATCCAGATTGTTCACCAGAGTACTTCAAGTGGTGTGTGCTTGACCCACATACTCCTGAGTATTGTAACCAAATAAGCAATTATAATAAAAAAAAGAGCCATGCATCCAGAAGATAATATTTTATATCTTGTTTCAGAGGATTATATTTGAGATTTCTATTTAATAAAACCCCCTCAAACCTAATGTCATGCAGACTGATGTGTAGGACTAGGAGAAATAGTTACCACTGAAGTGATTTAGGGTTAGTAAACCAGACCACCTACAATTATTGGACTCAAAAATGTACAAGTTCAGTTTTCAAAATGCTTCTCTTAAGAGTAGCCTGCATGCCATATGTCTGCAAATGTTGCCTTCTACAGTACATACAAGGAAATCCAACAGCCTTGGAAGGCTCATATTTCATTTGATGCTGCTGCTGTGTTTATAAGAAACAGAAGAAAAATAATGATCTGATGGCAGAATATGATTTATAGCTTTATGTGTAGGAGTGGGATACAAACCCTGCCTCCTGGCAGACAGTCCCTGGTCCTGCATCTTTCCAGTCGATTTCAACTCGGCGACAAACATCTAAAAGGAGTGGAGTTAGGGCTGACTGAGTTTTCCATTTAGGAAAGGCTGGGAAGTGGCCAGATAACCTAAAAATGGTTTTTGGCTGGGTAATCTAAGAGCAGACAGAAGCATTTCCGATAGCCTTCTGCACAGCATTTCACTTTTAACTACATTTTGGGTTTGATTTAGGATGCAAGTTTTGACTTTTTACAGAGATGACAGAGCTGCAAAGTCAAACCAGCACCCTGGATTGGATATTTTGCATGTGAAACTGGCACCAAACCTCAAAAAAACCTGAACGTGGAGAATCTGAATTGCAAGCAGTCACAACAGAAGTCTCTAGAACTCACTGAGGTGTCCAGTCTGGAACTTCTGTCCAGGACTGAGACTAGCTTACACCCGATGTGATATGAACATGAAACTGCATAGAAGATAGTCTAAACATCTTCGCTATAAATAAAACAGTCAGAGGGGCTTTATTTTCACTTTTCCAATGGAAAAAATGTAAGACACATAATTTTATATCAAATCCCCCTACTTGTTCCCCAGTTAAATGGTTTCAGACAGGACAAGTCACTTACAAGCCCAATTTTTGACTTTGCATAAGATGTGAGATCTAGTATCTTTGAAGTTCAGAGTTTTTAAATAGCTAAGACATTCAGAACCCAACTGCCTTCAAATTACTTCAGTGGGAGTTGCCTACTTCTCTGCATTTGAAGATCTGGCTGAAGTGGTATACAAAAATGGGACTTCAGTTCTGAAAATTCTTCAAATTTTTTAGACCTATTTCTTTTTCAAAATGTGAACTATGTAAATGTGGTTTGGCAAAATTGTGTAATAAAATGAAATCCAAGGATAAATTTGGATTTTATATTTTTGTATTTTCCAGCATCGGCGGTAACTTGGTAATTGGATATGGTTTGGCCCCATTCCTAATTCTGACACAGAGCAGAAGATACAAATCCATGAACTATTTTTAGAGAGTATAAAAGAAATCAGCTACATCAGTGTCTGCTGTGCAGCAGAGTGCACTGAAGGGTCTTTTACAAAAATATGTCAAGTCTGGATGAGGGAGACATATTTTCATGATTTATAATCCCAGTGACTGCAAGGTGAGCATTTCCTTTACATTTCTTACTCAGGCCCTCAGTCAGTGGCTCTCACATGATCGTGGACATGAGCAACTATCAGCAGATGAGCAGGATGGTTCCTGAGCATCAGCTGAACTGATCTTTTCTGTAGATTGTGGTGTAGTCGCTGCTTCCCTAAAGTCCAGGAATGAGTAGTTCCCTTCTGCGAGTAGTTCCCTTCTGCAAGTAGTTCCCCATACTGACCCAGGGACACTAAAAGCCCTTCACAGCATTGTCAAAACAGAATGGAAATTAGCTATTCAACCAGCCAAGACACTGTTTATCTTTAATATTGGTGCTCCTGGTGCCTCAAGCCCCAGTGCAGCTGTGTGTAAGATGCAAAGTACAAGGGCCTGTCCTATGCTCATGCAATGCAACTCATCAACATGTCAAGATCATCAGTAACTAGAAATCTCCATTCTCAACAAAATCAGATCTGCCTCGCAGCTGATATCATCGCTGACTGTCCAATGACTTCTGGTGGCTGATCTCTGGTAAACCTCTCCCTAAACCACAGATGCTTTTGTGCCCGGTGGCGTAACCCGCAAGACCAAAGACGTAAATGGCTTGAAGACAGAATTCCTGTTGTCCTATACTGTGATGTTTTCTGAAGGTCAGGTCGACGGCATATCAGCATGAACACCATGGATCAACCTCAAGCTCACTAAGAGACATTTTATTCTGGAGCAAAACCCATTTACAAGGTTGACTGGTACAGAGTATCTGGAGGCGTTTCCACAGATGTTGAAAACCCTGTTCCCACCCATCCAAAATCCTCCTACACAGAAACCCTCAAACATGCAAGCAAGCAAAACAGGAGCAAAATAAAAGTAACAAATGAATGTTTAACATTTCATCTATTTTTTATTCTTTTGGAAATAAAAAAATATTGTGACAACACTGCAACGAATTTTCTGTGAATGTATTTCTTTGTATGTTTTGCATTTTGTTTCCAAATGAACAGTACGCCCATTAATTAACAAGGGTGGGAAACACTCTTCTAAGGTCAGAGCAGTGATAAAAACTGCACAGCTCTGGATTCTGCGATGAGACACATGTCCTCCTTCATTTGCCAAAATCCTATGTGTGATACTTGGCAAGTCACTTTGCAACTCCCCTGTATCTATGGCCATTTTTCCTCTTCACTGTTTGTACGTATACTTGCATCAGGATGAATGAATCACAAGCACAGTCTCATGTTTAAATACTCACAAAATGATTAATTCCTGGTATTTGAGCCACTGGTCTAAAGTTAGACAGGTCCAGCTTTTTAGCATTTAATAGTGAACCTTTGCAAACACAGAAAATGATTTTTTAAGAAGCAGTTTTTGTGCAGATGAACTATAATTGATATCTACTGGCCTTGGGCTTGTTGAACTTCTGGGAGTGTCTTCAATAATTGCCAAAGGTAAAACACAGACCAAAAAACAGAGTTCAAGAAACATTGTCACCATTAAAATGACAATATCTGATTATGTGACTCAGCGGCTCAACTGACAGGTACTTTAAAACAACTCAGGTAAATGACCAAGAATGGCCTGAAAATGCAATAAATAAATAATATATAAAAGAAAGGAAGAAAGAAAAGATCTCAAATTTTCTTAATGTTGTTAGATGGTGTTTCATCTTTTTGCCTTAAAGCAAGACCTCTCTGCCCCTGGAAGACTTTGACATCACCCATTTGCTTTGCTGCAGTGAAGGTCATGCCTGCCTTTCCATCAAAAATCCCTGTCTTCCTCCCTTCTCTGTTTCCCAGCCTTTTTCTGCTCAGAGTTTTATAACTCAGCTGTAAGAAATTGCTTCTGGGCTGAAACTTGGCAGCAAAAGTCTGATTTCAGGCCAGGAATGATCCCCCTCCCCTTCTGGTTTTCAAAACCCTTTTCTTCTGGTCAGATTTGAGGAGCAGAAGAGCAGAGCGGAGGGGGAAGGCAGCGCGGGGCATTCAGCACAGGAGCTGGCTGGCTCCGGCTGCTTTCATCATGCTTCAGTGGCTCTTTATTTTTCCAGCTGAAATAAGGGTGATTTCTGCATAATGTGGCAGGGATATTTTTGTGTATGTGTTTGTATTTAAGAAAACGGCTGAGTCATTTCTTCTCAAAAGCAATTTTACTGTGTGAGCTGCTTACTTCCTTTCTGGTTCTCCTTCATTTTACTTTGTGTTGATGTTCAAAAGGAAGGTCCAAAATAACACACTCCTCTGTGGGTCAGCAAAAACAGCTTCACAAATGCTTGTGTGTGCATCCAGAGTTCTCCTTTAGTGCTGGAGCTGAACAGAAATATTGAAGTGATGGTACTGATACCATTGTAACATCAGTGACACAGTAAAGACAGTACCTGGGACTACTTTAGATGGTTCTCTTTAGTTTATGAGAGTGCTTGAAAAACCAGATTAAAATCATGCTTTGTTGTGTGAAAGGGCAGAAAGGATAAATTCTGAATTAAAAGCCACCAGTCTAAAAAAAAGGAGAGACAAAATATGAGGTGAGGAGGTGCAGGGGCTCAGGATAATTACCTCTGTAAGGTCACTTACTGGCTCTTGGCTCCTTAGCACAGCAGCAGCAGCATGGGGAGCAGTGTAAGGCAGCCTGCCATGTATTTGGTGCTAATGTTATGTTCATGACTGCAGTATCACAGGAATGTGGCCACTGCTGGGTGGTGCTCACACAAGGAAAGGAGTTGTTGATGCTGAATATGGCTGTGCAGCGTCTTCTCAAACACCTCTGTGTGCTGATTCTGTGCTGAGCCCCAGCAGCTTTTTTGTCTGCTCTGAGCAGTTTGTGACCTCAGTACTGAGCATGCACACCCAGCTTTCATGTGACTTCAAAATACTACTTTCCTCTGGTGCTTCTATGAGGGTTTACAAGAAGGACATAATTGTCCAAAGCCTGCTGTGACATGGAGCAGGGTGCTTGAGGAGGATCAGCCTCATGTGTCAGATTGCTCGATGGTGAAGTACCTGCTGGCTTCAAGTGAGAGTGTTCCTCTCAAGACCTGTGGGTATTACTCATGGAATAACAGAATGGTTTGGGTTGGAAGAAACCTTAAAGATCATCCTTCAAACCCTCCTGCCATGGGAAGGGATGCCACCCAGTAGATCAGGTTGCTCAGGGCCCCAAGCAAGCTGGCCTTGAACACTTTCATTAAGCCAGATGTACAAAGAAGTCCCCAGTTAATGACCAGCTGTGAAAATACGGGAGTCGGTGATTTCCTACATGATGTCAGAGGGCAAGGGAAAAGCTCTGCATTGCTGGATCTGCGGTTGTGCTTTCCACTACTGGGAAAGCATCTTTGCTGCTGCTTGCCCAGCTCTGTCCTGCTGTCTCTGCAGCTGTCCCCTGACTATGAGTGGGACTGATGGGGCATCAGCCTTTGTGCCCAGCACTGCACCCAGTCCCAGCATGGGAAATGATCTTTAGGCCCCGTGGAAAAAATAGTTTGTGGTTATCTAATTAAAGCTTATACACAGTGGGGCCAATTATGGTTGCCCTAGCAACTTTAGTTCTGGTATTTCCAAACTTCAGGCTTTGGGAAGCCTTTTGCTTCTGTTCAGCCTCTTGGGTTTCATTTGTTTACATCTATGCATTTCCCTCTGCCTGTGATCACACCACCCTCCTCCTCCTAATCATCCCCACGGCTTCTGAAACCTCTTTTTCTCTCAACTCCTACACCTTCTCCTCCCTGACACTTGGGCATGGAGAGATGTGGTGGTTCTTGTTTCCAGTCTTTGGAACCATAAATATCTGGGGTGAAACTGGAGATTATGGTTTGGTCAGCCCCTGCATCTGCTGCCCAGGGCTTGGCCTTTGTGGAAGGACCCACTGCTGAACCCAGCTGACTCAGCAGCTCTGAGAGGAGGGTGTGCAAAAGGAGATAACTTAGAGATTTTCATGGAGAGCAGCACAAAGTATATTCCTGCTATCTTAGTGCACCCTGAGTCAAAGACCCTGCTTCTTGCCGTGAGGGGTGCTGCAAGCCCCTCAAACCACCACCATAGCTTGTGCCTTGAAATACCCAGATTAAGGGACTTTTTCTAAAGGCACCTCTGTATGAAGCTCTGTATATAGATTTCCCCCTGCATTTGTTAATGCACACCTGGAGGAATCTATTGACTTTTTTTTTGCATAACACCAAAATCTCCTGCAGGTGCAAGACATGAATTTTAATCCATATGACACACTTTGAAAAATGAGATATCTATGAGTGGTAGGGGATTATTTCCACTCTCCTGTGAATAGGCTCAGGTAGCCACACAGAGCTTTCTTTTAGTTGCAGAATCACTCCATGATTGCAGTAAAGATCTCTTTTGGAAGAGGAAGCTGTTGAAGACATGAGGATTCAGCCTGGATTCATCCAGCTTGAGTTTAGGCACTTAATTAATATGCCTAGATGTTGGAACCCCAGGTTCTGACAGCCTCAGCCTTTCAGTGCTGACAGGCAGTGATCTCCAAAAGCATACTGCGTTTGACCTGAGGCCTTGGGAAAGACTTCCTAAATCGTGTGATAACACTGGGATTGTTTCTGTGTAGGTAAAGTTATGTCACTGGGTGGAATATGTAGAAATGTAGAAATTCAGTAATATATATACACACAAATACGTGTGTGTGTAACAAGATGGAGGGTTTTGGGTGTTGGCTTTTTGTTCTTTCTTTCCTTCTTCTTCTTCACCTTTCTTCGTGTCCTGTCATTGAGTGAAGAAATCCTCAGTGCAGAATGTAGGTGAATGGTTACTGGATTAAAAGGATAAATATATTAGTTGGCATTTGTTAGTTGGACAATTTGAGATATAAATGACCTTGTTAGCCAGGACTTCTCACCATTTTCCTGCCTTTTCTGCCCTGTTAACTTAGCAAGCACATTCCATGCAGCAGTGCCGCTGATAAGAACACATAAACACTAAGTCTGAAAGAAAAACCTCGCCTCTCTTACTTTTAATTCAAACTCTGGGTAAAAGGACTCACAAAAAATAAGGAAAAAATAACAAGAGGCCAGAAATTCACACCTAGATTAGGGTCATGGTCATCAGAAGGTTTCCTCAGCAGATAATGGAAATATCTGCAGACAGTCCTAGTCCTTGGATTTACATCCTGAAGAGAGCTCTGCCTTGTCTTTAATGATTGCGTAGCTTTGGCTCCTGACTCAGGCGCATTTGTTAAATATTTACTGTCTTCCTGCCCAGCTCATGCAATTGGACAATTAAGGGGAAGGCAGCCTGGAGCCGTGAGCAGACACAGGCTGACAACTGGTTCCAAAGCATGGAAGGACTTGTCCCTGAGGACTGATGTTCTGCACAGCTCAGGGGTGGTGCTTTGTTCATTTTGCCTCTCAATGAGAACTGTTGGGCTTCTCACTGGCAAACCTTCCTGCCTTGGGAAGTGGGACTGCCAATCTTGGGCACTCAGAAATCATGAGTCAGGTATCAGAACAATTGTGTGACAGCTTTAAAAGAAAGAGGGTGTTAAAAAGAAAGAAAAAGAGAGATGGTTGTATGCGTTTGAGTTTCCATCTGGTTTCTGAGGCTTTTATGTTTGACTTAAGATTCATGTTTTCCAAGCCTTGTCCTGCAGCAGTGAGGTCTGGAAAACTTCATTTTTTTCAAGAGAAAGCTGAGATTCTTGTGTAACGCATGTTTTCAGGAGCAGGGTCTTTCAGAAAAAAATGCAGTAATGTGAGATGCAATAAAACGTTGAGGTTGGCAGTCTTGCAGGAGAGATGTCAGGCTGTGGCTTTGAGAGAGCAGCAGTGATGAGCAAAGCACAGAGTGTTGGTCTGAACTTGAACTATTGTGCTTTTACCAAGCTGAGTTATGTGTGTTCTGCCAGACTGGGTCCATAAGAATGTTGAATTTCCTCTTTTTCTCTGTATTTAAACCCATGAATTTTCCTTCACATCCCATCCAGAAATTTCAACAATGATTTTGATTATTTAAAGAAGAAAAAATTGTCACTAAACCAGTGCTGCCCCATGTGGACAACTGAAAACTATTCATTCTCTTTTATTAATTGGCACTGGCATTTTATTTATTGTATGTGGTTTCAATATTGTTTTCCCTTTTCTTTTTTCCAATAGGAGTGGCCAAATCAGCTATCCTCACTCAGCTCCTTTCTCACTTGTGAGTGGAAATTTACAGCTTCTGAAGCTGAGCAGAGCTGAGACAAAGAGAGAAGGAGTCAGGATGTCACCAGGAGATCATGTCCTCGTAGGAACTGTTCTGAGTCCCAGCACAAAAGCAGAGTTGCCCTCCATGTGAACCACGTGTCATGTTTTGGTTGTAGCCCACTGCTGGACAAATTCCTGATGGAGGTGGAATAAAAAGAAGAAAATGTGTCCTTTTAATGGGATTTAGTCTTTCCATCAGCAGTGATAAGTGCAGTGCTCAGTCAGACAGGAGAGGCAGTGATGCTGTACAGCCCCCATGAATTTTGTGTCTGAATCCACCCCTACAGTGCAGTGCATATCTATAAACATCTCTTCCCTGGCTTCTCTCAAGCTGTAATTGGTAAAGAGCAGTTTAAACATGCTCCAACTGGCAGTAAAATTCTACTTTTGAAATATTGGATGGTGCAGCTTATTTGTCTGCTTTGGACAATAGTGCACGAGCAACTGTAGATGCTTTTGAGAAAAATTACATTGTGAAAAAACCCCAGAGAATCTCTTCATGACCATTAGTATTTAATTGTGGAAGGCAGAAGAGGAAAAAAGCAAAGGACAGCAAGTAATGGATCGTTATATTGTTATGACTCATGTTGCCTCAGAGGCTTTGTTTTCAGTTAGTGCTGTGTGTATTGTTATTAAGTTATTTTATTATTAAATTTGGACTGAATTCTTATGTTAAATTTGGGCCTAAAAATTATCAGCCTGGTACCCATGAGATGTGTGTAAAACATGTAAAATATTGATAAAAGGACCCAGCAATGAGAATAGAAATACTAATGTAATGTAAAAGTATTTTTTACATGTGTTAAGCCTAAAGATAAAGAAAATCTTGGGAATTTACTGGAAAAAAAAAAATCTCATTACCTAAATGGCAAAATATCCTGCCTAAAGAGAAGTAAAATTTAAAAAGGAACAGATCTGGGGCTCCTACACAAAAAAAGAAAACAAACTCAAAACCTAAAGAACACACACAAAATGAAAAAAGCCCACCCCAGTAAATAACACCTCCCCAAAAAAACCCTCAAAAAACAAACAACAAACCAAAGTAAACAAAAAAAACCCCAAGAAAAAATGGGATCTGAGAATTAAGGATACTGTAATGTGAAATCCTAATTCAGTCTAGATCTATACTAAATGCTTTGCACTCTTACCACTGTTTACCCCCTCTGCCTCATTTCTAATCTTAAAGCAAAGCTTTCTCTCCCTCAAAGAAACTCATTTTGTGTCCTTCTTTATTATTTCCCAGCATGTACCTCCCATTCTTTCGTCTCCTCTCTGGAACTTTGCCTGTAAATTTTTTCGAGGAAAGGGACTGTCTCTCACTATGTGCTATACAGACTTGAACACCATAGATCTCCAAAGGGCCTAATTCTGAGGGAAAGTTCCTGCCAAATTCTTTACTGGTGGCCCACTTATGATTCAGTTTTTCAGCTTAAGACTTCATTCCTTGTTGCAGATCCAACTTCTGAAAGTGTCCTCAGCCCCTGTGATGACGGGTGGAGATCAGGCTACAGACAACTGGGGATGAGAGAAGGCAAAAAACTGGAACAGAGCCATGAGAGAGGCTGTAAAAGCTGCACAAAGGGGATGGAAGGAATGAAAAATGGTAGCTCTTTCTCCTGGGACATGATGTTCTTGTCCATCCTGCTTTCTGCTTAATAAAAACTATCATCTCTGGCACATACCAGATCCTTCTAGAATGCAGCAAGGAATAACAGTAATAATAGTAGCTGCAGTAACAGCAGTAGTAGCAACAATAATAATTATAAATAAGAACTATTTATCTTATTTCACCCTTGGGTGCACCCAAGTGGACTCTCACTGTGGTGCCTTCTGAGGACCTTCTATGTAGTGTCATCATAAGTTGTCTTTGTGGCCCATCTTGTCTGCCAACCTGTCACGCCGAGGCTGCATCAACGCTAATAACAAGGTTAAAAGTAAAGAGGAGAGCAGTAGCTCAATTATCATTCCAGGCACGTGGTGTAATTGTGCTGCTGGCTGCCAGCCATGTGGCTCTTGTGGTAGCAAACAGTGTTTTCCCTCAGCAGCCCCAGCTGCCCTGTTTTCATATGGGCTGGGAAGGTCAGAAAAATCAATTAGCAATATGGGACATTAAAGAAAGCCAAGTCCAAATACAACTTCAGAAACACTTTTCTGAAAGATTAATGTGTCTTTAAAAAACAAATGGGCATCTGTGTCATTTTTCAGAGCTGCTCACATTGGCTGCTCTTACTAGAAAAAGGCAATGTTCTCACTATGTGCAGCAGCACTGTCTCTTAGCTGCCACAGAGTCATCCATCAGACAGGGAGTGCTGAACTTGATGTTGTCCATGCAAAATCCACAAAAATTAGTTCCTCTCCAGCTGAGATGGTGTTTAAGAAGCAAACAGACACAACTGGCTGAAGACAGAAGCAGCAACAAGGTGTGACTGCCCCCATAGACACCGGGATGTGCGGCCCTGCCAGCACTGCCAGACCCCCGGCTGAGGGACCAGGCTGACATAGTTCAGGGTTTATGGTTAGACCAGGGAACAAAAATCAGAATTCTGAGCCTTATGAATTATGATCTCAATGTAGGACTACCTTGGGCAAGTCACCTTCCTTTCAATGTTCTCTAATAGAAATACCTGGCAGGAGCACTGTAAATTTTAGTGAAATCCTTCACTATCCTACTGTTACAGATTCTGAAAACTATAAAGTGTCATTAAAATAATTGTCATGTGGAATATCAGTCTTCAAATGGTTTAATCTAAATTACACTTCTACTTTCTAATATAAATATTTTTTTTTCTCTAATGCAGAAATGTACAAAGTAAAACACAATCTCGCTGCCCATAAGCCTTATTTAAAGTCATATGTATTTGTTAGATATTCATACTCTTCCTCACTCTTTCCTTTTCTTATTATAAGGGAAATGAGTTAGAACTGCAGAAGCTACTCAAATTGTCCCCTGGCCTCATCTGATTTTTCCTGCTGAGTGGTACCATTTAATTAGAGTTTTGCTCTTTAATAGGTGTTTTATATTTTAGAGTCATGAACACTAGACAAGTTCTGATGACTCTCAGAGAGAACAGCACTGCAGTTCCTAGGCTGGGTCCATGGTGGGTACACAAACCATATCCACTCCAATGATACCTGCACCACTTGCAGACCATGTGTAATAACGACAAGGAATGTTACCACCCAGCTGATGTGCTTCTTCTTCCTGATCCCTGCAAAGACAAGGAAAAAAAACCAAACCACTTCAGTAATTTATGCAATTTATTGAACTAGAAATCATTGATATGATTTCTAGTGAAATGAGAAAGGAAAGATCAAGTGGGTCAGTCATGGACCTATGAGGACTCAACTGCAAACCACAACCTTTTAGGTTCCTTCAAGCTGAGCAAGTGCCCATATGAAAAGGACCCTTGTACTCAAATGTGGGATCGCCAACAACCCTGGAATGTTCTAGAAGAAAGTTGCTTAGGGGAAAGTATCATAGGAAAGTCATTTACTGTTGCCAGTAGGCGGAGGGTATGAGTGTCTGCTTGGAAATCTTCTATTTCAAAAGCAGTCTTTCCCCTCATTCCTTTATCAGGGAAGTACGGGAAAAAAAAAAAAAAAAAGAAAAAGGTTTCCCACATCTTTGAACCACTTGATTACCAGTATATAAATAGATCACTCTCTCAAAATGCTCAAAAAGCCCAAAGCCATTTTCTATCTCAAAGGCCGGAAAATGATCATTAGGAACACAGCTCATTTCTGTAATGTAGGGCCAGCCGTGAAAATTTGTTAAAAATGACATTATCCTGGCTGGGGAATAAGCAGAATCTGTATATGACAGCTAATTATCTTAACAGTATTTGAAGTTAAATTATTTTTTCTTACCAGTCACACACCTACAAGGAGAGAGCATCAGACTAGGGAAAGAAATGCAGCAAAAACTGAAAAGAAAAGAGAAAGAGAAAGAATTATCCCGTTTTCGCCCAGTACAGATGGTCAGCATTCTTTGGCCTCCCTGGTGTAATTTGGTTTTGGTCAGTCCAGTAAAACAATTGTTCCTTTAACTATAGCAAAGACCAATTTACCAATTATCTGTGTCCTAAAAGCATTGAATGCTGAATATCCTGTTCCATTTCCTGTCAGATATTCACATGCAATTAGATACAGGCAGTGGGAATGTAATGTAAAATGGGTATTTTGTTCTGAAAAGTGGCGCTGTGCCTGTGCTCTTCCCCATCTCCTTGAGCAAAGTTCAAGTGCCAAAATGAAAGTCATGTTTAATGCCAAAGGTGATTCAAGTTCAGGCCAAAAATAATTCCAGACAACTCAATTTGGAATTATTTTCCTTCTAAACATTTTTTTGGGGGAAATGAAAATACTGCTGGGTGTTTGAGGCTGAGATGCTAACAGCAAAACTTCTTGCAAGCTATTCAAATATCAGCTGCTATTGTGTACAAAGTTCTCCCTATCGCTGTGGAATTTGTAAGAGGAAGCCAACATAACAGCCAGATTTACAATGTACTTGCAGAATTTTCCAGAAGGTTTAGTTTTCTTTAAAAAAAAAATAAGATCATTATACGTTTTCTTAATAAAAAATTCCAGGAAACAGGTTGTGCACATAAAATGTATTTACTGACATTTGATGTTGTATAATTTTACTTCAAGAAGACAGTCTTGGTAGATTAAACTTGAAGTTAAGAAATTATAAGTTAAATACTTTGTGTGAAATAATGTACATAGAAAAATCCATATTTGTATATTTGAAGAGTCTTGCTTTTCTTGTATAGCGTTGCAGAACATCCATAGACCTTTTCTCTTTCCTTTCCTTTCTTCTTGTTAGACAATATCCAGTCATTTTAAATGTCTTCTGAGGCAGATATGGTACTCACAATGATGATATTTTGAACGTCACATCCAGTAGAAATGACAAATGAAGCCATGGATTGGTATCCCACCCCATTCAATATGAGCTCTTGGAGAAGTCCTGCTATCTGAATAGGCTCTAAAGACAGAATAGCTTTGGAGACCGGGGTGTGATATGTGACATAAGCTAACCATGGTCCATGGAGGGCTCCCAAAATTATATTTGATAGTATTGTGCTGGAGTAAAGAAATGGAGTGACATACCAGTATTTTTGAGCTTAGCTACTAAAGAAAGGTCCTGATGAATGTGATTCATTTGAAGTTTTCTGACCAATTTATTTCAGCTCTGTGCAGTGGAATATTTCAGTTCAAAAGTGTCAAGGCGAGAAGAAAAATAAAAGGCTTTTTTATCTGGTGAAGTCTTCCTTTCAGCCAAAAAGACTGATACTTATTTTGGCTGAAATGCAGAAATATCCAGAATCCAAAGACTTTGCACCTTCTTGATTGCAGTACGGAACTGAAATGTCACAGAATCTTAGTGCAGAAATTACTCCGCCCAAGGACTTTGAAAACAAATGCATTTGCAGGCTTTTTGGGAAAGGGTAAACCAAGGAGACAGAGGTTCAAATATGAAATACTAAATGCACATAAACTAGGCCTGACTGGAAGGTATAAGGGCAGCATGCATAACATGTGCTTGAAGTAACCACACCTAACAGAGGCAGAAAAGTGGGCAAGGTTATAATCTATGCAATGCTGCTTGGAAAAATCCTGCAGGAGGTGGCTGGACAGCCGTTCCCTAGAGGAATCTGTCTTGGAGAAGAATGTCCTGGGGTGTAGTGTGTGGTGGGCACGGACAAGTTCACTTGGACTCTTCTGAGCCAGCTGCACCTGAGCTACCTCCAGCAAGAAGCTGTGGAGCTCTGTTTCATGCTGTGCTGAACCTGGGTGAAGATGCAGCACTGAGCATTCAGGCTCCCCATAACTCCAGTGGGACCAGCTGATTTGTGCACTGGATCCAGCTTGTCTCTGGCTGGCTGATGTGAGTCTTTCTCCGAGACTTACTGTTAAAGAGTCTCAGCAGGGAGACCTGTGAGAAAGCCATATAAAAAATGATACATGAAAGAAAGATAGAAATCTATTTAAAAAAATGGAATAGAGAGCATAAAACAGAAATTCATTAAAAATGTATGACCAGAGTAACAGGACCAGCTTTGTTTCAGCATTGGCAGCCTGAAGAAAAAGAGATGGGAGAGAATCATATTACACAGATGAAAAGGAAAGAAGGCAGAAAACTGGATTAAATAGATAGCTATACACTTTAGTTTTAGGGATTAGTATTGAAAACCATATAAATTTAAGAACATTAAAAATCAGGAATGCCAAAAGGGGCAGTTGGATGATGCAGAATTAATTAAGAAGCGAGAGAGACAAAGGCAGAAACCACTTCACAGGAAACAGAAAAATTAGTGTGAAATCTGCAGACTTCAGTGAAATCAGCATCTGGACCTCCTTGCCAAGGGGACAGACAGAAGAGATACAAGCAATTATATGGAGACTCTATAAAAATATATATTTCACTGTTATTTTCAAACTGCTCTTGCACAGTTGTGAGAATTGTTTTCCAAGGTTTTGAGACCTGAGGCCCCCTTCAGGAAGATGCTGCCACCCACATCCTTACCTTGTAGCTCTGCCAGGTGTTGAGACAGATGTTTTCCTGTTGACATCTTCCCTGCCCACCCTTTCCTTCCTGCTGCAGGGAGGGGTGGTGAACCAGTGAAAGTACTTTCAGATTGTGACACTTGCTCTGATATATCTGGGAGAAGTAAACAACTATTTTTTGGTTGTTTATTTGTTAAGAAATTGCAAAATAGTAATCTCCTGGATGGGAAGGTCTTTAAGATCCTGTAGCCTGACCTGGGGCCTGCTGAATGCCACGAAGCACCAGCATTTCCACACTAAGCACATCACTTCTGTCAGTGCCAACAGGCATTTCCCACTTGTTTTCTGTCTTCTGTTTGCTTCTCCCTATCAGTGCAGCAGAGCAGGCAGAATCATTTTACATGGCAAAAAATCAGCTCAGAAGGAATTGGCCGGTAAACCCGAATTATAGCTACCGCTGGAAAGTGCCAACTGTTGGCTTCTGGAGAACTTCTTTAGCCACAGTCACTATCAGTTTGTCATGGTCCCTGGTCCTTTGAATAAAGCAGGGGATTAAAGTATGGCATCTGTGAAGAGCTGGAGGCACCCTGTTAATCTCTGAAAGAGAATGGAGCTGAGCAGTCTCCTCTCTCTCTGGGCTGCCTCTCTACTCCCCTAACTGGAAGCACCCCAGGGCAGGTTAACTACCCAGCACCAAGGGTGGAAGTGATCAGACACTCCTGGTAAGATGTGCAACCTCCACTCACTCGAGTAAACCCATGATATATCAGCCTGTGGCATTAAATGGTCTGGAAAATAGTGTTCATCCTTCTCTTTTTTGCCTTAGCAGGCTATAGCACCCCATGTCCTTTGCTGTCCTCTCCTTCACACAGCTTCACTCACTTCTGAGTTTTGTCAGGATGATTAATTTTTTAAGCCAGAGCCAAACCCAACTTTGTTCCCATGGACAGAGAAGATTAAAACTGAACAATTGAGGTTAATAACACATTACCTCAGTGTGAACTTCAGAAATGAGTAAGCTTGATTCCAAAATACCTTGATAATTCTTTGAACGGATTACAGCTTCTTTTTAGGAAAGAAAACAAACCCAAATCCTCCTTGGCTGGGTTTAACTGTCTGTGTCACATTCTGCAAGTTTGTGTTGAGTCAAAACCCCCAGGTTCACTGTAGACAGATTATAGAAACTCGTTAAATTTGGAGCTGGGAGCTGAAGTCACTAAAGTAGCTGAAGGCTGGGGAGTGGAAGCAAGGCAAGTTTTAAAAGCAGCAGCAGACATGAGCTGTGAATCCAAGGATAACAGCACCTGTCCCCAGATCCCCTCTGCCAATGCTTGCCCCGCTGCATGCAAGGCCAAAGTCAGTTATCTGCCAAAGTATTCTCAATGAAAGATTTTCAGCCTGGCATGGACTGCTTGGAGGTCGATAGAAAACACTGCATAAGATTTTTCTGCAATAAAAGATCCTAGAGTCCATGTCTAGACAGAGAAAATCAGGAACAGGCCGGGGTTTAGGCATTTAAATACCTATGGACTACCACAGTAATCCTAGCATAACCAACACCCATCTCAATACTATATGCTCAGAGTGTTTAAGAAGAGCAAATTCCTCAGGGTCAACTCCAGTCTTCATCTCTGTCCTTGAAAGAGAGAAGTCACATCCTTAGTCTTTCCTTGCAGTGAATCCTTGTGATGAAATGGCACCTGCAGCTTTCTCTGGTTCGGGGATGTTTCCAGTTTGTGCCCCATCAGCTGCCAGCGTGGCTCCCACAGCAACAGAGTCACTCAGAGTCTCTGCATCGAGCTCATCATGCACAAAGTGTCCAGAGAGTTGGTTGGCAACAGCCAGAAATAAACAAAAAGGTGATTGTTTATAAATTTACTCAGGCCAGAAGCCCCAATCCAAACCTGACTCCTGTTTTGCCCAATATGCAAGGATAGACAAGGTTTTTATTTTATAAAATTCAATAATTAAATAAACAAGGCAGAAAAACTGTGGGGAAACAAGGTTTGGTTTTATTCCGTAAGTTAAGACGGACAGAACCTCCTGGTTTTCACATTTATTCCAAACCATTACCCCAGATATAAGGCTTCAGAGCAGCACAGTAACTGCTTTTTTCCCCCTTTTCCCCACATAAATGTCCAAAAAGTCTTTCCAGAAAAAAATCAGCAGGCTTGCTAATTTTACATTTTGATGAAATGACAATTTTTTTCCAACAATGAAAAAGCAAAAAAAAGCAGCAGAGCTCCTCATCATGTCCGGCTAAAGTTCACGCTGCACTACGAGCTTGACTTAGAAATGTTTCCTTGAACTCCTCCATTCCTGCTCTCCTCTCTGGTGCATGGCCTCCTGGGAAAAGCACGTTTGTTCTCCAGGAAGTTTTAGCTAAATCAGATTAGGCACTTTTGAGGCAGTACTGTGGAAAATTACAGGGTTTAATTCTCTTTTTGATTTTGGTGGCAGCAGGGGGAAAATGAAAAAAAAAAAAATCTGGATCTCAGGACTAGTGCGAACTAGCAAAAATATTTTATATATATGCACACGTATATGCATACACACACACACACATATGTAGGTGTATATGTAGGTACACATATAATATTAACTTCATTCCTGCCTAGAAACTTTGCCTATTTACCCAGAAGGCTGATTGATTCATTTTGATGCAATCTGCACCAAATACTTGAATCTCTGAGAATTTCTTAAAAACTTAGTGGTATTTACAAACTTTTTCATAGCTCAGTGCTTGTGAAGTTTGCAATTGCTGCTGGGATCTCTGGAGGAATTTGTATGTTCAGGCAGATAAACTACTCTGAAGTTCCTCAAAGCTTAAACTTACATAGAAACTGAATATACTGTATATAAAGTCTGGTGCTCATGTCACCCGTGTACATTTTATAGCCATGTTTGAAATCGGTGGAATTAATCCTGATTTATTTTCATACCTATGCAATAATAGCCAGGCATTTAGTTGTACAATCTTTGCAGCAATTAATTATTTCATCAGGTCTTGCTATAAACAAGTAGGAAGTCAGAGAAAAAAGGACCATTTTCTGTTATACTTGCAAATGCAGCAATTAGTAGAGACAGAGGCTCATGAATAAATAAAAATTTACTGCTAACCTCTCCTCTATACATATTTTATACCCTTTTATGATTTGAAGTAAGCAGTTGATTTAGACCTAAGTTAGAGTCTGTGTTTTGACCATATCTGAAATTTCTGCAATGAACTTTTTTCTACTCCAGTGTGCAAAGTGAATAACCACTATTTAAAATCTATATTGCCTTAATTCCAAGCAGCTACATGTCAACAAACTCATCTAAACAAACACTTTTTCCTTTTTGTTAGGGCTTCTCAGAGAAAGAGAAGGAGAAAGACTCACTGTTCTGAAGAAAAGCAGTGTGTGTATGTTTGGTACTGCCTTGTGACAACAGCCTGGGCTGCTGCCCTTCCACTGAGCTGTCATATTCCCAAGTGGGATCCTGGGACTCCAGGTGTGGCTGCAGTCTACTGGGGAGAGATGAAAATGCTTTTGCTTGCATTTTGAGACGAAGCCAGATGGCAGAGTGACATGTGGGTCAGGCATGATGTGGCAGCTGACAGTGCCTTCAGCCCTTTAACCTGGCTCAGCTCCTCGGCCAGTGAGGGACTCGAGGACATTATTAACTTTTTGCTGTTAAAGATGAAACTTAGGCCTGTCCTTAGGTGTTTCGTTAATCAGGATTGGATTTCATCACATGTTTTGTTAAGCTATTGTCTTAGACCTTTGGATTGTTGTTAAAACATTGTCTGTAAGCTTTGCAATGGAGGCCTGGACCTTTGAAACTCTTGTCATGCTCCCTTTAAAATGACTAAAGGAAGTAATAAATGTCCAGACATCTTTAGGACTGGGATTTAATAACACTTTTAAAAAAATTATGGGTCTATTTTATTAAATATTTGCAAGTGTATGTAAATGTAATAATGCATGGGACTATACAATAATGATCAAACACATAAATATTTAAGATGCTCATACTGTAGATGACATTCCTCATGGTGATGGAATTGCAGACAATTTTTATTTCAGAACAGGCTGACTAGAGACTGATGGCATATTGAGGATGGATGTTCACCTTACACTCCATAGAATGCCCCAAGATAATGCCTTAAAGTGAGCTGTTTGCTAGATAAATCTTCTTTATCATCTGTTTGTTTTGACAATTTTACTTCAGTGCTCCATCTGTCTGTCCTCTATTGCATACACCGATGGGAAAAAAATCAATAATCTTTTACTCTCCTGAAGACCCTGTTGCTGCATTAGAAGGAAAAGCATATTTGCCTGGGTATGTAAGGGGTGAGGGGGGTGTGAACTTGAGATTTCAAAACTGCCAAGTGCCAGCCTAGTGCAACTTGTGCCATGTATGAAACCTAGAATTCACCCTTTAAGGAATGACCCAAATACCAGTGGCACTGTGAGAGATGACAGTGGCAATAACCACTTGGTTTGTCTTTACCTGCAGGGCAAAGACTTTGCCTTTGGTTGTTTTCTATCCCTTACTCCGCTTTTGTCAGTACCCTTTGCTCCCACAACATCTGCTCTGTCTGGGAAAAACCCAAGGCTGAGGTTTTGCTTGGACAGAGGCAGCCGCTGTTCAGCTTCTGTCTCTTTCTGTCATCTCGTGACTGGGGGCAGGTCAAGTGGTGGTACTGAAAATCAGACTGGCAAAACAACTGTTCCAGTCTTCGCACTTCCCCTTCCTGGCCTGCTAAACCTGCTCTTTCTGACTCAGCAACAGTCAGAACTGTCCTCATAACTGAGTATATAAATACACTTTTTCTGCCTCGGTTCAACACATGAGGTAGTGAGCAATAAAATGAAAAAGTTTTAGATGCTGTAAGCTGCCTATGTACCTTTCCTACATAATCCAAAGCACTGAGTCTATAGATAAGAAAAAAGCCTGCTGGGATCATGGTAAAAAACATTCTGTTTATGATGTTGTTCACTATGATACCTCAGAGAACCCTGATGGATGATGTACTTGCAAATAATGTTTACTCCATGGAGAAAACTTAAAAAAATCTTCAACGATTACTGCCCACAATGTGGTTCTTTCAGGAGCTCTGGGTATAATGAAATGGTTCTTGGTTAAAAAAAAAAAAAAAGATATGTGGTCTTTGTCTGCTCAGATGACATTAAGAATGTAAAACTGTGGAAATTTACCAGAAAAAAAGTCAGAAGTTCACACAGCTGGAGATATCAGAGACATGCCAAACTCGAAAGCTGATATCTAGCACCCCTCACTGAATTAAAAGAAATAAGAATATTCCTAATTTCAACTAATTCATTTAAGTAAGTGGATCCACACAACCCTAGCAGGTGCCTTCCACTGTGCCCCACGTCTTTAACTCCTGTTGAGATCAGCGTCTGCATTCGCTATCTTTACTGAGATGGCCCTTAGCCTGCATCTCAGACCAGACCCACCACTGGGCCTCCACCAGGGTCCTCTGCTGGATTTAGGGGGAGCTGGGATGTGCCCTCCAGAGCACATGGAAACCTTTTGGCTCCCATGTTGCTGCTCAGTATTTTTTAATCAACATGCAAGCACCCACCAGGCTGCTGTATGGGGGAAGGCAAACTAGACATGGCTGTAAACATGGACACATCCAAGTTTTAGTGTTGCATAGCCATAGCTATTGAGACTTGGGTGCACACACTGAAGCTAAGTGAGGAATAGCTACTCATTCCAATGACTACATTCCTCATGAATAAATAATATTTGGCTAGGAAAGGAGAAGGAACTTGGCTGAGTCTCAAGCCTTGTTTGGACTAGGGTTCATATTCCTACACCAATAATTATTCGGGGAAGGCAGAATAGCTCTTATAGAGGATGCTGAAACATGGTCAGCTGAGAACAGCAGACTGCTCAAGTACTCAACCAGATAACTGGCAAGCCAGGTCCAAAGATGTGCTCTGGGTATGGATTTGGGGCTGGATGTCCTGACCTCACCAGGTGCCCTAGCAATAACCTATTGGCTTTCCTAGAGGAGGGAAAACATCTCTCTTTCTCTTTGGCATTTTGACTAGAAATCCTATCCTACCATGGAAACCTTTCTTATTAAAATTTCATCAAAACTGGCATATTCCCAAGAGAAGTCTCCATTTCAACAAAGTGGCATTTCCCAATGATAAACTATGTTTCTGGAAAACACCCAAATAACTCTAGTGCTTGGCACCTGTTTAAGTTGCTAAATATTGGATAAAGTGGTTCATATTACCAAGGAGTACCATAGATTTTTTCATTATATGATACTTGGAACAAAAGCTCTCTTTTACAGTACCAAAAAGCACTTGGAGAAGGGTGAGAGCTCAGGAGTGATCTGACCATTGAACACGTGAGATTCCCACTGCATGATCAAAACCCTCATGCTTTACTCAAGATGAAGCACTGCCAACAATGCCTCCCCAGGGTGCATCTGTCCCTTTCTGCTGTCCCTCCTACATTCCCCTGACATGCTTCTGCACACACACATTTAGGGAACTTAAACTGGTTTTAGAAAAACAACCCAGTGTGTTTCTATGAAAGTGGGCTTGGTCCACCATCCACCACGGCTTCACAGACAGCTCTGCCCAGACAGCTGAGAAAGTCCAGCAGCAGCCCCAGATCAAATGCAGGTGGGCAGAGATGCAAAGCAGACTTGTGGGGGCCTTGTTTCTGGTGGCAAACAGCAAGCCTGGGGGACAGAAGGCCAAAGCTAAAATGCGTGACACTGCTGCTATCTCAAGCAGTTATTGGTGTAAAGATCTGATTCTTGCAGGCTTGATTCAAAACCTACCAATGCCCACAGAAATCCTTTTTACTGACTTCAGGAGTTCTGGTCTCTAAAGTTATTCTGTGTTCTAATTTATGCGTAAGAGCCAAACCAAATAATGTTTGCTTTTGGTAGGACAGAAGTAGCAAATCCCTGAGGATATTTTCTTTTCTTCAGAGATTATGAAGCTTTCTTACTCAGATGGAAGCCTCAATGGCAAAATTCATCCTAATTTTATGTATCTAATGTCTTTACATAACTAATGATCAGGCATGATTCATCCCAGCTACCTGAGATGTCTGCTTTGGGATGGGATAAAAGGCACCCCAGGCAACACTGATTCTCTTGATTACGTCCCATCTGACCATTACACATGAATCCTCTTCCAATCGTTGGAAATAGAAAACAACATCTCTTCAGAGGCACGTTAACATTTGTGTCATCATGTTTGCAACAAGTTTCTTGATGACTCAGAAGGAATAGCTTTGAAGGGGTGAAACATGGCTAATCTGAAATTCTTATTTTCTCTCTGTTTATGCACACATATACACACAGAGCTACTTTAATACATAAATGCTGAAAGCCCATTTTCTTCCATAATTGGTAGATTCTCCACTGCAAAGACTCAACTCCTTGAGCCTGGCACCCTGTGGGGTCACTCACATGACTGCAAAGTGGATGCTCACTCCTGTTGCGAGCTTTACATCTGCTTAGCACAGCTGTGAATGGCCAAATTTAGTACAGGATGGCAGAGAACTGAGTCCTTAGGAGTTTTATTCTCTTTGACTGCAGTTTTTTTATCTCCTCAGAGCACAGCTTAAGCAAGGAATTTCCAACAGGCAATCAAAACATGCACTTATCCCAGTGAAACTCTGAGGAGAAAAACATTCTCTTTGACAGCAAAACTGGTGACTAATTGACAGCAGGTCTGACAAAATCATCAGGAAATCATGAGATAAATAAATACAGGTGCATTTCCTTCCTCTTCTCTCCCATTTCAATAGATACAATTTAAATGTAAATGGTTATTAAAAAAAATTCTGTGTGACATTTGATGTCTTCAAAGGCCATTGGAGGCTAAAGTTTTTTATTTATTCCCACAGCATATGGAAGATAAGCAACAGCACGGCAGGATATGGTGCTGTGGAAAGAACCCCTGCCATTTCCAGCTGGTACCCTGAATCAATGTAAATTCACTGATCTCTCTGCTGTGGCCATGGATGTGACTCCTTGTGACATGAGTTCCTGTTCACTGGACCCTTCTCTTCAGGGTGGCATAGTCTGCAGTGTTAGGACATCCCAGGGAGCAAGAAATAAATGAGTGGCTCTTCCACAATTTTTCTCGGCTTCCCTGTTGGTGGGATAGTTACACTTTTAAATTGCTCTTATTAACTTAATGACCTGTTGCTCCTTGAGGAGAATACTGTGAGGAGATTTATCCTGGTCCTAGCAAACAGCAACTGTCTGGTCCAGCTCAGATGCTTCAGGCTGCAGAGACTTGGCCTGGCCATTGAGAAAGTCCTCACACTGGTGCATTTAATGGTGAGTGAGTTTCTCATTCTCTCAGAAGTTTTCAGGACCATCCCAAAATGCATAACTTGAGCTCTTGTGGATAATTGTAGGTCTTGTAGGCTTTTTCTGCTCAGATAGGATGAATACTGAATAACTTAACTATTTTGGAATGTTACCACAGAAACCATCAGGTTTTGGGGGTGTTGGTAGGACAGAGATTTTAGAAGATTTTTTTCAATGCTTTGTCACTCTGTTTAAATTTGGGCCAATGAAGTGAGTCCAGAGCAGTGTGTCTGCAGAGAGCTGTGAGGCTGAGAAGAACCCTGTACCTAGGAAACATCATGAGAAGGTAAAAAGCATTGCAAAAGGTCACTGAAGAGAAGGCAAGGTTGGGATTCATGTTATCTGGGTATGAATGTAGCACTTCACACCACACAGAGGTCAAAATCTGGGTTAGTCCTTGTGTCTTGACAGATTTACTTTTCAGATTTGACACCTATTCCCAGATGGAATGAACTGCCGTGTGGGAATTCCTCTTTCTCTCCATTGACTACAGACAGAGTCTAAACAGTTCATCTGCAGACATGCCCAGTGAAGCCCTGACAGTAGCCAAGGCAGCATTTAATGCCCACGTGAGGCAGAAGCAGCAGCTGATGGAGACGGGAACAGGATCTAAGTTAACACTATGGACACCAACCCTTTGACAAAACCACTCTGTCACATCATTTTTCACAGCAGGAACTTGATGCAGAAAAATGCACCATTCTTGCTGCTGAAATCTCACAGTAGCTCCCTGCAATTGTGTCTGGATCAATATATAAATATAAGAAAGGCTGGAGTCTGTGAGGGCCCTAGAGTCAAGTGCGGGGTCGGTTTCTGTCCATCATTTTCTGCAAAGACTCTAAACCAGGTTAATTATTGGCTTATTTCCAGTTAGGAATTTGTAGTAGTTGAGTCATTGCTGCTGGGGCTAAGTCTCAACCTGAGGGAAGTATTTTTGGGAAGAAAATCCTTGTTAGTAACTACTGAAAAACCTTAGTCTCATAAAAAATTAAATCTAATTTCTGTGGAGAAAGTAAGGGTTAAACACATGCGTGGCCACTGTGGATATTCCTTTGCCACACTGCTTTCTCTGGGACTCTAGTTTGTCCTGCCCTCCCAAGGCATTCTTGGGAATAACTGGATGCCTTTTCCTTGGAAGTCAAGGCAGAAATGTGAAAGTATGAGCATAAAATGAAAAGCCCTTCAGTCAAAGGCTTAGTTCAAAGAGAGAGTGAAAGGAGTACATCCCAAACATATCAATATCAATGAGGCCTCTCTAGTATGCCTTGATATGCAGTTGTACAGATCTATCAAAGGTGTTAAAGAGACAGTTAAAATGAGAAGAAGAATCCTAATGCTGAGTAAAGTAAAAGTCACAGATCAAACCTCATTAATGCCTGTCGCTTACAACACCCACGTCAGAAGAAATTAGCACCTCTTGGCACAAATCCCACATGTACACAAAGCAAGTAATGCACAAGAAAAGGCAAAAAAAGGGATGAATATTAAAGCAATCACTCAAAGGAAGGATTCATCTCCTGGTCCTAACTACGCATGAAGTAAAAAATAAAATGTCTACAGAGAAATTTTATAGGCAGAAAAGCAGCTGGGTACACCAGGGACCAGAGTCAAAGCGTGGAAGCTGTGAAGAGCAGATGAAGAACTCAGTTTGATCAAATGGGGATGATTAAATACCAGTGAACTGAGAAATAATGAATACTTAGATGAGTAATGGGGCTAAACACTGATTAAAACTAAGCACCTGTTTAGAAAGAAAACCAATCATTTTAAAGTACCAACAAAAAGAAAGGTTGAATTCAGTGCAGTGAGAAATATTGCTGTGACAGAAAGCCCCTACAGTACTCTGGTTGAATAGAGATAACAGAGATAAATAACTTAAAAGTCATGAATTCAAGGGATGTGTGTGTGTTTGATTTTCTCTCTCCTTCAGTACAGGTCAAAAGGACTGGAGTTTGCAATCATCATGGTGGAAATGAAAAGACCAGAGGAGAGCAAGGGAAAAGGAGAATTGTTCTGTGTCTAATTTACCGTGAGATGAGAGAACACATAGTGATGAGCCACACAGTCATCTTTCACTGTGTTGCTGCTCTGTACAGCTGCAGTGGCAATACTAAGGCTGTCATCCACTAACTTTTGGTGCCTATAAATGTACAATTGCCCCTTGCTGGCAGCAATGATCAACTATCTGAAATTCTCCTAATCTGTAACAAGACTACTCCATGCACCTCTGCTGATCACTTTGATGGCTTTATAACCCCACTATAAGCACAAATCAATAATTTTCTACTGAATTGGGAGATACAACAGCCTTTGGGAATCTGCTTTTCCAGCTTGTCATGTCTGTGTTTTCTGGCCATCCCCCTCATCAAACCCAACCGGTTTCATTTTCTCCTGGCCATGGGAGGATGAGAGCATGTAGATGTGTCTCTATACAGGGAAGGTTGGCACTACACTTTTTGCTGAGGGAGCTACAGATGCTGCAGCCTACTCACTCTCTCTTCTCCTCTTGGACTCCTACACTCATCAGCAGCTAGAAATACTCCAGAGACTGCACTAACCTACGCTGGCTGGGAATGGTGCCAAAGTGGCTGTTGGCTGAGAGCTGCTGAAGTCTGCTTCAGCGTGGCCTTTCATACCCTCTGTTCAACCCTCCTAAACCCTGGGGGATTAGTACCCCTCTGAGCCTCATTATACCATCCATCAAAGAGTCCCCACATGAGGGTAAATCTCAGCTGGCCAAGGAGAGCTGGAGGCTGGGCAGCACAAAGACCTTCATTCACTCTCCAGAGGAGGCTCTTAATTTTCAGGCTTGCTGACTGCTTATATACAGTGCAAAGTGCTCAAAGTGACTACTTCCTGGGATAAGGAATTAAAACAAACAAGTAAACCGAGAAGCAATGTTAGCATGTTTCTTCCCTGCTATTAAAAACAGTTTTATGACCTGAAAAGGATACGCTGACTGATTTTGGCAGTGATCACTCATCTAATCTACTCCGCACATACATGCATCTGTCTTCTTACTTACAGCATCAGCTGTCACCATGGGACTCTGTCTTTATTTTCTTCAACAGATTTTTAGTGGGTTCTCTAGACCTAAAAATAAACAAGCTCTCCTGGAGAATATGTTTGCCTCCTCAACTCCCATGTGCAAGTTGCAGCATGATTCCTGCTGGCTGTTTGGAGATCTATATTCCAGAGCTCTGCACAGACCTGACAAGTGGCAGGATGGGAGTGGAAGCCAACAGATGAATTATAGAAGGTGCAGCGTGTTTGCAGCAAAAGGAGCACTGACTTCCATAGAAACATGGGGGCTGATCTTGCTTATCCCTTTGCATTTGATATTGTCATTGTGGATGATAAGACCTTCTACAGTGGGATTCCCCTATTGGCCAGGCATCTCCATACCAGCTCTACTGCAAAATATGGTGAACTATAAACTGATCTGAATTACTTTGTGCATACCTATCTCAAATATGGAAACTCATTCCTTTCTGCATGCACCTTCAGGTCCCTCAGAGTCAAAACCTTTGTGCCTGCAGAACTAGATCATTAGGACACAAGCTATGAGCTCTGCTTCGCTATCTGAATCCATTTGATGGACTTAGGGGATTTAATTTTTTAGTTACTGCACTTGGAGAGTTGTCTTACATGAAGAACTCTGAATCACAGAATGACAAAAAAAGTCTAGGCTGGAAGAGATCTCTAGAGATCCTAGTCCAATCTTTTGTTGAAAGCAGACTTTAGACTAGGTTATTAGGGCGTTGCCAAGTCAAGTCTTAAATATTTCCATTGAGGAAGACTCTTCTGCTTTTTTGGACAACCTGTTCCAATGTTTAATTGTTCTCACAGTGAAGCATATAGTTTATATCCAGGTGGAATTTCTCTTAAATCCAGTTGTGCTCATTGCCTCCTGTCTTCTCACTGTTCATCCTTATGAAGAAAGTACCTTCTTCTTCTTTATAACTACCCTTAAGTATTGGAAGATTATGATTAGACTCCCACTAACCTCCTCTTCTCATGGCTGAACAAACCCAGTTCCTTCAGCCTTTATTCACGCATCAAATTCTCCAACCCTCTTGTCATACTGAGATTATCTCAGATTTTTCAGCAGCTCCAAGTCTGATCTTGGCACTTACTGGTCATGTTGAGTCAGGCACAAAACATAACCATGTAAAAAATGACCTGTCTCCTGCTTTATATAGCCCAAGGCAGCTTTGCAACAGTGATGTAAGAACATCGTGGGCTGTGAGTCCTGCACTCAGTCTCAGAGGCTGCCAGGCTGCCAGAGCTCAGCTCTGCTAAGCACACACACAGACACACATGCACACACAAAGTCCCTCCCTTGGAAAGCTGGTTTAACTGATCTCTTTAGAATGCTTAGGCCATATGGTTCTGATTATTTATAAAGATAAAAGTGTGTATTTTTCTCTGCCTAAAAATAACCAGACTCAGGGAAGGAAGATGCTTTTGTGTAAATTATTTAAAAATAGGAAAGCTGCTAATCCCTGGAGAAAACTCTCACTAGTGTTAGATGCAGTTCCAGGAAGCCCCTGAGAGAACAGGACAAGGGGCCTGTCTGCTCAACCATGCTTCAACAATGTCCTTTTACACCCTCAGCATGACCACCCTGACTGCTCCCTCTTGAGCTAGCGCACATTCCTGCAGAACAGCTGATGAAAGGCAGCTGTGGGGCAAATATAATTCGTGGCACTCTCCCTTGTGGCTTCTTTCCTCTCCCTACGCTTTGAGATTTTAACAATGTCCCCTAAACTCTCACTGAATGGGGCTCTAATGAGGCTGGAAGGCTGAAGGCTGACACCTGCGACTGCTCAAACCCATTTAATTCATGGGTTCAAGGTCTAAGCTGCTGTGCTGGAGGTTGCTGTAAACTGCTCAGCAGCCTTGGGCAAGATGAGCAATGTGGATATATGTGGTGAGGAAATCCAGGTATAAGATGGGAGTGTCCATCTAAGGTCAGCACTGGGTTGGATGAGTTGCCCCAGGTATGGTTGAAGAACATGAACCATCCCTCTCCTCTGCTTCTCCTTCTCTGCTTTGAGGCTGATGTCATGAGCAGGGCAAAGTATGGACTGTGGCTCCTTGAAGCCACCGTGTGTACCCTCTGTCTCTGCCACCCTTGGCTGGCTGTGCTGCACCTTGCCACAAGCACAGAAGGCAGCCAGGCCATGGCTGCTTTTTCCCTGGTGGTGTTTGGCAGTTGGCTGTCCTAGAAACTGTGTCCTCCCACTGCACCTATCCTGCTGAAAGATTTCATGAGGTTAAACACACTAACACTTAGCAAGGTCTCAGATGCAAGTGTGAGCATGATGGAAAATGTGAGTGCTCTTCATTCTGGTTCAAACAAACAATTAAACTTCGAATTTCTTCTCAGTTATGGCATCATTCCTTGTGCCTTTCTCTGTCTTTTTGCTGATGCTGAGCAAAAAAACCTGTTCATAAGATTTATAGTAACATAGAGTTCTCTCTAACAAGGACTTTCTATGGCACAATTCATGACCTTCCTTCACCCCCTTTCATCCCCAGTCTCATGATGTAGGAAAGTGTTTCTTCAGGGTGAAATTGTGAGGGGACCAGCTATTTCTGTCTCCCTGACATTTCTCATTACAATCTTCCTCATTCCCCTAAATGGTTTGTTTCTGACTGTCAGCATTGCACAAGCTCTTTTATGACAGTGGAGGAGATCTGACATTTAGCTGAGCTTTGCTTTAGTTATTTGGGTGTAACCGAGCAGTGAATGGTTTTTATGGATACTATTGTCATTTTATGAAATTGCTTTGGGAATGTAAAAAGCCATCATTCTGCATCCCAGTTTTTCTCCTGTGGTAAATGCTGACCTGGTAGACCACCGTCTCATTCTAGCTCCCTCCAGTTTCACAGAGGATCCAGACTTGTGTCCCATTCAGGGCTTCAGATCCTATAAGCTTTCAGGGCTGCCACTGCTGCACTATGGCAGCACCTCTCCATTACATCCTCCCAACACTTCCGTGAAAAAGTGAAAATACCATTGCACCCATGCTGTACATGGGGACCTGGAACACAAGTAGACCTTGTAATCTGTCTTTGTACACTGGAAGTCTGTGAGAGGTCAAGAGCTTAGCTCAAATTCTCCCCTTGGAAGCAAGTGGTCTCACCGCTGGATGACCTCTTCATCTTTAAAACTACCTCCTTCCAGCCCTCTGGGACCTCATCTTTTGCTTCTGTTTCTCAATCAGTGCTTTCACAGCAGAGCTCAGACTCGGAGCCGTGCTCTGGGCTGCAGTACAGAGCACTGATCTGGCACCGGTTCAGGGAGAGGACTGCCGAGGAGTGGGGTCCAAAGGCTCTCAGCAGCATGGTGGATGACAGCCAGCCCCAGACACATGGCATCTTCTTCCTGTGCTTTGGGAGCCGGGAGAGGGGATTAGTCTTTCCTACCTTGCCTTCAAGTGGCCACCAATATGGAAACGATCTCAGTCATCTCTCGTGGGAGACCAGATTCCCTTACTCATTCCTTCAGAACTCCCTGGACTGAGCTCCAGTAAATGGTCCTGCTGTAGCATACCACATACATAATAATGATTGCTATGGAGCACAGAGTTTCTGAGACAAAATTCTTGGACTTTGGCTTGGCCTATGATAGAACACACAGAGAACTGTTGAATCAGGATTCCCTGCTCATTCGATGCAGGTTGATGAAGAAACTGTTCCATTTGCCACCTTCTCTTCCTTTGAAGGACACTGTGACTAATTACTGACAGGTAGTCAGGAAAAGAGATTTCTTCTCTGCTGAACAACAGCTACATTCTGTTTTCATGCTGGTGACAGAATTGGTGTTATTGTTTCAAATTCTCACAGGATATGTATTAATTAGTAGCAAGAGTGAGTTTCACAGATCCAGTGCTTATCCCTGACTCATTTCTCCAATGTAAGGACTGCCACTGGAATTTCTCCTTGGAGAGATTAAAAAACCCCAAACAAACCAAGCTTTCAAAACAACATGTTGCAGAGATGTCATAAGGGACATGCATTATTTCTCTGTGGGTCTGAGAGTTGTTCTGGGGCTGAAAGAGCATCTCAAAAATAGTTATTCTGTTAAGATGACCTCCTGGTTACCTTCTTCCATCACAAGCAATTCCTAATTGTCAGAAGTCATCCTTTTTGTTGTTGTTGCAGTGGTTTTCAAGGACTAAGAAGAGTAAAGAATTTTCCTCCAGGCAAAGAAAGGTAGCTGGAGATTTACACATGTTTTCAGTGGAAGTACACCAAATCCGTATGTCTACATTTGGAAGCATTCTCTGTTGGTTTTGGACATGAAAATAATGAAGTTGAGATTTCTGTTTTGCAAAAAAATAAAGTCTAATGGACGGAAATCTGTCCATAGAGCCAATTTTGGATTTTCTCCTACATTTTTTTTTGATTTAAAGAACTTTGAAAGGTACGTTAATTCCAGCCCAGAGGAGATAAAAAACTTGAAAAATTCTTATTCCACTTCCAGTTAACTAGCAGAAAAGAAGACTGCCTTGTTTCAGGTTTGTTCCCAATACATTTCCCAAATTCTTGTTTGCTCATATATTTTGAGATTTTTCTTGCTTGAATTTTTTTCTTTGTAGAAGTTTTAAAACCTATCACTAAGCTCAAAAGTAGCGTTAGTCAACTTCAGGGTCTGCAGGCTAGGAAGAAAATATGTGGATTTTTCAGAAATTGTACCAGCACATCAGGTTAGAACTGAATTTAAGTTCTGTGAAATGAAGATTCAAACCAATAGAAATATTTCCATATTTAAGTGTTCCAATGAAAACAATTTTAATTGGAATTATTCCCTTGCTGGGTTTATAAGCCAAACACTGCATCATTTTGCTAGAAAAGAAGAGCCAGATTTTTTAGCTTCCAGTAAGTTTCACAGTCTATTTTAAATCTGTATGCAGAGTGAAATACAGTAAGTATGGAATGACAAAAATTGAAATGCAAATTAAGTTTTAAAAATTATTTGCTGTGAGAGATACAGAAATGTAAATGTACTGAAAAATGTGGTCTCAGGGTTGAACATCTCCCCTGCCTAATTTCAAATCAGAGAGGAATTTCTGTACTTTTGAATTGTGTCTTATGGCTGATGTTTGCAATGCTATCCCCGGTGTGTAATACAAAGGAGTGTTAATTATTTAATGATGTGGACAGGCTGTCCTTGGGAATGGGGAGAGTGGGAAATATGAAAGATGAGTAGAAGGAAACAAAGACAGCAACATAATGTAAATAATGAAACTTGTAAAACTCTGTCCTGAAAAATACTTCTGGATTATCATAGCAACAAAAGCCAGGAGCATGGCATGGGCAGCATCTCCATCCCCCTCAAAGACTGCTGCGGCTGAAGAGAAGTGAATGTCTGGGATGAGCTTTGCAGAGGGTTTTTTTGGGATCCTTTGCCTAGAAGTTTGGAATCCATTCCCTTAGCTGCAGATGCCTTCCAAGAGATGCATAAATGTCCCTTCTGGCACCCACTGTTTTTCTTTGGCAAAGCTTGGAGCCTTCACAAACAGCGACTGCTTCCTGGAAGAGTACCGTCTATGCCAGTCCTGAGGAATGATCTTTCATACCTAATCCAGGCCTGAAGCCAAAACAGACCTTCACAGTATATTGTTTCTATACTTAGACACTAAATACCATACCAGTGCCCTCTCTCAGAGCCCAGACCATGGCCAGGATAGAGTTTGGGAGACCAGACCAGAGAGGACCAAAGAAGGTGAGGTTCCAGCAATTCTGTAAGATCCTGCAGTGTCAGGAATTTACTTTAGGAGTTGAACCTGGATGTTATCTTTGTATCTACATGAGTCTTGAAAAGACAGCTCTGTAGATAACAGTGTAAGTCACCTTGGTAATGAAGCAATTTCCATTTCAACAATCCTATAAGTTTGTGAGCTTCCAATAAAAGTCCCAGAGGCTGGGTTTTTGTCTTTGGTAGAAGCATGTCTAGATCTATATTGCTGCACAGCATTTTTTCCTACATGTTAGAGCTTGGGAGAATTAAATAATTCATATACCAAGTAGAAATAATAAATTATTAGTGAAGGGGGCTTAAAATTCACCGTACATAAGAAAAGATGGATCATTATAACTTATTATGAAGTTCTCCTTACTGCCAAGCTTTGAGGTTCAATGCCATAACATCATAAAGCCAGTGCAGCTCAGTGATTAAACTCGGCTTCCTCAACCCCTTTAAATTCAGATGGGAAAAATGCAGGAAAGGAATATGACTTCAATGGTGATGAGAGGGAATGGTAATAATTCTGAGTCAAAGAGAGGTCATTCTGAAACACACCTTGGGGACAGCAGGTGTGGTAATAAATTAACTGTATATACTTCAAGGCAGGGCAAGAGAGACACAGAGGAATTCCAGAAAAGAGTAACTTGCACATGGCAGAGCCTGCCAAGCAATAACTTGCTGATTTAGGGTCCATTCTTGGAGAAGCTCCATGCTCAAAACATCCACAGACAGTTGAACAAACAGGCCCAGACTTGTTCTTGCACTGCAGCCCCTTTCCCACACTGGTGCTTTTCCAGCTTGGTGCATTGATCCACCAGTGACTGAGGTGGTGCACCTTGGCTGGTGGAAGGCATTGGGACACAAGGTGCCCTTGGAAGAGTTTTGGATCCATCTCTCCCTCTATACCTACACCAAAATAATCACAGTGCTACCTAACCTATTTTGTGGCCCATGGCTGTGGAGCTGACATCCTACAACAGAAAATAGCACTTGTGGAACTGCAGTAACCCGTCCTCCATAACTAATCCAGGCAGGAGAGGATTTTACCCCTTTCCTTCCGTCATGAAGTGGAGGGTAACTCAAGGAAGGAATCAAGATTTTGAAGTACAGTAAAACTCATGCTGCCCTCTTGTGTGGCCTCATCCTGAGAAAGAATAGCACAGAAACCTGGTGGTGCAGCTACTGCAAAAGACCTGAGCATGCAGTAGCCTGATGCCTTCACCCAAGCCTCAGATTCAACAGTGCACACAAATAGGCTCATTACTGCTCATTTGATCCTTCTCGAATGTTTTATAAACCAAGAATTGAAAAATCAATCTATGAATTTCGAAAATTGTGTCCAGAACCCTCCAATCAGGAGAAACCCAATCCAGCAGCAGCAATTGCTGAACAGACAGTTTTGTGGTTACAGCTTTAAGGCTTTGGAACTACAAAAAAAAAATTTTACTTGTAGCAGTTGCTGCAGTTGGATGTTAACCACCCCAGACTATGAAGCTTTGTTGACATTTGTGGACTCTGAAATTACATGACCTAGATTCTGCCTCTCCTTTTGCTCATTTCAGAAGTCCAGATTTAAGAAGCAGGTCTCTGGTTGTGACATTTTAATGAGCTGCAATTTACACAAAAGAATGAGACACTCAACAGACAGCTTTCAACATTGCATTTTTTGGTAGGAAGTTTTACTGTGCAATCTCTCTTTTCATCCTGTATCCATGTGCTGAAAGTGTATGAAGATGAAGCGTGGTGTATTCAAGGATGATAAGATTGAACCTTAAATGGAAATCAGAGTGCATTTCCATCTCTCCTCCCCCAGTATACTTTGTTTATAGAGATGTCATGGTATACTCAAATATAACCTTCTACTTGTTAGCACTTACAAAAAACATCTCAGCTCAAATGAGGAAAAGTGGGCAATTTGCCTGTCTATATTTCTGAAAATAAAGAATTTTATAGTGAAACAAACGCAGATAACCTTCTCAAAAAGATACATTTTGCTTTAGGTGTGAAATATCAGTAGTTTGTTTCAATTTTCTTTGTGAGAAAGTGACTCATGCATATTTGTCTAGTTTCTCCCAGCTGAAGGATGTAAGACCTCTTTAGTTAATGGATTTTTAGTTAATGGGAGAAAGGTTGGTGGTCTTGCTTTCTAGGGATAAGTTTAATTCACTATCAAGCATTACAGAGAAACCAATGGTCATGACATTCCTTAGAAAATCCTGCTGGAAGAGAGAGTCTTTACCTACAAGGTATAGAAAAATTATGCTCTTGAGGAATAGCTGATCATCTTCATATGTGTCAGGAGCAGATACGACTTCCTTGACATGCAGATCCACACAATATCCCAGCTCATTCTGTCACAGAAATGGAGGTTGTATCACAGGAGCATGGAGTAAGAAACAGCTTGGAAAAGGAAAAAAATGGAAATGATACCTCCATGTGCTTAGATAGAGGACAGCAATATGTAAGAAGTTACAGATTCAAAACATGGGAAAGAAAATAAGCTCTGTGCAACTCAAAATGGACAACTCAAAAAGTAGCTAAGATGGGCCAAAAAGGTGAACAGTCTTAGGAAAATTAAGCAGGTCACCTGCAAAGAGAAGAGTAGAATAGTGCAGCAACTTTCCAGGAGAAGGTGAGGAAGCTTTTAACTACAGATGAGATCCTGAGGTATGGAGGGAGAATACAGTGACCTGCACTGTAACTGGCGACACCATAAGAAGATTCATTACACAGATCCCGGGAGACATTGCAAATGGGAGAGACATCCCTCTTGGCTGTAAAGAGGAAAGTTGCTGGGGAAGAGAGGGGGACCTTTTTGGCTCTGTAAATTTGGAAGGGAAAGGAAAAAGAGAAGACACTTTTCATCTCAGCTCATGTAGCCATTATATATTGTTCATATATCATTCCAAGTTGTGTATGATTCTAGGTCAGAAAGACTGCTGGAATACAGCTTTGAAATACTGAAGTGTAAGATGTTTAGTAGCTGTAACTTCTGCCTGTCTTTCATTGGACAGCACAACTCTCTTCTCTTTAAACCTCTGTCTGCAATTTGGGAACAGAAGTAGCAAAGCTTGTAATTTGTAACTCTGTAAATTGGTTATCTGAATACTCCTGAAGGTCCATAGAATCATGATCTTCCAAACTCAAAACAAGAAAACTGAGTTGTTTGGTTTGTTTGGTTGGTTTTTAAAGCTTTTTAAAGGCATCCTGTAGGAAAAAACACCTATGAAAGAAACATTTCCCTAACGTAAAGAATAGGAAAGATGTGGGAGTTAAAAACCATAAATGAAAGTTACAAGTTTTAAAATATAAGTGATTGATAGGAAAAGCTAAAGAGTCAGTACAATAGCAACAATTGCCAGGACTACAAACAATAAGAATAAATATTGTAGGGGAGAAAATGAAAGCTAAGATCAAGTATGAGTTGTCTACTGGATTCAGATGTAAAATCATGCAATAAGTATATACAAAATCAAAAATAGTAAAGAAAAAATATATTCAGCAGATATTTCTGTTGTGTACTTGAAAGATAAAAAACAAAGAAGAAAGTCTTAGCCCAAATGATATTGAGGATGAAAAAAAATTTACTATCCATATCAAAGGAAGATATGAAGCAGAATTTGATACCACATTTCTTCAAATAAATGAATCAAGAAAATAATTTACATTAGGCCTCAAGAAGGGCTGAGGCAAGAATTACCCACATCTGCTGTGGCTGGTTGATAATTCATCCTGGTAAATAAGATAATGCTGTATCTTCAGACAATCCTCTTGTGATTCCTATGTTAGAGAGAAAAGGGTGAAACCAGAGACCACCAGTCAGTCTGACATTTCTTGCGGACCAGACAGTGGGGCAGTAAGTTCAGGACTCTGTCAGTGAAGAGTTAGATCTTAAGAAGGTAATTGACGCCAGGCAAAATGGCTTTAATGGAACGTACATCTTGTTAAACAAGTCTGTTATCTCTTTTTGATAAGATTATATGTTTGGATGATTAAGACAGCTGTGCTGAGGGGGTACCTTTAGATTTCTCCAAGGCGCTTCACTTAATACTGCCTGACACACTGATTAAAATCTTGCATTAAAGGGAATCAACAGGGCAAAGAATAGATGGATGAAAAACTGTCTCACAGACAGAACTGGAAATGGAGTTACTAACTTAACTGTTGCTGGATGAGGCCATTAGTAGATAACTTGTCTGGTCACCAGATCTTGGTCAGATACCATATGATGCTTTCACCTCTGATGCAGCAGATGATAATATATATTTACTTTTTAACATATGTTGTGAGATTAACTATCAGGAAGGCTTGCTTTTTCAGCTTTCATCCAGAAAATTAAGGCTCATAATGCCTAATCAAGGTGCAAGGACAGGAAAGAAAGAAAACAAATATCTCTGCAGGAGACATAAAAAAAAAAAAGAGCATGTTTGTAGAAGAGTGATCCTTTCTTCTGACACAACACTGAATGGTTCATTAACTAAATATTTCATTCAACTGAGCTGACCTCCTTCCAAAGAGATATGGAAATAATGGAAGTCCAGAAGAGCCCCAGGCCCAAACACTAATTGAGAACTTGGAAATCAAGCTTTCTTTAGAAAAGAACACAATCTATTCAGGTTATTTGCAATAAAGTGGGAATGAGGGATTTGGTCCTATCTGTGTCCCTGTGGATTGCTGAGAACCAACATCATATACAGCAGCAGGTTAGGTAAAACTCATCCCTTCCTGAAAAAAAGATGAATCAAGAGGCCTCCCAGGGTCTCTCCCAGCCCTATATTCTCTTGTAGTGTGAACTACTGGGTTTTAAGTTAGAAAAAAATGGCAATGTCCTAGTTGTGAGATAAATTAGATATTTGAGCAGCTACCAGTAAAGGTCCTGAACTCGCCCTCACCCGAAGTCCTCGCAAGAAGATTAGTTATCTCAGTTAAACAAGTTTAGTCCAGGTTTTGGGGAAGATTGCAGTGGCCTGTGCCACGCTGCAGGATCCAGCTGTTAATCCACAGAATGGGAATATTTCTCTCAATATATCTTTGGTATTTACACCTCCATGCATCATCTCTGATTGTTTCTTTAAGTAGCACCTGACCATCTCTCTGTGGTCTATTATTTTTATATTCACATATATATAATATAATATATACACATATATGTGCACATACACATGCACACACACGCACAAACATATATATATGTGTATATATATATATTATATATATATAATGACGCTCCTGGGGTTAAATTTCTTCATGGTGCTTCTTTAATGTACAGCACTACCTTCATGAAGTTACCTCTGAAAGTATAAATCTGGACTTTTCTAGGGGCTGACTTATTTTAAAAGGCCTGATGGTGGGAAAAAGCTTTCAGCTGTGTCTTCAGGCTGCTCTGTAAGTCTCCTGAGGTCTCCTGAGACACAACTTGACTACTTTGTCACCCTTTGTGCCTGGCTTGGGTCTTCTCACAGGGAAATATTTCAGTTTTCTTCCAAAAAGCTTGTGTCGTGAAATCTCGGCACAGCTAGATGATTTGAAGCATTTTCAGACTTTACTAAGAGAAAGTATGTTGGAATTGAATCCTCCCATTTAGCTGAGAGTTGAATTGATGGGTGTTTGCGTGCAGACCTAGGGCTCAGTGTTCTGCACTGCCCCTGCCTCTGCATGGACTGCCACAGAGAAGCACCCAGAGGTCCTGGTTATCCCTTCCTTGCACCCATTTCTGCAACAATGCCTTATCTCTGAGGCATGAAGAAATGCCAGTCATCCTGGGTGAATTTCCAAGAAACAAATTGTCTTAGAAGAAAACTGACACGCCTTTCCTTCTGAGCTGTCATGTAATTATTATAATGCAATCTTTTCTCATAGTTTACTACATTATTTCATGTTTATAAAGCAGGTTGGAAGTAAAGCACACACTTTTATTACTTTGCAGAACCCAATGATTAGCAATATTCTTACAATCTAGGTTTTCCAACAAACAATTGTCTGGTTTTGGCTTGTTTGGAAGTAACACATTCCTAAATTATCGTGATTTTTCCATCAAAGACTTTTTTCTTCTTGTGCCTTATTTTTTCAAGTGATATCCCAAGCAGTATCATCCTGTAATAATTTAGCAATATGGTGAGACTAGACTGTAGCACTAAGAAAAATGTAGAGAAATTTTGGAAAATGTCAGAAATAGGGATGTGGAGAATACAATAATCAAAGTACATCCTCTCTGCAGTCACTGTTTTTCAAGATTTGCTCACAGGAGGTCTGGAAACTGAAAATTACCGGCAATACCAACAGTGATTTAGGGGATCAGAAGGTTAGGAGGGACCATTTTCTTTCCAGTGCAGCTCCACTTGGCCCTTCTGACTCAGAGAGAAAAGCTAGGACTGTTGTATTATTATCATTTTTGGCAATAATTTGTCTTTTTTTTACATAGTATTAACACTTTTTTTCCCTTACCAAACAGGGCTTCTCAATTAGTAAAGTTCTTTTTTTTTTAAAGAATGGGTGCTGTCAGATCAGTGTGCATACTTATTTTGTTTTTCAATTCATTTCTAGGTCTTTAAAAGCACCTTCTGATTTATTTCTCGTGAAATAATTATTAGAAATATTAAGGTTCATAGTGTCTTGTCTCCTGCTGATAATGTTTCTATTATGAGCATCTTAGAGAAAAGCTGACAGCTTAGTCTACTCTATACTACAAAACCTAATTCCCACTGATTTCAGTGGGAGCATGGTAGCATCAGTTGATTCCTACTGATTTCAGTGGGATGTTAGCAGCTGACTAAATAGGAATTAGAAACCTAAATACTTTGTTGTAGTAGGGATTTAGGGAGTAATAAGATGGATTTCTGTTATAAGCTGGCAGCTCATCAGCAGGAAGTAACTAAGGAGAAGAAAGACGTGTAACAGTCAGATAAAAGCTGAACATGAGCCATAGAAATGGTGCAGGTGTGGAGAAGGCAAAAGCACTCCTGGGGTGTCTCAAGGGAAGCATCTCCAGCAGGGAAGTTTTAAGTTGTGCTGCAATAATGCACCATTCTCATCACCCCTTTGAAAAGAAAGGTGAATTTATACTGCGGCAGTCACAGAGAGTGGTCATGGGGGTGACCTGGGAGAGTTCACCACTTGGAAAGAGTCTGACCTAGCTGGGAGCTTTTCTGGTCTTGCAGAAGGAAGAGTGAGGAGAGGTGTGGCTGTTGGCTGCAAACACACCAGTCGGGGGACACCAGGGAAAGATCAGGATGAATTAATTTGAGGAATACAACTACAAAAAAATTAGGTACTAACTGCTTATGGATAAATGTCTGAAAATTAGAAAAGTGCTCCTAATTGTTGCAACAACTGCTGAGATTCTGGAGGATCCTTCATTAGTGGTAATAAGGACAAAAATGTTTTTATGGTTTTGGGGGGTTTTTGTTCTGGTTTTTTTTTATTTGAAACATGATCAGCTTATAGTTGGAACTTGATGATATGTGACAGCTGGGGATGAGACTTGTCCCAGGAGATCCTTCCAGTATCCTATTCCTAGGGATTGTTGAGGATTGTTTAAACACAGGATTGTCCTCTGTCTCAAGCAGGCAGGGGTTTCCAGTGGAGACTAATTCCTGTCAACATTTTGTATGTGACAAGCAAAGCCGGGGTCACAACAAAGCCTGCCACTGTCTCCAGCGTGGCCAGTCCAGGGAGCTCTCCCATTTTTTCAGGGTAAAGAGCCATCCCTGAGGATGACTGAGGAAAACTCAGGAGTGTAAATAATAGTCTGTGCCATTTTTAAAAGTCTAAACAAAGTTGCTGCTGCAAGAAATAGGACAAAAGAACAAAGAATGAGTGCAAAGCCAGTTCTTTTGCAAGAGATGGGAAGAAAAGACATCTGTCCTGCATGTGCCCTTGGGCCTATATGTCTTGTGAAAACCTGGTGTTTTCTCTCATTATTTATTACTGCTTTTTCCTGAAATAAGCAATACTGAATCTGGAGCCCAAGGTGAAACAAAACTTTTTTTTGGTGAATTGAAACAGTCTAATGGCCATCATTCTGACCTGCTGGCTTTTGTTCTGTCATTTTGAGAACATGTCACCGAGTGGCCAAGTCAACCCTGGCTCCCGGGCTAGCTTGCTCAGCTTGAGAGACCTGCATGTGCCCACAGGCTGTCTGCTTATATCTTAGCAAGCTGAATATAGCTTGTGAAATCTCATTGTTTCCACTGAGCCTTACAGTGCTTAGACTTGAGCAACTTCAGTGCCTGTCAAATGAGGCTTTAGGCAGATTTGCAATGTCCTTGAGAGATGGACAATACCAGAGCAGCACTGAATGAACAACATTTTCCATTTCAACATCTTTCACCTTGCAGAACACTGCTCTGCCATGATCTCTTAGTTAAAGAGAGGGAGACCGAGGCACAGTGGCAGTTTACAACAGCCTCCTTTAATTAAAAATAAAGCACCTCTATGAAGTTATTGTGCTGCTTGTTTTGTTCAACATATCTACCCACTCCCTTCAGTCATTCTAATCCTGAGAAGCAGCTCAGGCTGTTCAGCTTCCAGAAGCTGAAATTTGCTTTTAGAAATAGCAGAAAACTAAATTCTGTGGTATTTATTGCAGGAAAGATATTTACAGAAGGTGTTCATGGTGGGTCGTATGATCCAAGTATCCACTAGCAGCAATGTGCCTGGCCACTTGAACTATATTCAGAGAAAATGAAAATCCTATTTTAGTCTAGTATTATTTCTTAAGTCACACCCAGGGGGTCCTTAGGCAAACTGGGCTTGTTGTGCAGGAGCCTGCACATATGTAATGTGGGAGTCAGGAGTCTGGCTCAAAGGCTCTCATGATCAAAGCTATAAAACTGTGAAAGTGGGACAGAGAGGCTGGTAATTAGCTTATTCTGAGAGCTGTGCTTAGGTGTTGTAAGAATTCCCTACTGTCTGTGCACATCCTAGGAAATGAGTCCTGATCCAACTCACTTATCACCCCCTTCAGTTTCTGATGCCAAACTATCTGCTATAGCTGAAATCAGGCACCTATTGCAGCTGTACATGACTCTGAATGGGGCTTTAATTGGAGAGGAATAAAACAGGATTCATCTCACCCCGTGTTAGACCCCTACAGAGTAGAGCCCTGCCCTACTTAGTCAGTGAAGAGACACAGCATCGTTGAGGTGTGTCTTGACAAGGTACATGCCTAAAGCAGACCAAACTCTCCCAGAAAGTGTCTATTTCTCTCTGTTCCTTCTGAAGAGTGTCCAGTTGACACCCATGTGTGTGTCCTGGTTTTGGCTGGGATAGAGTTAATTTTCTTCTTAGTAGCTGGTACAGTGCTGTATTCAGAATTTAGTACAGTGATAACTTTGCTAACACACTCCAGCTGGGGCTGAGCAGTGCTTACCCTGAGTCAAGGACTTTTCAGTGTCCTGTGCTCTGCTCCGAGCAGGTGCACAGAAGTCATGAGGGAGCATGGGCAGGACAGGTGACCTGAACTGGCCGAAGGGATCTTGCACACCATGGAACATCATGCTCAGTATATAAACAGTCCCACAAACCTACCAAGGCAAGAACCATGTTCTTACAGTGGTGAAAACAACCACTGGATGGCTGGAAACATAACCTGCACCCTATGCCACCACTTAGAACATTATACTGGGCCTTGAAAAGAAAATTTTAGGGAGACATGGCATCCCAGAAATAATTGACGCAGACAGTGGTACTGATTTCTGAAACAATCTCACAGACACTCAGCACTGAGGGGGCGTATCACATCCCACATCATGCACTGGTCTCTGGGAAGATTGAATGATGCAAAGGATTGTTAAAGACTGCTGAGAGCAGTGGGTGGTGGGACCTTCAAACACAGGAGTACACACTTAACAAAAGCCACCTGGCTGGCCAGCACTGAGGATCTGCCAATCAGGCTGTCCCTGCCCAACCAAAACTTTTATGTTCTGTAGAAAAGGGTAGAGTTTCTGTAGTACCACCAAGTGTATGCTGGGGTTAAACCAAAGCAGTAGTGTTGTCCTTTTTTTCTGCAGATGAACTGTGTGCTGTGTCAGGGTTGTATTCAGATTCAGTTTGTTCCTTGATAGCAGACACATTTTGCCTTAATTCCTTATAATTAACAGATTTTTGTTACAAGGTGATCATCCATTGTGAGCAGATGAATACAGCTCTTAAATGGGCTAGATCTTTTGTGCATGGTAATGAAATCACAAAAATAAGACACAGAAACAGACTAGAAATAACGAACAAAAAGTAACACAGTGTATGTCAGAAAAATGCTAGTTGCTCTATAAAGTGTGTGGAAAACAGCTTGAGCACATTCATTACCATGATGGGGGATAAATAATTTGTCATTTTGATATTATCAGCAAATAAAGAAAACATAATTGCAGTTAAAGACCAAAGAGATAACTAAAGTTCTTTTTAGCTCTTAGAGGCTTCGCTGTAACTGCACTAGGCATATTGCATAAAGTTCTAACTACTGGAAATTAGAATGCATTCAGGAGAGCAATAAAAATGATTAGGGGCCTGAAATTACTGACCTAGGAAGAAAAGATGAGGTACATTATAGCACACCCTTGGAAAGATGAAATGATGAGCTAATTGCTCCACAAAAGGCTCCACATGTGATTTTCCACACCACACAGAGGTTCAAAGGGCCACAGTGTAGGTGAATATCAATTCTGATATGTTAGCTAGCAACATAAAAGTCCAGTTTAATCCAGAAACACAAGCTTTTTTCCTTGCTGAATCTTCAGACCCTGAAATATTTTTATAACCGCAAACCAAAGGGCTGGAAAATCCCCTTGAATTTTTTCTTTCAGCCATTTCTTTTCCAAGTACTTGGTGCCTTTTTCTTAGGACAGAAAGTCAGATCAGGTTGGTGAAACACAATGCTTTCAGAATCCTTATGCAATACTGGAAAAATGTTTCGTCTTTCTTCAAGGGCCCTTGGGCAAACTTCCTGTACATGTCAATAGAAACTCAGTGAATAGATTGAAGTGAAAATATTGTCCTGAGAAAAGAAATTTTTTCACAACTCTGAATTTTTCACTGCTCTATTTTGAGTTTTAATTGCCACCTAGAGCATTTGGATGACATCAAAAGTCAAAGAATTCATCTGTAAATATTTCACCAATGCCAGTGGCAAGAGTCTCTAAAAATACACAGTGGAGGACAAAAGGCTCAAACTGAACATCAGACTTATGTCTGAAAATGATGACAATCCAGTGAATTAATTTACTGATTGATGGCATTGTCCTGAGCTTTGCCCAGCCTGAATCAAACTGGAGGTATTGTCCCTGTGCACGCTCCCCCACGGGTGGTAGGGAAGTGCACTGATAACCAGACTGCTCTTCTGGAGGGGAACAGTGTGGAGCCAAGAACTTGAAGCTGACTATGAACTCTTTGAAGCAGGAATTACTATTCACAAGAACTTGCTGTTATAAATAAACTGAACCACATCAAAGCTGTGGAGTTATGTAAGCATCCAAACATTGTCTTTCTAGAACCCACAGGATCGGGACTGGGCAGACCTGAGCCAAGGTTACAAGCGCAAACTTAGGCTGCTCTTAATGATCACATCATGTTTAATGATGATGCAGGAAAAAGAAATAAATTAAGATCACTTTTATTGTCATGGTGAATTCCAACTTTAATGTAAATCAAATTCAGATGAACTGTTTTGCATGTACTTGTGTCACTGAGGAGTTCACAGGATTTAAGCAAGTCATTTTGCAGAGTAAGCACATGGCTAAGTGCTCTCTGAAATAGAGATGTTTTCCTGGAACATGATTGAAATCAGAAAAAGAAAATACACAGACTGTAAAGGAACACTGAGATAAAATAATCCAATCTTCTGTCTACCAGATTCCATAAGAGGTCATCACTTGATCCTGCATTGCATATATACTTCTGGGGAGACCTGGAACACAATTTTCTTCTTGACTTAGAGATCTGCTGTGACAGACCTCTGGCCTTGAGTTAGTTATGCCAGTGATTAATGCTGTCAGACTACTAAAAAGCACCTAATTTCACCAGTTGTTCATCACTCTGATTATTAAAAAAGGAAACTGTTGCAAAACCCCAATGCCTTTTAGGGACAAAAATGTAGGTTAAGAGGAATTGCTAGAATAGAGCCCATTAACTTACCTTTCCTTCACTCCCTCCCACTTCCTCTATGGTCACACCTTTTAAAATAATTAACTCCTTAGACCTGGGTCTGTCCGTTTTGTCTTGGATCTAAATCATCCAATTTGCTCAGGCCATTATAGTAGTCATAGCTGATATCAAAGTGTAAGGCTCAGAGTCATAGCTTTAAATCAGAAAAGCACCCTAGGGGAAAAATTATATCAAAGAAAATTAATTAATGGACTAGGCTGATCTCCCAGTTACCAGCTACCAAACATTTGACAGCTTTACTCTAAATGTGATCTGCATTGGACCTGTTCTCCAAGTCTGCTGTGTGGAAATCATGGCCTGTCAGGCTTCCCCCTGGTACCTAAAATTCAATACTGTAGTACAATTTTGAAATGTCAAGTGAGCTCAAAGATCTAAAGCCATTCAAGGAGAGCTACAATGCGCATGCTCAGGTACCCTCATGTTTTCACAGCCTGGCAGCAAGATACCTTTTACCTGTCCACGCAAAAGGCAGTGAACCCTTGAGGAGGCAGGTGGAGGGATAATTCTCTACCAGATTATTCATTCATTCATTCATTCATTTATTCTCCAGGGGTAAAAAACTTGCTGGTGGGATCAGCAGATCAGGTCTGTTCTGCAGTATCCAGTGTCAAGCTACTGATAGTGGTCAAACCCAGCATGTCACTGCAGTCCAGCATCCTTAAGATGACACCTGCCCTGCAGTACCAACACAGCGAATAACAACTCATTCCCATATAGGGGAAGTAACAGAGTCCTTGCATTCAGGGTTCCCCTGAGCTGGCTGTTCTGCACTGTCAATGGAGCTACTCCTGTTCCTTCCTTGGAGGCATCAGCAGAGAACCTGCTCGTTTTCCCTTTGGAGGAGGACATGGTGAAACCTGGCACCCGTGAAGTCGGTGGGGGTGTTTCCAGGATACTCTCCAAGGCTTCAGGACTGGGTGAAACCATGACCCAGTTCTATCAGTTGTGTCTTTGTAGTTGATCTTCTGAGACTGGCTTAGATGAATGTGCTGGGTATCAGAGGGCCACTGCCAGCATCAAATCTGTTTGAAAAGTGACCTTTTCTGCTACACCAACTGAGGGAGCTGAAAATGGCCTGGGTGACTCATGTGATGGTGCTTTGGGGAAGCACAGCAACTAATTTTTAAGACGACAGAGTGACTCAGACTCACAGACCCTCTCTCCCCCTTCACATGTCCCCAGAAATTCAAATAATTTTAAAACATCAGTATGGTTTTCCTAGATTCATATTTTTTGTCTTCACATACAGGATAAATATTTAAATTGAGTGTGATAAAATATGACTGCATTTACAGAGATGTTATTTTATTTAATATTGTGTTCCAACTCTGTTCCTTTCCTGCCCTGCCCTTTCTTTTTACTTCAGTTTCTCGTTGGATGTCTCATTTGATTCTTTCCCTGTTCCTCTTTAAATCTTTCCCAAAGTAAAGATTGAACACAAAAGGTTCAAGTTCTAATCCAGCACTTAAAATTACCAAGATGACAAGAAAATGTTCTGTGAATACATTAGAAATATAAAGAAGGGAAAGAGTGCACAGCACCCCACCATTAATGGGAAGAACAACAAAAGGGGAGAAGGCTGCAGAGAAGACTGAAAATAATTGTCATCTTTGCTTCGCTCTTCTCCCCCCAAAATATTACTTATACTTAGATACATGACAAAATTAATTTTAACAGAGAGATTGAAATGCAAATGAGATCAGGGAGGGAACCAAAAGTCAGTGATTATTTGTAAAAAATAGATGCTGTCAGCTCAGCAGGACCTGATAAAATTGAGCAGATTTAAGGAATATCCAAGACAGCTCTGAGTTATCCGCGATTACCTTTGAGAACTCAGCAGGGGCACTGTGGTCCCAGAGGACTGAAGGAAAGCACACATCTGATCAGGGATTTCAAGATCAGCTACTTTAACTTTGTTACCTAGGTAGACACAAGAAAAGGTTACTAAATAATCAGTTTCTTCAGGTTTGTAGAATAATAAAATATTCTTAAAGGTGCTTCCTTCCACTTAGCATGAGTCATGAAAGGCAATGAGTGGAGGCGTGCCAATAGCAAATTGGGCCAAACTAATTTAATTTTCTTTTTTGAAAGAGAATTGGAAAATTTTGTGGACAGAAAAGATGAGATCTGTTTAGTAAATAATAGATCCAGCTTTAGCGATGCTATTGATGATCTCGCAGTTGACTCCAGCATGTACACTAGGAGAATAGAGTTTAGATCCCTGACAACCAAAGTTCACCAACACAGGAGTTCAGCAGGACAAATGATGGGTTGTGTCAGTCATTTCTCCTTCATTTCCACCTCCATTAAGAGGGTCCCAGGTTAGAGAGTGAAGTCTAAATGAAGGCAGTGGATGTAAATGTGTTTTGAGGATCCACAGAGAAAGAGGACATTTTTACAGTGGCTGTGGTGCAACATCAGGAGGGAACTGACTCTGGCCCATAGGGATAAGAACTGCAGAGCCTTGTTTCTTGAAACTTTTTAGATATGGTTTGTGCAATACAACTTCTTTTGTCTCTGTAAACATCTTTGTGAAGCTGTTGTGTTGGGACTGAAAAAAAGTGATTCTGGAAGAAGTTAAATTGAAAGTTTAAGAGAACAGCAAAAACTCACAATTTCAAGTGATAATTTTCATAAACCTTGATAGAATGCAAGGAATGGGATAGTGCATTACAGAAGAGAGGATTAAAACAGTGGGCTTGTGACCATGAGCTGGCAGGAAGGGTCCAAAGGAGCCACATGTGCTGTCAGTGTTTCTCCATGACAGTCACTCAGAAGTTAGTAAAGTTTGTCTAATCATATGAAGTGCACCCAATCTTTCCTCAGAGATGCAGTGTGCCCTATCGTACACAACACTGCCCAGCACCCACACCTAATGTTTGAGTCCTTGACCCTCTCCATGTCGTGACTATCTGTAGCTCATTTTACAGAAAGTCCAAAGTAACATTAGAAAAAAATTTCAAATATGTGTCTATGCTAAAACCAAACCACAAATTTGGTAGTTATTTCTTGAGTTCAGTAATGCAGGCTAAACAGCTCCAGTGCTCACACTCTTCTGAGAGACAAGAACCCATTTAAACACCATCAGTCATCCTCATTGATATCATCTTAGGTCTTAAGATGAAGGGTCATAAGAAGTTATATAGAGATATGAAGGTTTTAAGCAATTTGTCACATTATAGTATAGATCAGAATTTGGACTTTCTGATTCTGAGGTCCAGCTCTGGTTTCAATTTTCATCTGTTGTGAAATTGAACACATCTAGATTTTTATAATGACTTTCCATTCCAGCAGAGCATCAATGAAAATCCTTTGTGACTGGGCACTATTGACCTAAACTTGTTAAAATGTTATCTCTATTTCATGAATTCTGAAGACACTCTTGTAAGGTTTCTATTTCAAGGAAATTTTTGAAAGCAATTTTTAATCCACTCTCTTCCATTCTTGTGTATTTTTTCCTTTCTCTAATAATTTCTAATGCTGGCAAAGTATGCAAGGCTTGACCCAGAAATAAATTTATGCAAAACCAAGTTGTACACTCTTGCTTTAAACCTAAGGGGACAGTAGTCAAAGTCACATCACTTCTATTTCCACTATGTAGATTAATTAATTCATGTTCACAAAGCACTCTGAAAATTTTGGCTAGTGGTGCATAGTGATGCTAATTTTGTAAAGAGTTGTCTTCCTAGCTTGTTTCAATAGACAACAGTGTCAGAAAGGAAATCCAGTGGAATTAGTGGCCAGCTTGCTGGTATTCTGAGACAGCTGACTATTACAGGAGAGGACAGAAAGTTAGATGGAATTTTGCTGAACACTTTCAGTCTTTCATCACTCTTGACACCTGGCTGGCAGCCATAACAAAGATCTGAGAGGGAGTGGCACTTTTAGGTGGCCTGTGCAGGCCAATGTCGCACACGAGGTGTGAGGGTTTCGGGGTAGAGCTGTTGATCTTCACCTGCCATTTTGAAGTGCGGTGGAGTAATTCACAGTTTCCTTATCATAATCATATTTTCCTATCAGCAAACACTGTGCAAAGGGTCAAGCAATGTTTTCATTAGTTCCAGAGGACTGGAATTCAAGTGAATTATGGATCAAAGGAGAAAGGATATTCCAACATGATGCCTTCCTTAGGTGGGAGAGAATAGTGGAGCAGCTGGGTTGTTCCTAGTGCCTCTGTTTACTTAAGGAAATCCCTCTATATTTCTTTAAGCTGTAGCTCATTTCAGTGGGTAATATAGTCTAAGTCTACTTAGAGCTTTATTGTCCAGCAGTGGTGAGCTCTAAAGACCACCCAATCAGAAAACTGTTTTTCACCCGGTGGTGGAAAAGAGATCTCCTTGGCCTCTCAGTAATTCAGTGCTGATTCCAGCACCTTTGATAAAAATAAAGCCCCAAAAGTTTCAATGTGCAACATAACTGAGGAAAACCATAGAGGCTTTATACACAGGCATAACTCATCCATCAGACCTCACAAGTATCCAGCTCTTATCTCAAAGTGCACCAGATGTTATGCACTGTATCATGGGACTTGGACAATATGCTGGGTTATGTGATGCTTGTCCTGGGCCTTCTTCTAGTGGTGTCTGTTCTGCCAGCCTCCATGGTCTTCTCCAGCCAGGATTTTGACCCTTCTCACTGGGATTATCTGTGCTGCTATGCTGTTTTATTTATATGCTGCTCTGTTTTATTTATTCCATCTGACAAGCAATACAATACTTGCATACAGCTGGCCAGAAACCACCCATGAAGCAGGCATAAGACAAGTTGACACGGCACAAAGGCTATCAGCTCTGACTTCTCTTACTCACTGATCATTTCAATGTGTTGTGTTGCCAATTAGCTAATTGGCTTTATAGGTTGTTCTTATAATTAACCATGCAAATCACACTTCTCGTATATGTCCACACATACAAGAGTTCTCACTGTTGTTTCAAAAAACACATAGAAAGCTCAGTTAAATTCCAGGTGTTCTGTTTCTGTTAGGCCCTAAATTGTTAGTTTAGTTCTGTCCATGCTGGACAGCTCAAAGTTTAGCATTGCACACAAGATCTGTGTAACCCACTCCCCTGTTCAGGAGTTCCCCCAATGAATAGGTTTGCTCTTTGCCAGGACTGATGCTCATTGCCAGGTTTTCACAGCCAGGGCTTCTCTAAATGCAGCTTTCCATTTTCATGGCACATCAGCAGCTGTGACACAGGCTTGCACCCCTCTCCCAGAGTGATGAAGCTGTGCATTCTGCATGGTCCCGTTCAGTGGGAGAGATGGATGTGTAAAGTCTGATGAAGAGAGTGGCTGGGAAGGCCTGTCTGAGATGCTACCTGTTTCCTACCTGTGGGATAACGTGAGTCAGGAGCCAGTTGTGACCCTTGTGTTCAGGACGTGAAGTTCTGCAGGTCTGTTTCAAATGTCTGCGCCTTGGTAGTAGCAAACAATATTTGTCACCTGGTCCAAGCAAGCTGATGAAGCTCATCCCTTCTCTGACCTTATCAGCTGGTCTGAGAGAAGATGTGTTTTCTTCCCCAAACTTTGCTTCCCCCTATATACTTATATAAACAACTACTTTCCTATTTATAAACCTAAGTGCTGCACTGCTAAAGAGCCTCACGGACAATTCTGGCTTATATTTTCCTTGGATGTAAGTCTCCCTCATGCAGTGCCTCCAGGAAGCTCTTTCATGTGCGATATGGAACACAAAGAAAGATCATCCTGCCATTGCTATTTATCATCAAGATATAGACTTTAAAAAGGTTTTAAAAGATCAGTTTTAAACTGCCCCAGTGATTATTACCTTTCTGTAAACCAGCAATGGGAAACAAGGGTCAGAAAGGAAGGACAGCATTAGGAAAAATAATAAAATAACTCAGTAGCGCTTTACACAAAGAAAAATGGACTCAGGCTTGTCAGTGTGCCATTTATTAAACATTGTCTTACTTTTGCTTTGCTATTTATTTCAAATGCCAGAGAACCTCTGCACTGGCAGCGATGAATGGAAGTTTTTTTTGGCATGCAGCTCCACCGAGTTCAAAAGGAATAAATGTGATCAGGCCCAGTCAAAAACACTCCCTGTTTCATTATATGCAGTCTCTCTTGTGTGTTTATTTAACTTCCCTTTAGTTGTATGAGGCAGAAATTACGAGATGCTAGGTTACCTGGTAGCCTTCTCGAAAAAACATGGCTATTCTGACCCATCTCAGCAACAATATTGTCTTCAAAACAGGTACTTGGCTTAATACAGTCATTGCTTTCAAGGTAGGCCAAGGTCATAACAACAATGTTTATATATTGTGTGGTGAATTGCTCAAGCTTGAAAGCACTTTGAAAAACAAAGATTCCTAAAATTATTTAACCTGTTTTCAGATGGGGACAATGAAGAAAAGGTGAAATAGGTTTCTTTGGTAAACAAGTCAGTGACAGAGTCAGGAATAAAATTTATTAGCATTATTATGTAAGGGTTCTTAAACAACCTTAGAACATAAGTCTTCTGAAAGGGCTATTGAAGTTTAATTTCAATAGAGCTATGAAGTTTTACAGTAGCTGAAGAGTGTGGAACTTCTGCAGAAGCATGACCTTGCACTTTGCACTTGGGAACAGCTGGTTAAATGAGATTTTTGGTGGTCATGTATGTTGAGTCATAGCAGACTTTTTAAAGCTCACCTCTCTCTGAATCTCAGCAAACTAATTAAGAGATATTCTGGAGCAGCTTGGCCATGATGTGATGGGCATGGGCTGCCCTCAGGCAGAACAGACAGACAGAAGGCTCTTGGCTGCTGCTAGAAACAGCTGACAAGATGTTCTGTGTGTGATTTATTTGTGAAGGCAGTGCTGTCAGGATAGCAGCTCTTGTCCAAGAGAGTCTTCTGGAAATGTGTGGGTATCACGCAATTGCATCCCAAATGCATGTGCTCCTACTATATTAGTGAGAAAGGACTGAAGATGTCACCTGAAAAACTGAGGTGTGGCCTTTTTTATGGGATCAGCATCTGGGCAGTGTAGGCTACAGAGAAATGAGAACTTTTGGTGTGAAGGTAAGCACTTTCTAGACAAGGAGCTAGTACTGAGAGTCTAAGCTCTGGAAATAGCTTATTCTTTCCTCCTGAACTGTCTGAAATTGAAAGCATTGTTACCTTGACTGTTTGAAGCTACAATTAATTGGAAATTGATTGATAGCACCCTTCCTGCCCCACACATCCAGCCAAGAAATTAGGGGTAATACTGAGTGACTGGTTTAAGGCTACTCCCTGTAAGCCCGTGGCACAGGGATGGAGTGTGAACAGGGCATGGTTGGGTTGTCCTCATGCAAAGCCAGTAAGTTTTGGGCTCCAGGCTAAACAAGCATTTGCTGAAGGGGGCAGCAATGGGTGTAAATGTCTGGAGCAGGCAGGACTGCATGAGAGGAAGCCTGACTGTGTGATTGGGACTGACTGCCAGGGAAAAAGTCTTCCAGGGGCCTGCCTTGGTACACCCTTTTCAACTTAATTTTTCCCATTCTTCCCAGTGGTGTGGCAAGCACATAGGGCACAATGTCCTGATGGCTGTTGGAGATGGAAAGCACCTCTTATTTCCAAGTGTCTGTCCTGGTAAAGCAATGGGGCAACTCCTGTCAACTGAGTGCAGGGACCAAACTCCCCCAATTTTTGTTTAAACCCTGCCCCTGCTATGTCATCCGACACATATCCCAGGAGGAAAGTGGCTGTGCAGCAAGCCAAAGGCCTGCACAATATTCAAGGCTGAAGCTGTGTCATCCAGCCCCTGTGTCAGCCCATGTTGCATCCCATGAGGCTACTACAGTAGCACAGACACACGGCCTTTGGCCACCTGGTGTTTAATTACAGGCTGAAGCAGAGTTTGACAAACCCTATCAGAGGCTGGTGAACGTGGCTCAGTCCTTTTAGTCAGTCCTTCATAAAACAGGCTGCATAAAATGCTACCTATTTCTTAAAAGGGCCATTTTGGATATTTCAGAGGAAAGTTTAGGTTCCAAGCACCTGATAATCCCTGTCCCCCACCAGCTTTCACCTTGGTCTCTGATAGCTAAATAATTTAAAATATTTTAACAGATGTTAATTGGCTCTTCTGAGTTCTTTACTCAGTTTAGGGCGACTTGGACATCAAAACTTTGCCTGGCAATTGCTTGTGCACTTTACCTTAAGAACTTGCTGCATTGCAGGGAAAACAGTTTAATTGCATGTGATCTAGGAAAACCTGTTTGCACTTTCAGTTTTCAGTTTTGATAAATGCCTCCTTTTTCTTGAATGGGAACTGGAAAACAAGAACCTGCAAACTTCTTTGGCTGGTGCATTATTTCTGCTTCTTGCCAGGATGACTTTACTGGGGACAGAGCAGGGCTGAAGGGCATCCTGCTCCTTTCTGGCAGTGGCAAAAAGCTGCACTGCGGCCAAAGGTTGCTGATATGACTTTTAGTGTGGCCACACAGATTCTACCCCACCATCCTGGGTCACGTCAGTCCCTGATTATTTAGCATCTCTTCAGACTAAGCTTTGACAAAAGCAGAGACTGCAGATGAGGGTTGAAATGATCCTTCCTAGCAACAAGAGGAAGAAATAGGAGAATTCATGGTTGCCTTTCATCACAGGAGGAGGAAAAAAGCATTTCTTTCTGAGGACCCTCAGATGGCCTCAGCCTGTTCTAACTATGAAGTCTGTCTTTTCTTTTTTTTTCCTTCAGTCCCTAGGAAAACTGAATGACTGTCACCAGAGATGCTCTATAAATATCCAGGCAGATCTCTGGGCTGCTCCAGGGAGACAGTGAGGTCACTGCAGGAGATGAACAAACCAGACTCAGATCACAGCAGATCCTGGGTCAGGGTTGTGAAGGACTGCCTCTCTCATTGCTTGTAGAATGCTCACAATTTACAGGTGCTAATCCAAACTTTGGAACAGTAACTTGTCCTTCAATTAGGTCGGAGGACATATAAGAAGTAAACAAATTACCCAGTCTGTTGCTTTCATTTAGGCAATCTTTGATCTTGTGTTTATCTTCCAAAAGATCACCTAAAAAGAACAGTGACTTGTGGTCATTTTGGCTTTGTGCTGTGCTTTTTTCCCCTTTCTCTGCCCTTGCCATTCTTCTTTTCCTTGCATAAATTGAAAAAGCAGGTTTGTCCTCAAACGAACTCCAATGTCAGCTTGTAACTGTAGTTCTTGTCAACTACATCTTTGCATTGATTCATAGCAGCTGGTAAATTGAGATATTTTATAATTCCTAGATATGGATACTATATATGAAACTGGTTTGTAATGACATTTTCCTATATTATTATCTCTACTGGGAGAAGAGTTGCTTTCCATATTGTCAGTTCTACTTTTTAACAAAGATAGATTTATGCATGCAGAAAAACACTTGAAAATTATCAAAAAACCTGTGAAGGGAGAGATGAAGAAGACAGGAAGGACCTTTAGTTTGTGTATTTGCCCAGCAAATGTTTTCTACTTTGTTTTTTGTTTTGTTTTGTGTGAAATGAGCTATGGGGAAGGTCCCCATTTGAGCATTTTGAGTCATGTGCCCACTCATAGGCAGCCTGATGGATGTAGTCACTGGAGATGTTTCTCTGAGCATGTCCAACACCAACAAACTGCCTCAGCAGAATCAGGAGGAAGATGGTGAAATCCCATGTGGTCTCCCAGTGATGCCCCGTGTACTACTTTGCTGCACTGATAGGCAGCAAGGTTTGTATTTGGGACCTTCAACCCTGCTGAAGGAATTCCCTTGGAGTTCTGAGTTGGTGAGACGTTTGCACCTGCTAACCAGACTGGTAAGGTGAGAACTGCAGGATTCAATTGATGGCCCTCAGAGAGCCCGAAAGCATGAGACTCCCTCTGGAGTCAGTGGAGAAGGGCATGACTGGGCAGGAACCATGGAAGAAAGTTTTCACTGTGATGCTTGGTCCCTCTTTCCCAGTGAAAGGAGGGAATGTGAAATGGATGTTTGAAATGGATGAAGACATGGGAGCTGACTCTCATTTTTGTTTTTTAGGTTGCAAGAACCTTTGTCTCCACTCTCTGAGCCAGCCTTCTGCTTGGGAAGGCAAGTCCCCGGTGCTCTAGGGTTGGCACATCCTTCATCAATGTGCTGAACCTTGCCTGTCCCCACAAGCAGCTGCACCTGCCCTTAACTCTTTGCATAAGCAAAGTTCAGAGATCATACATTACCCGAAAAAAGCAGCACATTCTGAATCGTGGATTCATGTTTGCTTTGCTTTATGGGGGTTACTTTGTCGATCTTGTCACTGCAGTCCCAGCTTTCCTGTAGCATCTTCAGATACTGAAAGGGTGCTGTAAGGTCTCCCTGGAGCTTTCTCTTTTACAGACTGAACACCAGCCGGGCACACAGGAAGTTTGTTGAAGGTAATAACAGTGCATATATATTTAGAAGGAGGGCACCTTGACAGATTTCACCCAAGTGACTAATTGCTTCTGATAGAGGACTGTGAGACATTGGCACCAGTGGTTTCTGAAACTCTGCTGGAACCTGGTGTTGACAACAAATGAATGAGGATGTTGCTGAACAGGGATGTAAACATAAAAGGATGGGTAGTTAAGCTTCATCATGGTTTAAAACTGGGAGAGAAACCAGAGCAGTGCTTCAGAAGTGTAAAAGGACAAAAATATGCCCAGAAACATTACAGTCTACCTTCCAGGGTTGCAATAAATCAAGTGATAAAATGCACAGATACTGTGTCATTAATATGAGGTTCCAAGTGCTTTATATCATTTTAATTAATAGCTCAAAGAATTGTTGTAAGCCAGAAAAGCAACATCAGCCTTTCACAGCCCATACAGACTGGAGAATTCAAACTGCTTTTTGTCTCTTTAAAGAGGAGAGATAACAGACATAGATGTTTGACTTTTTATTTTTGAAGAATTTGTGGATGCCCCATCCCTGGAAATGTTCAAGACCAGGTTGGATGGGACTCTGAACAACATGGTCTAATGGAAGATGGCCCTGCCCATAGCAGGGGTGTTGGAACCGGATGACTTGAAAGTCCCTTCCAGCCCAAACAATTATATGATTCTATGCATATACAAAATTCAATTTTCCTGAATGGCAGAGAAATGAAATGAGCAAAAACATCCTTACTCGCTGTCCAAGATTCACCCCAGTTCTGAACACGAAAGCTCCTAGTTTTGTCTCCAGGATGAACTCTTGGACCCACCATCATGATTCTTCACTTTATGCACCCAGATTTTTTCCCTTGACCCCTTGCTTTACTCTGCCTCTTTCTGGAACAGTCATGGAATCATAGAATTTTAGAATGGTTTGAGTTGGAAGGGACCATTAAAGGTCATCTATTCCAATCCCCTTGCCATGAGCAGGGACATTTTCAAATCAGGCAGGCTGCCCAGAGCCCTGTCCAGCCTGACCTTGAATGTTCCAGGGATGGGTGTCTACCACCTCTCTGGGCAATCTGTGACAGTTTTTCACTACCCTCTTGTAAAAAAACTTCTTCCTAATATCCAATCTAAACCTATACTCTTTCAGTTTAAAGCAATCCCCCTTTATCATATCATAACACACCCTTATAAAAATTCCCTCTCCAGCTTTCCTGTAGACTGCTTTTGATGCTGAAAGGACACAATAAGAGTTCCCAGGAGATTTCTCTTCTGCAGACTGAAGAGCCCCAGCTCTTTCAGCCTGTCCTCACAGCAAAGGTGCCCCAGCCCTCTGAGTGTCTTTGCAGCCCTCCTTTGGACTCACTGGTATGATCAGCCTGTTATGAGAGTCACTCCAAAACCACTTCAGCGTACCTTTCTTCTGTTTCATACAATGATATATTTAGGGTGGAACTGTTACTGCCTTGTATTTTTATTTCTATAAGGAACTTAGCTGTTCCTACCAGTAGCTTAGAAATGGAAAGCTGATGAAGTCCCTACATTTCTTATCTGGGTCAGTTGGTTTACTAAATTCACAGATTACCTGAAAACTTTTTGGGGTTTGACAGGTACCTCAGAAATCAGGATCAGTCCTCGGAAGACCCTTATTCCCCAGCAAACCGTTTTTCCACTCTTCACATTGCAGCACACAGCTGCAGGGACACCTGGATACTGCTGGAGGATTTCTGCTTTTTCACATCACTTCCAGATCACTCCTTTATTTTTTTTCAGAAGCTGTCAGATACAGTTCTCCTAGTCTCTTCTAGTGCTCTTTGCCTCCTCTGAAAAATGAGGTCAAGAGGCACTACAAACGCCACCCAACAGGTTCAGAAAGCCCAAAGTGCTCTTACATATTCCTGTAATCATTAACTCAGAAGACCAGTCTAAGACAGCTAAAATGGAGCTTGAGAAGATCCTGGTGCAGCAAAACCTTGGTGTAAAGGCTTTGACATTAGCAAGAGATTTGCTTTCTACAGGCCTGAAGGGATGTTGCTTTGCCCCTTCTTTAAGGCAGCGTTGAGCCCCGGCTGACTTTGTACTAGTGAATCATCTGTGTGCCCCCAAAGGGCAATTTCAACTAAATCAGATGTGATGAACAATTTTTAGGAATGACAAAAAGCTGTGTTTCCTAGGGACAATGTCCTTATCTGAATGACAGTCACAAGGAGACCAAGTCTTAAAACAGGGACAAAACTCTGTTAGGTTACTCTTCCACCAAACAGTGCTCAGATACTCACCTTGCACAAAGGAAGGCACTTTAGCATTCAGTACAGGGGGATAAATCATGTATTAAATAATGTATTTTCCCTTCTCAAGCCACTGCTATGCCCATTAAAGCACAAATCTTCCCAGCACATGAGTCTCAGTTATCAGTTATTTGGCTTAGCAGGGCCTGGGGGCACAAAATGGGCAGGGTGGAATCTTTGCCCAAATGCTGTTTTCAGGGTCTCCCATATCTCAGAGCTGCACATTTTTGAGTGCAGCTGAGCAGCTGCATAACCAAATGCAAATGAGTTGTTAATTAAGCAGAAATAGGAGAACTTGTCTGTTTTCTTTCTTCAAGTTCAGAAGCAGGTGATCCGCTTTACCTCGGTGATGCCCTGGCACTTCCTTACTTCATTGTACCCTACCCTGTAATGAAATGACTGGGATTACAAGCTCAGCACCTGTGAAAATATGAACCAATTATTTTTAAAATCCGTCAGTGAGTGCCTATCAAGGAGCTTTCTGACAGCAGCCGTGTTGTTTGGGAAAGGGTTTATGTGGCACAATAATTATGTCAAGTTGTCCCAGCTCTGTGGAGGCACAGCATACAGAAATGGCTTTGAATGTGCTTCAGAAATGCAGCTGGTCATGTTCCACTTCCCAGCAGTGCTTTCCTGGGGTGCTGGAATGGGAGGGAGATGACAGTGAAATGCTGGTGCTGGTGTCAAGGCACAACCCATATTGAGTTGATACCAGCAGTAGTGTCATCCACCGTGCCAGGAGAAGCCATATGATTAATTATGAAATAATGACAGGGCATTTCACCACTCAGAGGTGTTTGTTTGGGTGTAACAGCATGGTGGTTTTTTAAAAAGACAACTTTTCTCACTCTGTCAGGGCTTGCATGAGAATGAGATTTAAGAAAAAGATGTCACACCAGTGTTTGCCTGCTGAGCGCTCGTAAACAGCCCGGGAACAGGGACAGCACAACCAGCAAGCAGCAGAGACCTGTGCAGGATCTGAAGGCTCCACTTCCACAGGCACGTCTGGCAGCATCTGCAGAGCCTGGTTCCTTTGGGTACCAGGGCATCCCTCTGTATCTTGTGGCAGGGGCTGTAAGACTTTCCGCCATGCAGATTGCCCTCCCAGGACTTCCATCCACCCCTGGCAGCAGGCAGGCGCAGGCAGCTGCCTTCTAGCCTGGCTTAGCAGAGGAGCAGCAGCTCCTGCGGCGAGCCAAGGCTGGCTCCTGCAGCTCTCTTGCGAGCCCTAGTGATGGTAAGACCTGCCTGCAGACAGATGAGTCTGAAAACACAGCCCTGTTCTCAGGAAGCCCTTGACAGGAAAAACAGGAAAATGTTTCATTCCTATGCTAAGCAGGTTTCTCTTTCCATCCTTCTCTTCCCTGAGAAGACTGAAACACCAGCAAACATCACTGACGTCCACAATGATTTGCAGAGCCCAGAGATGTGTGTTGCATTTGTCCCTAAGACAGAGAAAAGAAAGGAGCCAAGACAGAAAAAAAAAAGAGAAGGCAGAGCTAGTTGAAATACGAATAAGTATTTCTTCCTATGACATCCAAAATCCCAAGCCATTTGCATTCCAGGACCTTGCAGCAGAGCCATTTAGTCCTTCTTCCACCAAGCAGTGAAGCACTTGCTTTTGCACCTTGGTGAATGGTTGTGTGGAGCAAGAACAGGCTCCCAGTTGCTGTCTGGAACGGGTCTGCAGTTCCCAGCTGGAAACTTGACTTTCTACAAGACCTCAGAGTGGAGGCAATGTAACATCGTTACGAGGTTTATTTGTTCTACACAGTTTTTTCCTGTTTTTTATCACATGTTCACTTTATCCATTAGAAATTGGGATGCTGAATATCGATACACATACACGGGTAGCCCGGGTGACTTTTTTATCAAGTAATGTTTTTGTAAGTGTAATTTAGCTTTACAGAAAAGTCAGGTTCAATGGAATAACCAAACAACTAGTGGTTCATATCCAAGTTCATATCTGCAGGTAAATGGTGAGAGGGAAAGCAGAACATATGACTTGTTTCTTAATTCAGTGGATATCTGATGTACTGTCTCTGGATTAGAGCCGAATTACTTTTTGATCTGAGATCCGTAGCAAGTGACTGGCAGACATTGTTAACGAGTACATCTGTCTGATTCATGCTCCTAGTGAAGGTGCCTCCGTCCTAAACAGTTCAAATCAAAAGACAGTTTGTTTAGCTCTTCAAATCCAGCAGCTGTCTCTCATTAAGTGAATTGCTGAGAACTGTCAGGATATTGTTTCTGTACTTTCTGAACAACTGACATTTAATTCAGACTTTTTCTTTCCCATCTGATGAAACTAGAATGAGTTATGACAGATGAAGAACAGAAACCAGAATCAGGCAACATTCCGAAAACATGTGTGTGTATATAAAATATATGCTGCTAATTTTTATATTAATCTTTGGGAGTTATTTTAAATATTCCACATTTTGCTTGACATGAAATGGGTACATTTAGAAACAAAATCTGCACTTGATGGTGTGAGCTTTAGTCTTGTGTAGTATTGACTTTTATATTTATGTTTATCATAGGATTATGGAATAATTTAGGTTGGAAAAGATCTCTAAGACCATCCAGCTCAACTGCTGGACTGCTGCTCAACCCAGCACTACTAAGTCTGCCGCTAAACCACGTCCCTAAGCACCACACCCAGAAATCTTTTAAATACCTCCACGGATGGTGAGTGAACCACTTCCCTGGGCAGCCTGTTCCAATGCTTGACAACCCTTAGGTGAAGAAATCTGTCCTAATATCCAACCTAAACCTCCCCTGGTGCAAACTGAGGCCATTTCCTCTTATCCTGTCACTTGTTACCTGGGAGAAGAGGCCAACCCCCACCTGGCTACAGCCCCCTTAAAGGAGTTGTAGAGAGTGATAAGGTCTCCCCTGAGCCTCTTTTTCTCCAGGCTGAACACCCCCAGCTCCCTCAGCTGCTCCTCACCAGACTTGTGCTCCAGACCCTTCCCCAGCTCTGTTGCCCTTCTCTGGACACTCTCCAGTCCCTCAATGTCTTTCTTGCAGTGAGGGGCCAAAAACTGGACACAGGATTTGAGGTGTGGCCTCACCAGTGCTGAGTACAGGGAGAGAATCACCACCCGGGTCCTGCTGGTGACACTGATGCTGACACAGACCAGGTGCCATTGATCTTCTTGCCCACCTGGGCACAGCTGGCTCATGTTCAGCTGCTGTCAACCAGCATCCCCAGGTCATTTTCTTATGGGCAGCTTTCCAACCACTCTGCCCCTAAATCTGTATCACTGCACGGGATTGTTGTGACCCAAGGGCAGGACCTGGCACTTGGCCTTCTTGAACCCCATACAATTGGCCTCAGTCCACTGATCCAGCCTGTCCAGATCACTCTGCAAGGCCTTCCCACCCTCCAACAGATCAAGACTCCCACCCAACTTAGTGTCATCTACAAACTGACTGACAGTGCCCTTGATCCCCTCATCCCCTCATCATTCTATTCAAAAAATAGAATTATCCCCAATATTGAGCCCTGGGGAACTCCACCGGTGACTGTCCACCAGCTGGAGTTACCTCCTCCACTCACCACCCCTCTCTGGGCCTGACCATCCAGTGAACTGTGCACCTGTCTGTGGCGGTATGCGATGCTGAATTTAATATGGAAATTAATAAAATCAATTGGATAGATTTCCCTGCCCAAGTAAGTGATCCTAAGGGCAGGGATGAGGAGGAGGCAGAGGGAGACTCCCCTGTCTGAAGGCACAGCCCTCTTGATGTCATTCAGCCATCGCAGCCGCCCACCTTCCAGAAAGGCCCAGGGCCCTAAGTTCCCAATTGGTTTGCCCCCTTATGTTTATGCATTAACTCTGTTGAATATGTAAGTTCCATCCAGAAAGTTCTGTTCTGTTAGTTAGCTGATTGGTTTGTTTGAATTATACCCTCCCCTGAGATGTGTTGATTCGCTGTATGTCACCCCTTATCATCCCCTTATTGGCTGTTTCCTTGTTCCTCCCATTTCTCTCCCACCTGCTGGCAGGGGTATAAAACCCCATGGCACACAGCTCCCTTGCTCTACTTCGCACTCCCTTCTGGCTCCCTGTTGCGGGGGAATAAAGCTTGGATCTGTCGCCAGCCGGAGTCCCTCTCCTCTTTTACCCTCGCCGCGCTGCAATTGCCATCGACTGCTGTGAGCTCTCTGGGAGCAGGAGGATTCAGGCGCACTCCTAACTATCATTGCCGCCCCTTGGCTGCCGGGCAGCCAAGTGGTCCCCGCAGCACCTGTCCAAGCCATGGAGAGCCAGTTTCTCCGGGAGAATATTGTGGAAAACAGTGTCAAAGGCTTTACTAAAGCCTAGGTAGACAACATCCACAGCCTTTCCCTCGTCTACTTAAAGGGTCACCTTGTCACAGAGGAGCTTCAGTTAGCTATTACCACAATAAGAGAAAACCCCTCAAACAGTGCTATGTATTTCTACCATAATAAGTGAGATCAGCATTTGAAAAAAATAAAAGTACTCTGAATATGATAAAGCAAACCTCTAAGTCTTTAAAGATACAGAATTTTTCCATCTGGCTATTTCTAGGCCTGAAAAGACAGATTTTCGTGAGGAACTTTCAGAACTGATAAGTCTGAAAGTTTAGAATTTCCATCTTGTTCTGAGCCAGCTTCTTTTTTCATTGGCAGTGTCTGGCCTAGCGGTAGAAATAGAGCAACAAATCTGCTCTTCCTGGCTTTCTAATTGCCACAGTCTTCTAAAAAGCTGTCTGGCAAGGATACTGGATTTATCTTCAGGACTGAAATTTAAGTAGTTTGGAGACAAAACAGTTGAACGAAAGCCTCATTTTTTCTTTTCATACAGGCAGCAAGAGGTTTCCTACTTACTTAAAAAGAAGGAAAGCTGGATTTATGTAAAGCCCTTGATATGTTTCATCTAGGCTTACACACAAGTGTCCAGGCAGACCACTCATCATTCCAGGAAAAATCACCCAGTTTTCTTTAAAACGAATGTCAAAAGAGAACCAAAGAGACAAAAATATCAACTTCACCATCTGTCAAGATGATCGTTTTTGTTGCCATGACCATACTGTACCCTACCCTATGGAGTCATAATCCAGCTCCTGGTTCAAATCACTCATCTGGGATGCTCAAAGTAATTTACAGGCATTCATTTTGTCTCTCAAAACCTGTACATGGAGAGCATAAAATGACAGAGAAAATGAGGGCAGAGAAATGTTAAGTTGTCAAAGATGTTTGCCTTCTCATCCCTTAAATCAGGGGAGGGAACCCTTGGTCTTGGATCCCAGATGTGCTTTCCAAATCATCACCTTCTCCTTACAGAGGGCCACCCTCCTTCAGCTCATATGAACTGTGTTCAGCCCACAGTATCCCAGCTAAACATCTCCTCAGGTTCTCAATCTTACCTCCCATAGTCAGAAATTAAAGGAAAAGTTAAACAGGGCAGGAGGTCCTGTGTGAGGGACCTCTTCGTCCTGCCTGGTCCCACAGGGCTGGCAGACCATGCAATAGCTTGGGGGGCTGAGTCAGGCCTTTGCCAGCCCTTGGAGAAGTAGCTGCTCACCTGGTGGCCCAGTCTGGGAGACCATGGAGTAAAAGAACTGTGGATTCTTCTCCATACAAAGTCTTGTTTTTTTAGATTTTTTTAAGTTTAGGTTTATTTTAATATGAGAAAAATAAGTAAAATGTAATTTATTCCCCACCCCCATCCCAAAAAATTTATCTTTGGTTAAAATATCCCCGTGAAATGATACATAACATGACTGAAAATACCCAACAGCCAGTGCCATTTAAAAGTCAACCAAAACCTTTAATGACTAAATAATAATACAAATAATACTTAACATCCAATGAGGCTTTCCAGGTACTTTCATAACATCAACTCAATAATCCTCATACCTGCCAACACAGTGTTTTAGAGATAAGAAAACTCATGAATTATATCTGTTCAAAGGCCCAGTTTAAGGATGTAAAGTGACTTTTAGCTTTCTCTAGACAGTATTGAATACTTGAGGTGTCATAGCAAAATCTGCACTTATACCATAAATAAAAAGCCTGTATATACAAGCTCAAATGTTCAATTGTGTATCCATAGAGAAAAGAGAGCAGGAACATAACAACATTTACCACTTTGTACGTCCTACAGAGATGTATAGGGCAGTGCCACCTGCCTGGTGGCTGATTTGAAGGTGAGGTACAAGTCCTTCTTCTTTCTTCCTTGCTGCAAACCAAACCTAGAAACTGCTGTTAAATAGCAACAAAATGGATATTAGCAGGTAGCGTGAAGATCTGCTTATAAAACCAACCTATAGTTTTAAAATAATTGTTGGCTCTGTTCCTCTACTGGGATTCATCTTCTCCTAAATTTAAGTCTGTCATGAGCAGTTTGATATGTTAAATCACAGTTTACTGTAAAAATCCCAGTCTCTTTCAAAATACGAAATATTGTCTCAACTGCTCCTGTTATCACCCATTATTTCGGCTATCCGTTAGCAGAAGGCTTTATGTGTTCATGATAAGTTGTGTCACAGATTTCCAAGATGCTTTGCAATGCAGCATTAGGCCTGGATAAATTTTTCCCTTTTTCATATTTCACCCAGCAGCTCTGGGTGGGTTGTTAGATTTCTAACCCAGAACTAGATTTTTTTTTCTCCTCAAATAAGAGCTATTTTGGAGTTCTGCATTTTTCTTACTTTCCCTCTGAGCCAGGTTTTCTCTAACAACCAGATGGCTGCTAAAAACCAGGGAGGCCTTTGGGTGGTATTTATGACTAATATTTTAGTAGAATGGTACAGCTGCTTATTAGATGGTCAAATAGAGATTATGTCAGGATACAGAAAACATGCAATTAACTAATAAACAATGACTGAAAATATAACCTGCATTTAAAAAATTTGTTTTCATTTTGTTCGGCTGCTTAAAGCTGGAACAAGAGCAAAGGACGTTATAATACATATCTTTTTAAATCTTCATCTTCTTCATAAAGCACGGTCTTTAGAGTTTCACTCAATAAATAGTTTGAACCAAGCTAGTCTTCTGAAGCCATATTTGTAAATTAATCAGAAATAACGCTGTGAACCAGTTTGAGATGTGAGAAGTACTGTGTTAATCCACTGACTGAAACAGCAAGAGAATGCTTATTTTACAAGTAGATATTCATGACTTCATGTGAAGGTTGCAAATCAGTTTAGTAACCCTCCCTGGCACAGGTATTCCCTCACTGCAGCATCTAGCAGCTGCCTAAATTGGATCTGTGGCCAACTGGTCAGTCCCATAAGTGGGCAAAGTAAGGCAGAAAATACTAAAGTGCTGCAAGGATAGAAGTGTAAAATGAAACAGATGGGATATAGTCATTCCACCTCACTGGAAGATTCAAGACAAAAGCAAAACAACAAAGTAAACAAAATTGCTATTTGGAGCTCTAAATTAATCTTATTCTGCCAGATTGCTGAACATAAAGACCATACTCCTACAAAATAACTTTTTTAAAAAACCCAATCACAAAACAAGGGTAAGGTTTCAAGAACTGATAATCTTAATCTGTATGGTTAAGACTAATGGATATGTCATTTGTTTATATAACTCCCCATATTTTTAATTTAACATTCCAAATATTCTTTTAGAGTACTTAAACAGGTAATTTCAAGGAAAAATAAAGTACAGTTAACATTTGTGAATGTGGGGGTGGACACCAGGTGCCCACCAAAGCTGCTCTGTCACTTCCCTCCTCAGAAGGGATGTTATATTTGCTGACCTCCAGTCAACTGCGACCTCCCCAGTGAGCCAGGACTGCTGGTAAATGATAGAGAGTGGCTTGGTCAGCTCTTCCAGCAGCTGCCTCAGTGCCCTTGGGTGGATCCCAGCCAGCCCCATACACTTGTGAGTGTTTAAGTGTCTCAGCAGGTCACTAATGACCACTAATGACTGGATTACAGGGGGTCTAGCCTTCTCCTGTCCCTGTCTACCAGCTCAGGGGGCTGCTTTTCCTGAGGATATCAGTCTTACTGTTGAAGACTGAAGCAAAGAAGGCATTAGGTACTTCAGCCTTTTCCTCTGCCTGGCTGACAGTAAAGTATGGAGATTTTCCTTAGCTCTCCTTTTGTTGATGATGTGTTTATAAAACACTTTTTATTATCTTTCACAGCAGTGCTCAGATGGAGCTCTAGCTGAGCTTTCGCCTTCTTAATTTTCTCTCTTCATGACCTAGCAACATCTTTGTATTCTTTCTGAGTTGCCTGCCTCTTCTTCCAAAGGTCATAAATGCTCATAAATTTTCTTCCACACACTCCAGGAACCTCCTAGACTGCCTCCTCTCTGCTGTGTTGAGTTCCCAGCAGACATCTGGCAAGCTAAAGTTTCCCACAAGAACAGGGACCAGAGATCATGAAATGTCAGCCTGCCACTTATAAAATACCTTGACTGCGCCTTCACTGGGATCAAATCTTCTGGAGAATAAACTTAGCCACTGACACCCTACATTTCCTTGCATGGCTGGGTTATGGCAGCAAGCTCAAGAAACCACTGAATCAGAGCCCTGCAAGTGGCTGCTGTATGAGCTGGAAGTATCAGTTGTATATGACAGCATGGGTTTCACTCTGAAACCCATTTATTTTTTAGAGCAATGTCCACTTCAGTTCAAATTTGCAAACCATCAGCTTTCCTGGCGGAGTCCTTTTCTTAGATGATCTTTATCTTGTCATTTTCCATGACGTGTTGTACTGTAATAGTGCAAATGTTATCTTGAGAGCAGTGTTCCAGTGTTCTGTGGATGCTCTCCTGCAAACTGAACTTTCCTCATCCTCAGTTCTACTGTCACTTAACAACCAAGAGGATAATTAGTGAAATTCTAAACACTATCTTGTCAGGGAGTTCAAACCACAAAATAAATAATTAAATTGTTGGTGAAAATACCACCTTTTCTTTTGTTTTTTGTTTGTTTTTTTTTTGTTTGGCTTGCTTAAGCAAGTAGAAGATGAGCAAAAAACTGCTAGTCATAGTGAATTTATACTGCAGTCTAAGGATTGGGAAGATATCTCCAGGAATGGATGCATTTTAATACTCTTTAAGTCAAAAATGGTCCATAGAGACACAGAGGTGGATCTACTGGAGACAGAACTAAGGCTTAGTGCAATATCACTAGTAATATCTTCTGATGTGATGTAATCAAATATTTTGTGGACAGAGATCAGTGAAACTTCACCTACCGGAAAGGTTATGTAGAGAACATGGAAAGATTAGGTCTGTACAAGAATTTTAGAGGGTATAGTACACAGGGAGTTTGGACAAGCATGTGGAAGAACTGGGTCCCACTGTCTTAACCCATCATTATTGCCTTGTGATTTGACTTCCCGGATCACCCAGGCCACAGATTATCACTCAGTGATTCTATTTAATGCCCATGACTGAATTAAAAAATATCTTTTCAGAGAGGAAGAGTGTCACAGAAGATGCATTTAAAGGGAGATGGCTAGTCAATCAGGTTGTAAAGAAAGGTTTTCAGTGCTTAATTATCCATTAAAACATGCTGTTTTATTTCCAGTCTGAATTTGCCTAGCTTTAAAAAAGACTGAATTCTGCCTTTTTCTGTCACATTAAACAATCGTCATAGTGTTCATCTTTTCCTCATGGAAGCATTTACATTCTGTCATCAAATTATCTTCTCACTGTGATTTTTGTTAAGCTTCTCTATTGACCTTCTTTAATTCTCCCTAGTGCTGTCTCCAGCCTCTCCCTACACTGTTCTGGAATCTTTTTTTCTTGGAAACTAAAGAAAAGGAACAAGAAAAATCCCCCAAACTTTGCAGTCAGTGGAAGCCATTGTTCTCCAAATGCAAATCTTAGCACCGAGCTCAGTATCCTAGCACTGAGTTCCTCAGGCAGAGGTAATATTTTAGTCCTTTTCCCAGCCAGCATTTCCTTTCCACAGTTGGAAATGGAGCTTGGTCTCTTCAGTGATTTATTATAAAAAGGGTCAGTGTTCATCTGGTTACCCTCAGGGAACTCTGAACTGCCTTTTTTGAAAACACAGTTCTTTATTATGAAAGTGCAAATGCAGCCACTGTGATGAACTTCAGTGTAGGCTGTGTTAAATAATATTTTGCATGTGTTCAGCTTGCATATGTTCTAGGCCACACTATACAACTAATGTTTGCTTTGAGAAACTTACCAGGTTTTGGGTTGTTCTACAAGTTTTCTCTTTACCATTTTATCATTTCTCCTGGCTAATAACTAATGATCATGGACTATAAATACAGAATGGACTTCAGCAGGTCATTTAAACTATCCTACTGAACACAGGCAATTATTAAGAAAAGCCCCAAGCAAGTGAGTTTCTGTGGCTGTTCTGCCTTCCGACAGAAGACACTCCAGCTTCACAGTTAGCAGAACACAAGGGCAGGGGAAGTATGACCAGCATTTCCATCTGTCCATCTTGAATTCTTGGCACAGGTGATCAGGTATTGCTTACATTTGGAGGTGGTTTCAGTGCCTGTCTCCAGCAAGGTCTGAGCTCACGCTTTTGAAGCTGGAGACCTTTGGTGACCTAACAGCAGCACAGTTACCCGATGAGATTCTGTTGGGATGGATGACAGAATTTAAGACAGATAAGCAGATCCCTCAAGACATAGCTCCTGTATCTCAGAAACCAGCGGCCCAAGCAGACAAAGCTTTCCATGAGTGGAGGTAGTTAAAAAGTGGAGGACTGTGTTGATATCACAGCAGAGGGTTGTGCAGGGGCATTGCAGCTTTAGGCCATGCAACTGAAATTGATCTTAATGTTTCCCACTGAAATCCATGTGGTGAAGCGTAACTGGTTCTGGTAGAGTTGTTTCTTACTAAATACAGAAAAAGTGAACAGGCATCTTGGAGCATATATGTAATTCAGGATACCATTAAATAAAGAAAAAGCAAAAGAAGGCTTTTCTGTCCATTTTCAGCTCTATTAATAGCAGTTAAGCTGCCTTCAGAGGCCCTGAGGCCTCTGAGAAGAAAATGTTGCTGTCTCTTTTCTGCAGGCCGGGATCCAAAAGGCACAGAGATAAGCTGACTTGGGGGTGTCACACAATCATCATTAAGCATGAGTTGTGAAAAGACGCACAGGTGTCTGACTTTCATCTCTCTCCACTGCTCAGGTCTGACTTTCATTTCTCTGCACTGCTTAATAGATAATTCCTCCATTTATTCAGAAAATACATGGAGTAGCTGTCACCAGCACATGGTTTATTTCATCTCCTATTTGTAGCCACATGAATGATAAAATTAATCTGTATACAAGAACTCATGGGACAATGTCTGCTCAGGTGTAAGATGATGTCGTAGTGGAAAACAGGTTTCCAGCATATTTTCCTGATCACTTGCCACTAAAGGCTTGGCTGATCACTTATGCTCTACTTGCTTTCTTGTTTCCGACTGCCTGACTCCGAGGTTCTTACACCACTAACCAGGAAAGAAGACTGTGCAGACAAATTTCCAGGGTTTCTGGCTAAAGTGTTGGTGCATTACCCTAAACAAATATACATTGCGAGTCAACCTGGATTCTTCTTGGGATGCAGTTGATGTAAAAGGGACATGCAGCACCAAGCAATATTTGAAGCCTACCAATTGCTTGTCTCTTTGCTTCCATCTGATCTTCTCAATTTATTCTTTTGTGCCTTCAGAAGCATGGGAACTATTCTGAACTCTCTTCCTTCTGTTTTGGAGTTTTTTTTATGTGATGGATTATTCCTGGCTGGACACCCAGTGCCCGCCAAAGCAGCTCAGTCACTCTCCTCTTTAGCTGGACAAGGGAGAGAAAAATAAGGCAAAAGGCTCAGGGGTGCAGATAATGGCAGGAAGAGACAGCTGACCAGTTACTGTCATAGGCAAAGCAGACTTGACTTGGGGTAATTAGTCTAATTTATTACCAAATCAAAGCAGGATAATGGGAAATAGAACAAATCTTAAAACACTTTCTCCTCGGCCCTCTCCTCTTCCTTGGGCTTGATTTCACTACAGTTTTCTCTACCTCCTCCCTTCCAGCAGCACCTGGGGGCAGGGAGGGGGGACTGAGGTCAGTTCATCACATGTTGTCTCTGCCACTCCTTCCTTCTCTGGAGGATTCCTCACACTCCTTCCCTGCTCCTGTGTGGGGTCTCTTCCCAAGGGACGCTCCAGCTATTCTTCACAAAGTGCTCCAATGTGGATCCCTTCCATGGGGTACACTCCTTCAGGAACAGGCTGCTCCAGCGAGGGTCCCCCAGGGAGTCATATGTGTTGCCAGCAAACCTGCTCCAGCGTGGGCTCCTCTCTCCACAGGACCACAGAAGAAGGAAATCAGTGGTGAAACACATCACAGCATTACAAGCTAGCAATATAAATATTTTAACCCTTTGTCTATTTCTGTCTTTCCACTATTTACAGAGTCTGATGGGCTTATATCCTTTGTGTGAAGTTGTATCTCCTCATCCTCTTAGTAACTTTTGGGAGCTCCTTGGATCTTCATAAGTGCACAGGTCCTTGAAGACCATGATTAGCCTCCAAGTACTAAATACTTATATTATCACATAAAAACCAGCTCACATAATCTGTGTGCTCTCCTACTGATTGCCTAAATTGACTTCTACAGTGAAATGAGAAGAAAAAATTCTGCTGTCCTTTCCACAGCATGACAAATATACAGTGAAATAGCAACATAGAGGCAGATATCAATAATATTACAGATAAAGGGACACAGCAAGTGGTGAAGGGTCCATGTGCAGGGGTGATCCTTATTCCTTTTAAATGACAGCTGTATTTTCCCCAGGGTGGCCCATACAGCCTCCAACCAATACTTCTGAAACATGGTGGGAGGTAAAAATTTCCCTCCTGAGATGATAATTTGCTACTTTTTTCTTCGCTTTCAGACCATCACCCTGTAGTGCTTGTGATGTGGAAAGCCAGGGTGAGAATTTTAACGTTCTCTCTGTGTGCATTTATGAACCATGAAATAAATTAAAATTGTCACTTCTGTGCCATTGGTAGAGGCTCATGAATTGCCTGAATGTTGCCCTTATTTTTAGCGGCATCAGTGAAAGGAGGCAATATGAAAGCTCATAAACTGTTTCCATCCCTGTTTGGTAGTGGCTGAACAACAAAGAGCGAGCAACTGATGTTCTCACATTAAACATTTTGTTCAATATTTAAACATCAAGGCCTAAATTTTTAACATGGTGCAGAAAGCTTCATCTGTGTGCCTCCCATGAAAAATAATAGGAGGCATGGAGCTAAATCCCACCACACCACATTTAATATTTATCCCTAAAGGGTCCTTCCGCTGCTGAAGAGATTTGAGCACACTGCACTTGCTAAGGCATTTGGAGGCATTTCAATATCACCTAGCTGATTATGTGGTTTGCAAAAAGCATATTAACTTTATGCCTTGCAGTGCATATGGAGGTGAGGGGGAAGCAAAATAGTTGTGTCAGGCTTCAGGCAACAGAAGACGTTTGTAAGATTTAAAAGAAAATCAGAGATTTTAGTTAATGAATCCAGCCTAAATAATTTAAAAGACTAATCTGACAGGGCTAGATAAAAGATAAAGGAACTAACAGAGACCATTTATTTACCATCCCGTATTTTTAGATCTTGGCTGCAAAACACATTTCTATTTATGCTATCTTTTATTTAAGCTCCTTTTTGTGCCTGTGCAACCTCAGTCCTCAGGTTTCCATCAAATCTCTGAAGAGGCAATGGCACACTCTTTTCATGATAGAATGTCTGAGCCAGTTGCAGAAAGCTCGTTGATTCCCACTCTTATCTGGGGATAGCCGTGCTGGTTTTGTATCCAACACGGTGTACTACACCTCCTGAACAGTGCAATTCACCTGGGGGAGGAAAGCCTACACCCATTGCTGTCCCCCAGAGTGCTGGGACAGAGAGAAAGGCTGGTGCCCTTCAAGATGGCTCTGCACCCTGTGATGCAGTGCTGGGAATTGAGCAGTGGATTGAGGATGCAGGAGAGCACAGAGCTGGGGCAGGACTGCCCCAGGAGCATTGGGGTTCAGTGGGAGGTCAGGTGAGGCAGTTTGCTGGTGTCCCAGTGTGTAGGCTGTGGGTTCTCCCACTCATTCTTTTGTCCCACAGATATACAGTGTGAGAAGTGTTTCTGCCACACACTTCCTACCCTGTGCTTTCCTTCCCAAAACTGCTGAGTGAATGACCTTCATGGTCATGGGATTCTTCCCTGGGCACACCTCAGCTGCAAGCTCATGGTGTGGGCTATTTACAAGTCTGGTGTTAAAGCTGCATTCAGCAGAGTAGGCACAGCCCATTGCCTTAGATTGTGAAAGATCACACGGGAAGCCTTGCCCAGCTCTTCTTTCCTTGGAAGTAATCTTGTATCAAACAGTTCTTGGCCTGTGCTTTTGAGACCAGTCCCAGAAGGAATCCGATGACACTTTCAGACTTGTGAAGAAGACTTTACAGGGCTACAGCTGATTAATGAGATGTAGTAATTAAAACAGTATATGGACTCTTATCTAGTAACTAGCTCAGCTAGTAATTTATCAGTTAAGAGATTCAGGAATTAAAAATTTCCATAATCTGATTAGCATTATCTGTGGATTTTTAAGTAACGATTCATGGAAACTCTGAGATAGACTTCATAATTATGATGAATTTTCAGTATAAAAATATGAAAGTAACAAACACTGAGGCATGTGGCAAATTGGGAGAGGGCATTTAGTGGATCTACTTACCACAGAGTATCTAACCAGCATATTTCAGGGTATAGATACTTTATCATTATGCTTATAATATTCTAAGACATATGAGATAATGAATATATCATGCCTCTGTGACCCTAAAAATGAGCAATTTTAAATGAAAGTCAAATTTTTCATAAATAAATATACTAGTAAGTTGTCCTGCTGAAGGGTCCAACACACATTGCCAGGGAAGTACTACAATTGTAATGTCAGACACTGGGTGATTTTTGCATGCAAAGGAGTCTGTCGGGCTTGTCCCTCAGTGCAGGGTGGTTACATGAGGATAAGGTGGGAAAGGGAGGGCTGATCCTACATACAGGTTCCAGAAGAAGACTTCCTTCCTTCCTCCTGACTTACCTCCATAGGTTGGCTATGCCACCAAGCCAGGTCAGCCTCTTCATCTTTAGATGGAGCGAAGAGACTAGTAAGACATACCACTAATCTTTCAGTCTGACTCTATTATGTACAGAATCTGATAAAATAATATTATCACTATGTTCAGTGGCAATGCTTGCAGCAATGAATCAAAAGGAATATGAGCTGTAGTCTGCTGCTATGGTAGAGACTCGATACAGGATCTGTCAAATAATGAATAAAAAGCAGTGAGAATCAGATTAAACCTCTGCAGCTGCAATTTTTTAATCACTGCTCATAACTGTGTAACACACTATATTTCATTTTGCATATGGTGTTCCTTACATGCTCCCCTTAGCAACTGGCAGTAGGAACAGGATAGGGTCCTATATATCCTTCTGTGTTAGAGCTTTACTGAGCATTTGTAGGTACATTTGTGATTCGTGACAGTACCACTTTATTTTGGGAACACAATGAACAGCACTCCTGCAAAACTCTACGGGAACCTGCATGTAGGCAGAAAAGGGTGTGCTGCTGTGGAGGATGGGCTGGCTGAAGCTGGAATGCTTTTATGGATGATATTGCCAAATGTTTCATTGTTCTACAGTTGCCTCCCTGCAATGACCAAAGGCTGAGGAATAATAATGGAGTGAAAGAAATAACAAACAACGCAAAAGCTGCCTCTGAAAAAAAAAGCATGTGTGAAACCGGAGGGCAAAACCCCCGTTAAGCCCACTACTGAATTATTTATCTGAATTTTAATTGTTGTGGTTGGGTCGAGTCTTTTGGCTCAGCCATATGCACTGAAAGTTGTTCGCTGAATGCCCTGAAAAGTGCTCCAAGGAAGTGGTCATGATACATTCAAACCCTCCTTTGCTCCTGTCTTGTTCTGCACAGGAAATAAGTTGCTGCGTTCCTTTCTGGCATGTGGCATTTCACAGGGGTGAGTGGAAAACAACTACGAAGTGGAAAACCATTCTTTTGAACCCGCAGGTTGCAAAAATGACCCTACAAAATGAGGTTCCTTCTGGTCTCATGAAGTCAGAATGAAAAGTAATTTAAAAAGGTTTTATATAGTGGTATGCAGCTTGTTATGAATGGATGATGTAGGTTTAAATCAGTTCCTGCCTTTTTCCCAGGCCTCTGGCAGCAGGCAGTCACGTTATTGAGGCATTCAGCACCCCAAAACCCACTTCCATTCGCAAGTTCTTTAATAATGGCTGATTGGGTCTATTATAAAATGGATTATTTATTTATAGACACAAAACTGACAGACATAAGACTTAAAACAGACTATTACCACACAGGGATAAAACAAAAAGGGGAATATTAGTAAATACACATGGAGTTAAAGGTACCATTAAAGTTACAGCTAGCTAAGAAATAGTAGAACTTAGGATTCAATGTTTCTTACCACCAGTTCTTGATGGAATACACATCTAAGTCCTGCTTCTCAGTTCCTGGGAAAGTGACCTGGAGTTGCACAAGCTCCATGGAGAAATCTCCTCACACTTTCCCAAAGGACTGTGTAGGAGACTTCTGCCTCTGTGAAAATTGTGTGGGCTTTTACAGACATAAGAACCGTGTCCTTTGGTCAAGAATATCTCTTTCATCTCTTTCCACATTTGCTTTCCAGACTAAGTGTTGATTCTTACCTGGCAGCTTGAGCCCTTTGGCACCACAGATATCTCATGCTGGGCTTGTGACCCACCCAAGTTATCTCTTGCATACGCACCGGCTATCTGTGGCAGAGAGAGGGGGTAGACATGTCCTGCCACACAGCTAAAAAACTATTTTTTACTATTAGTTAGCATTTGTTACTTTCAGCTGAAATCAACCACATAATCAATCTGTTGAGAATAATGTTGTCATTTCCTCTGCAAATTGAAAGGATGTGACCTATGTGAGGAAATTCTCAGAAAGAAAGACACCAGAAACTGAAAGAATAGCAGAAATTTAGATAGATGGTTACTCTCAAGCCAGATTTTCTTTTATAAGGTGGTGTTCTCTGCAAAGGAGATGTGATAGTTACGTCACACAGGCAGGCCATCAAACACAAGGGAGGAAGCAGCCTTGACATGTGAGGAAGGCCTGCTGACCAAAAGTAGAACATCAGTCGGAACTGGTAGAAAAAATTAGGAAAATCTCTAGTTGCAATATGTTCTCTTAGGCTTGCTGGTTGGAGATGTTGGAAATTATATTAGAGAGGCAATGAATAATTCAACTCTTAAGGGAATAAGGAGACTGTAAATTTAAAAGCTGATTTGGTCACAGCCCTAGTGAAAGCTTGTTCCTTGGGCTCTGTAACTATCTAATAAAATTTAGTGTCCATTTTAAACCAAATTCATTTATTTTTATTTTTTTACATGAGTTTTTAACAGTAAATCATAACTTTCATCTAAAACAATAAAAGTAGTACTCCTACAATCACCTGCTAGACCTGCCATCCAATTTTAATTTCTTGTTTTCTTAAAGGTGTTTACCTTGACTACAAAACTTGTTACTGCCACAAAGTGTAAATACTTTAGCGTACTTGTTGCCTCTATGTCACTAGAGAAAAACCACAAAAATATTTAGCTGGAAAGACTTCAATACTAAAACAGGAAGAAATGAACCCAGACTGTCCCTGGCAAGCAATACCATAGGAGCAAACACAGAATGTGATCAAAGCTGTGATGGATATAATGACAGAAGATAAGATGTTGCTCTGGTGAGGGGTTACACTTTGGCCATCTCATGTGAAACACATTTTTATCTCTATGTAGCTGGCAAAAGAGTAAGCTCTCTGCTAACTCCAGCACTTACCCCCCTCCAGCTGATCTCAATTAACATCTGGCAGGTTCATTTCCCATGAAAATGCAAAAAGTTTTTCTTCAAATGTTTTATTTCTCATTGTTTCTCAGCTTGTGCAAGATGATTTAGCTCAGTAATTATATTTGCATCCATTTTTATTGCATTTGAGGCATCATTAGCCGAGTCGAGGTAGTGAATTAAAGTGCTTGTTACCAAAATTTAATACCCTGAATTTCACTTTGCATGAAACATGAATTTACATTAGATTTTCAAGGTGTGCATCTTCTGGATAAAACTACCATTCCTTCATGAGAAAATACATGAGCGTACTACCTGTATGTGATGTTGCATAAGGCACTGCCTTCATAAAATAATGAGAGGAAAACTGACTCTGTTTCTTCTGAAGATGTAGCAATGTCAATCACAGTTATCTTGATTAGATGGCAAGAAGTATAATTGCTGTTCAAGTGTAATGCCTCCACTGATTGCTGACTATGTAAATGTGAGGGGTTGATAAAACACCCTGGCAGCAAGGTCTTTAACTCTCTGCACTTTTTCTGGAATTTTAAAGAAGGTATATGGGTATGGTTGGTAAACAGTGGTATTGAACCAAGTTATTCAGCTGTCACGATGCACTTCTAGCACCTTATACAAGGTAGCCAAAATATTGTTAAAAGACAGATTTGTAAATCCCACCCTGTGCGGGCTGAGGGAGCAACTCACACTCATTGATTTGCAAGGACTGGACCTTGGATCTTTTCTTCTTTGCATGGGTCAAAACTGACCTTGTAAAAGGTCAGAGGGAGCTGTCCAAGGGCCAGAGCTGTAGAATGTATATTAGAGGTTGGTCCTGTGTGTAAGGCAACAAACACCTCAGGTCTCTTGTGACTTTTAACAAATCCTCTGTGGTCTTTCTCAAATGAGGCTTTTCGTACTTTATCATTCCTGAAGTAATACAAATGTACCAGCAGTCTTCTGTTTACAGTAAAACTTGTGCACGACCTCAGAAGGACAAAAGTTAAAGGTGATTAAATTTCATTTGGGTGTTCATATCCTGTTGTTAATGAAGAACTGCCCTCCTTGGTTTTGCAGGCTGAAGTCTCAAGTCTCCCTTTAACATACCTGTACAGATTATTTTCCTTTGCTGAGGGTTTGACAGATGTCACAAACTAAAAATCCTCCCATCCTTTGGCATGGCCTGATTAACTTTAGTTTGAGGTTATTTTTAAGTCTCATTTTACACTGCTTCTTGTTAGTGGTGACAATTCATTATGATAATGAAGGTTAATAGAGAGGAACATTATTCCATCAGCTGTGAGAGATGATCTTTAATTTTCTGTATAGAACCCTTATAAAAAAATTTGCATTTTCCTTGAATGGCAGACATCATATTAATAACAATTAAAAAGGGAGTTTCTGAAGAGAAGTACATTAATATTAGCATCAATGTTAGCCAGAGAGTTAAACAAACAATTTTCTCAGTGAAAAGCAAAGCAGAAAGATAATGAATGGTTATACCTTGAAAAACAAAAGTAGGATTTTCTCAGTACCTTTTATAGATGCCATAAAAGAATAAGAGAAGGTAGAATGAATTTGGAAGATCTTTTGTATGGACACTTAGTACTGAAATGCCCAGCTCTCTGCAAAGGATGGGCATTTGCAGAGACTCTGACCTTGCAGATGTCCTTGCACAGAAGAGCTGATCTCCCATCCAGGATTCTAGTTCTGATTTGCGTTTACATTTCCAACAACTTTATACAACACCTACTGCCCCCAAAAGCCAGGATGGTATCTGTAGGGGGATTTATCTCACTTAGATCTAGGTGTATATAGTACAGACTCCTATAGGGGGCCATGAGACCCCTTTGTAATCAGCAGAGGTGTGTTCGGTAGAGTTAAAGGTGTGGGATGTGATTGTCCTACTGCAAGGTAGGCGCCCACATTTGACCAGCTGGGTCACAACCCAGGCTCCACTGACTCACCATTGACTAAAAGGGCACTTAAGCAGCTGGTCAAGAGAGGACTTCACTGTGCTCTCCCCTCCCTTAGCTTTTTGTGCCCACTTACCCCATGATTCTGGAGGTTTGGTGTTTTGGCAGAGCAGACCTGCATCATGACACGCAAGGGCTGTCATAAAGTGCACAAGTCCTCAGGTAGAATTAATTTCAACTGGTTATTTATGGGATTAAAAACTCTGGGAGTCAATTACTACCAATGTTGCCATTTCTATTGAATTTACCTATGTTAAACAATTGTTTAAACAATGTTAAATTAATCAAAATTGCTTTGTATCTTGTTGGGGCCTATTGAAGAGACAGAAAGGCTCCAGCTGGTTTTAATGAGGTAGGGTAGATAGGCATTAAATGCGGGATTCTTTGCAATGTGCTGACAGGAGAATAGTGGTTTATATCTCTGCCATGGGAAGCCTTCTGTTGAAATAAAACTGGGTCCTTTTCAGGGACAGTCACTTACTGATGTATCTCTGCAGAAAATGTCTGATGTACCTGTGAAACACACATCCGTAGTGAGCTAGTTCACTCATTAGAAAGTCTTCCTAAACTTGAGGTGCACAAATGGGAATTTGTGTGTTCTAGAGATATCTAGAGAAGCATATGCCAATTTATGCAGAAACTCCTTGCACTGGAAAGAGATGACATACAGACTTTATTCATGGCTGGATGAGTTCCCTGTGAATGTCTGCTGAGGGCTGGTCCTGAGCAGATGACAGTTCATGTCTGATATACTTTTAGGAAAGTGCTATTTTTGCTTATGTTTCCTATGCAACAACATAAGAATAAAAAGTACCTGGTCAAGAGTGTAAGAAGTTACCGTTTAGTAGTTTGGAAGCACCTCCTGGATGTAAAATGGACATTTAGATATCCTTAACTTTTTAATTTGACCAGTAGCTCATTCTTCCGGTAAACCTATGTCTCAAGGCACTGATTTCAATGTTAATTACATTTCTCCTAATTAAAACAGGTGGCTGAATTAGGGGTCTATTACACAGATCATTTCCTGTTCTAAGAGTGGTAGATGTATAATTGTGCTGCTGTTCTTCAAGCATCTAACCACAGGTTTGGGATATTTTTTCCCACTCACAGAACGGGGCAAAGATTTGTGCAGCCTCCTATTCCTGTGAATAAATAGTTTCTCTGCTATCTGAAAATCTAAATCTCTCACAGCCTAAATTTCCTTAAGCATAATGCCAATTAAAAGCATATAAGAATATCTCCCAAAACTAATTAGGCCTTCTTAGCCAAGCTTTTAAACCCTCCAGTCTGGAGCTTGCAGGAGATCTTGAGGCAGAGGCATCTGCTAGGTCTGTGCAGCTGTTAATGTGCAACCTTGTGGCCCAGGTGATGCAGACACAGCTAGAAAGCAATAGCCTGGAAACTATACTCACTTTTTCATAGTGGGCTGACACTGAGGTGTCCCAGCATGATGCAACAGCAAGTGGAGGTGATGCCATGATGCTTTTTGCTTTTCTTTTATACCCCTTTTATACCCCTTTTATACACTCTTTTATATAGCGTTATATATTCTTTGTGCTTTTAGCTTACATAGTTATAATTCTTTAAGTTAGATAGCTCCTCTTAGACCTAGTATTTTGTTAAGTTTAGAGACCAAACATTCTAAAAACCCCAGAAAGCAAGGTCCTCTCCAGAACACATTCTGTAAACAAAGATAGGCTCATCCAGGGGGAGAGCTCCTTTGGTGAAGAGTCTCACCCGAGTCCCTCATTGGGGAATCTTTGATAGATATGCTAATTTTTGCAGGGCTTATAATTGTATCCTCATCACATTGGGTGTGGCCATTTTCTTCGGTGAGGACTTCGGGGTACATTTCAATGTGCATTTCATCGCACCTAAGGATCCTTAAATAAATGCTGAGGTAAAACCCTTTTCCCTCCTAACTGTGTTCAGCTCTCTTAATTTTAAGACCAGGATAAGGCATCAGAGGTCCGGGGAGAGCCAAATCCCAGAGGCATCTCAGGCCAGCCAGCACCTTGTGTGACTGCTGAGATGCGAGCACTCAGGTCCTCAGGTGTGCCAGACTTCTGAGAGCTGTGGGTGACCTGTCACCCCCCAAAAGGTTAAGGAGTCTTCTAGAGCTTCTCAGCATCAGAAAAGGAGCCATTGTGCTATTTTGCTGAATGGTGTCTCTGATCCATGGCTGCCTTCGGTTCCCTTGCGCTCAGATGTCCAGGTACAGGGTCCAGCTGCTCCATCAGGTATTATGAAAGAGGCTATTTTTCCTTCTGTCCTCCTTTGAGCTGAGACATGTCTAAATGACAAAGAAACACATTCATTTTGGTGAATAACACCATAATTTGAAAAGCATCGGGCACTGGGGTAACTCTGAAAATTCAAATAGTGCTCAGAAGATGAAAGGAAAATGATCCTGGCCATTGCTGTCCCTTAAACTGCAAATGAAGTGGCAGGGGTGTTCTTGAATGAAGAATATTGTGTGCAGAAAAGCATGGGTCATGTTTTGAAAACTTGATTTTTGACAGAATTACACAGCAAAGGTTTGTCCTCTGCAGTTTTCCTTAAAGCCAAAACAGCTTTGTATTTCAAGGAGATATTGTCAACGGTGTGTGAGTGGATTCCTACCCAAAACACAAATTCAAAATGTCTTTGTAGGCAAGTGGGCCAAAAACCACTGAAACTGCAGCATTTTTGAAGTCATGGCTAATGGTTACAGTTAGAATCCATCTTGTTTAACACCCATGTTAATGGTCTAAGAAGGCTGAGTAGACTGATTGTTAATGGGGTCCTTAGACCTTTGAATTGAAGGGAAATGTGAACACCAGTAACAACAATAAAATGACAAAAGCTGCTAGCAAATAAAAAATTAGGTTTGGTTTAGAGGAAAATAAACAAAATGACCAGTGAAAATGATTTTTTGTTTAGGCAGTAGGTAGAGGAATATTAAAAATTAATTGTATTGGTTAAAATGTAGACACAGAAATACATCTGTGGGAATGTTATGGGTAGAGGTGACGGGGTTTGGATCAGGAGGATGGCCTAGATGTTTTCTTCCTTTCTGTCCAGCTTTCTAGGACTCTGCAACTTTTCAACAAGCTACTGCTGAAACCTTTGGTCAGCATAAACAAACTGAGCAAAGCTAAGTATTTTGGCTGAGCAGTGTCAGTCTGTGTATCCTGAGCATCACTGTACACAGGACCATGCAGTCAGGACAATGAAAATTCAAAGAAATAAAATTGAGACATTTAGAAAAATGGAGGAATGATATAGAGATGTATAAATATATAGATATATAGATACATAGATAGATATAGACATAGATATAGATATAAGAGGAAAATACTAGATGCCAAACTGATATAGCTAAATCAAGTGTTGTAAGCAGGGCTGGGCCGAGTTGCAAAGCAGAGGGGTAGTGGCTCAGCTGTGGCATTTCAGACGTGACAGTTCACTGCTGTGCAGGTCTCCCAAACAGGGTGAGCAGCAGAGAGATAGGGTGGGAGGGGTCCCCTGCACCTTTCATGAACAGCCACTGGTGCCAAGAAGGCCAACACCATCCTGGCTGTTATCAGTAAAAGAGTCACCAGCAGGACTGTACTTGGCACTGGTGAGGCCACACCTTGAATTCTGTGTCCAGTTTTGGGTCCCTCCTGAAAAGAAAGACATTGAGGTTCTGGGGTGTGTCCAGAGAAGGGCAATGGGGCTGGTAAAGGATCTGGAGCACGTCTGAGGAGCCTCTGTAGGAGCTGGGTATGTTCAGCCCAGAGAAAAGGAGGCTCACCGGAGATGTTATCACTCTCTACAACTCCCTGAAAGGAGGTTGTAGCTAGGTAAGCATTGATGTCTCAGGCAAAATAATGTGGTAAATTCACAAAGTATGCATAAACAGGGCTGTCAGTACAGTTTGCTAATCAGAAATTTCTGCAGAGCTGAATGTGTTGCTCATTACTGAAAATCAACAGGTGAGATTCTAATTGGCATCACTTCCTTCTCTCATAATTTATGTTGTGTTTTGTGAGTGTTAAATATTATCGTGGGTCCAGTGAGTGGGAAACTGATTCGACACTGTGTTTGCCCAGTTTGCCACATTCTGTATGAGGCCATAAGAAAAATGATTGCAGAAAATTAGGACCTGAAGGTGTTGGTTTGTTTTTAATGCTCTGAGTGCAAGGTTGGTTAAGCTGTTCCTTAAATTAAACAGAAGGAAAATGATACTTTATGGGCTAGAATTTCTGCAGGTGTTAATTAATGTAGCATCAGTCAATGCAGCAGAGCTACGCCCATTTGCACCAATCAGTGATTTACAGAAATTTGCATTGGCTTGAAACAGCATCCTGATTTCCTTTGCACACCTTCCCCACATGTCAAAGCAATAGGTATTTTTGCTCTTCATGTTTGGACTGTTTGTTAATGAGATACGTGACAGGCAGTGTGTGGGTTTATAAGCGTCACTGATTTAAACAAAACAGTAGTTACTGTAGCAAATTACTGATGATAACACTTGCCTGGTTCCTTCAAAAGGTACTGCTGTCTCCAGCTGTGTGTTGTTATGTGGTCAGAGGAGATAAAGAGAGCTTGGAGTTCACATGGGTGGAGAGCATCAGTGAGTTGCCAGACTATTTTGTACACTGGACAGCATTCATCAGCCTTAGAAAGGCACTCACAGTTAGTTATGTCAGGCATTACATGAACAAATAGAGCATTTTTGGCCTGAGAGAATGCAAACATTATGCAGTTTGGTCAAGTGGGCAGAGTATGGGTCTCCAATTCAAAGAATGGAATTTGCTTGCCTGCTGGGTGACCTTGAATAAATTGATTTGCCTCTCAGTGCCTTAGTTATCTCATCTGTAGAATTGTGGCTGTGTTGCTGATCTCCACTGAAAAATATTTTGGGATAATTTGCTAGAAAAAAATCCCAGTGATGCCTACTTCATTATCTCTAGCAGGACCTAGTGAGAGCACTTTAAATTTTAGTGCCAAGCTCATAGCAGATGAATCCCTTCCATTAAAGTGATTCACCCTCTTGAACCGAGGCTGTGGCTCACAACACTCACCACTTTTGACAAGATATTTTCTATTGCTTCCTGAAAAATTAACGGGGATGTAGCTGCTCTACATTGTTCCAGCACCATGAATAAATTGCTTGCTTTCCCACTCCAACTACCACGTCCTCTTCTAGGATTTGTGGTCTTCCCCTTTAAACATTTTTTAAGTAATTCACTGAATTTACACGAAGAATGTTCTTTGTTTCTCCAGATGATCACAGAACCATTAGCACAAAATATTTGTAGTTGTTCTGGATTTGGGAAGTCACATACACTAAACAATGAGATACAGCACAGTCCAACGGGAAGACCTACAGTGATACTCTTCTGAAAATAGGAGGGTGATCTTTGAAAACAGCCCCTCAGGTGAATTCACTATGTTTCAGAATAGCAGGATTTTATATAAAAGTCTAGTGTTTGGTCTTACTTCAGAAGTAGCTTTGACGTACCCCAAAAAATGCACTGATTTAATGAGTCAGTCATCTTGGGGGAGGGGGAAGTGGCATAATCTCCCAAAACCATCTCTTTTAGGGCTGACATCTAGTTCCCTAAGCACCCTCAAACAACTAATTTGGCCGACTTTTACATGACAGCATCACCCCAAGTGACATCTGAAGGAGGTTTGTGGTGGATTTACAGGAGAGTGTTCCTTCCTCTACTTCAGTTAATGATGACTCCAAAAGCTTTTGTTTGGTTTTGTTGTCAGGCTATTCACAGGCCATGCCCAGGGAAAGAGAGACTTGGGGCATCTTCTTGAAAACTCATGGGAAGAGTTTATGGTGGCATAAACTGCCAGAGTTTGGAAACGTCAGCCACTTCTTAAAGATGTAAATATCTGCCTGCTGTTTGTGGAATTCAACCTTTGTCAACTGAAAGAGATAATTTTTAACTGGAGAGGAAAAAGAGGCAGAAATAATCTCAAGGTAACGTATTTAAAGTGTCTGAGCTGATGCTGTTTTCAGTGCCTTGGTGAGAGACCACATTTAATTGCAATGCAGTGCCTACAGAGCCCTGCCGTCCCACAGGCTTTTACAGCATTGTTTCACTGGGATAGCAAAAGACCTTCAGGCCTCTCAGGTTTATGTCACGCAGTCTGTGGATATTTTCTCTGACAGTGGAGCAAGCTGGAGGCAGCCTTGGCTGCAGCTCGTCTAGAGATGATTGCATTATCTGCTCTGGGCCACCCTGTATTGGATAATAACATTTGGCCACTCATAAATAAACATCACGTGGCACCATTAGTCAGAAATTAAAGATGTTAATGAACTGGTTCTGTGAAAGGAAACCTACTACAGCTATAAAATACTCAGGTAAATTGCTATGATTTACCAACATAAAGTTACACTCTATGTTCATGATGCCACAGGGACAAGACATCCTTAAATTGCCTGTGAGTTTTGTCATTCCTATGGACTTGAGCAATCCTTACAGCATCTAACATATGATTATTCTGGGGTTTTTTTGAGTATTTTCTATTTTTCCCTATTTTGTATAAAAAGACTGTCTGCATGAAGAAGTGGACTTTTTATTGTCATAATCATATCTGTGCAAATAAAAAAAGTATTTACCTGATTATAAACGAGGTCTTGCATAATCTATATCATTCATCAGCTCAAGCAGTTCCATAAACATATAAATCTCAAAGTGACCTTTCTTCAGCTTAATTTTAGAGTTAAATCTGCATTACCCTAAAGAATAGACCTCTTCTTGGAAAATCTTGGATAACAATGTACTTGCAAAGGTGGAAGTCATCTGTAATGTGAGATGAATGCAGAGTGCAAGTGCTACTGAGAACCTCAGGACTGAGGTCAAAAGTCCAGCTCTCTTACAGACCCTTCTAGGTACTGGAAGATGCTATAAGTTTTCCCTTCTCCAGGCTAAACTCCTCTCATAGGAGAGGTGCTCCTGCCCTGTGATCAGCTTCATGGGTCTCCTCTGGACTTGCTCCCACAGGTCCATGTCCTTCCTGTGCTGGGGACCCCAGAGCTGGATGCAGCACACGAGGTGAGGTCTCACCGCAGCAGGGTGGAGGGGCAGAATCACCTCACACAATCTGCTGCACATGTTTATTTTGATGCAGCCCAGGACATACTTGGATTTCTGGGCTGCAAGTGCACATTGCCGAGTCATAATAAGCTTTTTGTCCACAAAGTGAGCTTCTCTCCCATGCTAATCTTGATCCATTCTCCATCCAGCCTGCACTTGCGCTTAAATGTGGGTTTATATAATACCTGTGTATACAGTACATATACGTATATATTTTATGAATGCATATATGTATATTTTACCCCAGTTCATTAAAGGAAAAATTGTTTCATGCTGTTTTCACCTGTCCTGGATGATGTTGTTTTTCCACACAGATATTTGACATTCAGCTGTTTTACCATACAGAGACTGGCACTAACAGAAAACCTCCTCCCGTGAAGAAACTGCATGAAATAAAACAGGCTCCTTTCACAGAGATCTATCTTCAGTGCAGGTGAATTTAGGTCAGGATATATTTTGGTGAATGAAGCCTTTTATTTTTGATCTGAATGGGCGTGTTTTTGCTCTTCTCCCACAAGAGGGCAGCAAAGGAAAATGGTTGCCAAAACCCAAGACAAAAACATTCAAGGACGTTTAAGCATTTAAGTTTCCTACTGTGCTTCACAAGATTCTGAAAATACCATTGTGTGGGAACTAGGCGAGCTTATAGAAGGCCACCTGGTGAGAGAAAGAGATTTTTATTTTTTTTCAAAAGCTCTCCAAGCTTCCCAACCTATTGATAGCTTAATGAATTATTTGCTATTACCTTCAAATATGCTCCCTGATCATGTGATAACAGCACAGCAGCTAAGCAAGGTCTCCTGGGCTTCAGCATCCTCATCTCTAGTGTTAATTGCTCTATTATCTCAGAATTTAAGTGCTTTACCTCAAATCCCTCCTTCCCTTTCTAAACCACTCTTTGCCTGCGGAAGCGCTGACACAGCTGGGAAGGGCTACACTTGAAGAACGACCTGGTGGCAAAAAACCTATCTCCCTCTGGGATATTTTATCCCAGAATCCAACCTAAGTAATAAAGGAATTCTGACTGGGTGTGTGGGGGTGGGGGGGAGTGGAGGTTTGGGGTGTGTTTTTTGGCAGCCTTACCCAGAGCTATTCAAGCAGGAGTCAGGGTGTTATAGCCGGTTCGAGTTGCTGGGGGAGTGTCTGTGAGCCACAGTGGCTGTGCTGAATGCAAATAGGGGTTTAATCAAAGTGGTTCTGTGCAGCAAGCTGCATTTTCATTCATGTGTTCTGCAGTCCTTGCAGGCAACCAGGGCACCAGCATGTTAATTACCTTTAAAATATACAGGCGATTTTTCCCCATTTTAAATGTTTCAGCTTCTAAATAAATGACAAACAGAAAGTAGAGGGAAAAAAAAGACAAAATAACCCAACAAAAAATTAACATAGGAAAGTGAAGGCATTTTTCCAAGGGATGTGTTAGAGCTTGGATTTGGACCCAAATTTCAATTTGTAGCTCAGGATTGTGGTGTTTTCTGCTACCACTGCTGCCATATTGTACCTGACAGAAATTGTGCTCTGGGTGACACCAGAACACAATTAGAGGGACAGGGACACAGGAACAGGTTTGTTCATTCCGAGCAGGGTCTCACTCCATGCTGATATCTTCCAGTGAATGAAGTAGAATGAGAGGTGAATTGCAGCAAGCCACAAGTGCAGCCAAAACTGTTACAGCTTAGCTGAGGCTGAGGATGGAGAGAAACTAACCCCTTTTAAAATGATGTCCCAGGGCTACTAGGTCTGGGTGCAAGACCTGGTCATCCCTCCACCATGTGCCTGATTGCCAGAAAACAAACCCTGAGTGTCTGCCCCAAGGGAAGCACCAACATGCTCCATCCTGCTGCTCAGATGGAGAAGTGGACCTTGCCCACTGCCATCTGAGGTGGACATGGCTGTACAGAGCTGCTGTCTTAACTGAGACAACCTTTACTGCCTGGAAGGTTGTTCTAAAAAAGGTTGTTACCTCTGTGTGCCTCTGTCCCCACCTTTTGTTTTTTGCTGCAAACGCACCTATTTCTTTTTTCATAGTGGAGCTGCCATCTTCAGATTCAAACTAAAAGTGATAACTAAGTATGAATTTCTGGTCTCCTGTTATCTTTCCCTTATTAGTCATGAGTCCTTTTACCCAGAGTTTGAATTAAAAGTAAGAGAGGCGAGGTTTTTCTTTCGGACTTAGTGTTTATTAGTTCTTATCAGCGGCACTGCTGCATGGAATGTGCCTGCTAAGTTAACAGGGCAGAAAAGGCAGGAAAATGGCGAGAAGTCCTGGCTAACAAGGTCATTTGTATCTCAAATTGTCCAACTAACAAATGCCGACTAATATATTTATACTTTTAATCCAGTAACCAAGGTCTCAGGTCAAACGCAGTATGCTTTTGGAGATCACTGCCTGTCAGCACTGAAAGGCTGAGACTGTCAGAACCTGGGGTTCCAACAACTAAGCACTCAAACTAAAAGTGATAACTGACCAGTGTGCCCTGTCTGCTGCTGCTCGTAGACTGTGGCAGTCCAGCATGCACTGCTGAGCATCCCACTCTGTGCAGAGCATCCCACTCTGTGCATCTCTCTGAACAGCAGGCTGGGACCTGCCTGCAGCTGTGCAAGCTTTCCCAGCACATCTGCCTGACATCAGGGCACCAGGTCTCTCTGTGGTCTTTGGGTCAGGCTTCTGCTATGGCTTTTTAGGGTGAGTGGCATGGTCCTGTCCCTTCAGGGCTGCAACAGTCAACCCTAGATCTATTCCAGGGCAGGAAAGGCTCTGGCCCAGCCCTGGTTAAGACCAAAGACGAAAACCATGTGGGATACAACTATGAACACAGTGTAACACTTTAAAGCAAGGGAAAACGAAATCTTTTTTGTGTTAGACTGAACATCTGAAATAGTAAGTACCATTCAGCTCTCCAGAGCTCTAGCAGATGGATGAACTGGGAGTGGTTTTTTTTAAGCCAGTGTGCATCTCTCCAAGTAAAATGCCACTCTCCATTATTCTGAGTTAGAAGAATAATGAAAGAATCAATCAAATCCTCTAACAGTGACAGAAAACAGACAAAAATCCATGAGTCTCTTTTGAGGCTCTAAGAAGATTAAAGTCCTCAGGCAGGAACTCTTCTATAAGGGTTTGTTTATGGAGAGAAAGAAAAGTTTGATAGATGTGTATGGTCAGTTCAAAACAGCAGCCTTAAAACCTTGTTTGTTGTCTGAAGTGAAACAACCCCGTCCTTTAGATCTGTGTTAGGATCAACAACCTGAAATGCAATTTTGAGTCTGATACAAACAAGCCAAGAAGCATCAGACAAATCCCTTTGGTGCTTAGAGCTCTTCACTTCCTTCCATATTCAGCCCATTTGTTTCTTTAGTAGCAAACTCCTCAAGGCTGCCATTACAGTCAAACTTACAAAAGCAGTTAATTAGTGATTAATGCAACCTGAGACCACTCAGGAAGCCTCGTGTAGTCCCACTGTGCTAGATCTGTGTGCAGTGATGAGTTGAGGAGAACCAAGTAGGCTCCCTTCCATTCAGTGATGCCTTCTGAGGTGCGGGCACCCCACATTCCCCTCATCCACACCTGGACCTGCATCTGATAACACTTGCAGGGGCACTGAAGAGATAACAAGCTCCTTTTACACAGTGTGGAGTGGGCTTCCAATTTTTCCCAGAGAGTATTACAAATCAAGGAGCATCTGGTGTAATATAAAAGCAAGTGCAGCATGAATGAGGCATTTCCTTGTGTTTTGCTCATGTAAGATAATGTTTTGGAGAATATAAGGCATAGGGTAGAATTTTCAGGATTTTCTGGGCTGGGTCTCAGGCTATGTCGTCCTGATCAGAGACAACAAAAGTCCCAGAACTTTGTGGGTTGCAATATGTCACGAAAGTAGTTTTAAGCACTGTGGGGAGCAACGATTTGTCCATGCAGCTGGAACATGGTGGTGTTGATGACTGCAGCATCTTGTGTGACATTGACAGGGATATACACACTGGATAGTGTAGTGCTATAAAGTCCAAGGCTTACTGAGATCCATCAGAGAGATGTCCTGGGTGTTATTCTCAGTGTTCCTTCCATTTAGGTGCTCCTAGCACATCTGGCTGCTGTATAGGACAAAGGTACTAAAAAAATCTTTGATCTGGGCTGAAGAGAAACACAGGAAATACTGGGGATTGTCAGAAGAAATTAGGTTAGAAAAGTTCATCTGTTTTCTGCCACCCTCCTTCTCATTTCAATTTCTATCTCATTCAGTGCATTGAGACATAAATTGGTTTGAGTTGGAAGGGACCCTTAAAAATCATCCACCCTCACTGCCAAACCTCAAGGTTTGTTTGGGTCTTACAGCTGACCTGAAAACCTCAGATGTTATATGTCCTTTTGGGAAACTAATGTGATCTTTGAGTAAAGACAGATTATTTCCATGCACTTTAATTTGCATTCCAAATTTTTGGCTCAGCTATAAATACAATAGCATTATATTTTTGGACATATCTGCATTCCTTGTTCAAGGCAGAGGGTAATGAGCATGAGCAGAGCATCTGATAGTTGTTTATTAGAGGCTCACATGACTTGAGAGCTCCTTTTAAAAAGGATGCACTGTAGAGGAGTGAAAACAGTAGATCTTTCTGCACATTAGCATTCTGTGCTGGTAAAAGACTGAGTACTATTTAAGGGTGTCACAGGAAATCAAGAAAGAGAGAAAGTTGTTCATAGCTACCTAAACAATGATTACACAGTAAATGGATCCCTCAGAAAATACTGGAATGATTTCTAATGCTTGTGGTTTTCCTCTGCGTGCAGCATGACAGATTTGCAAATGAATTAGACTGCAGCAGTCAGCAGATGTGATTGTTTTCCAGAACCACTTTTTAAGGCAATCCTACTGAATTCCTCTGATTTTTTCAAGCACTCTACCTCCAAAAGGAGTTTATATTGTTTCTTTTTTTTCCCCACCATCCTCAACATGTTACATATTTTGGTGTTTATTGACTTATAAATGAAGTGAGACATAAGAGCACCTTGGTTTCATGGCTGCTTGTTTCAGATAAGCAGGTCTGAGCCCGTGTTTGCCCATGGGTGTGTTCTGCATGCAGTTTTCAATCCTTTCTATTTCTGTACCTGTGATTATTTATAACTTCCATCATTTTCATCCCAGAATTATGGAATATGCTGAGTTGGAAGGGACCCATCAGGATCATCAGGTCCTACTCCTGGTCCTGCACAGGACACCCCAAGAGTCCCTCCATGTGCCTGAGAGCCTTGTCCAAACCCTTCTTGAGCTCTGTCAGGTTCGGTGCTGTGACCACTTCCCTGGGGAGCCTGTTCCAGTGCCCAAACACCCTCTGGGTGAAGAACCTTTTCCTGATATCCAACCTAAACCTCCCCTGACACAACTCCAAGCCATTCCCTTGGGTCAGGTCTCTGGGCACCAGAGAGAAGAGGTCAGTGCCTGCTCCTCCTCTTCCCCTTGTGAGCATGTTGAAGACCACAATGAAGTCTCCCCTCAGTCTCCTCCATGCTGAACATACCAAGTGACCTCAGCTGCTTCTCGTGGTACCAGCTGTCTTACCAAAAGCAATGAAAGAATTTGCACCTAATGCTAACAAGGGTTCAGGTAATGCCAAGCGTGGGAAGATTCATCTGCTAAAATAATTTCATAAAAGTGTGCACATTAGTGTTTCAGCACCAAACTTGACATCATGCAGCCAAGTGCTATAGCATAAGTCAGGGAAGGTATCTGTTATGATCTGACAGCTCTGGAAATAGAGCTACAGTCCCTAATGTGCTTTGGCAGCCACAGTAATGAACAGCACACACACATTGAGGGCTACAGTCCAGCAAGAGTGCAAGACTCAACATGAAGAATGCCAAGATTGGTCCATGGAGTGGCCTGTCAATACTGGCAGGGTGATGATCATGAGGGAAAGTCAACAGCAAAGATCAGATTAGGAGAACTCACAGAAGTGTCTGAGATACCAGTAGCCACTTAATGCTGTTTGTTTTGGGAAGAAAGGTCTTAGTTGAGCTGGTTGTTGTTCCAATAAAACTTTGGGCTCATGCATTCCCCCAATCCACATGTCTGTGGCTGAGATTTGCATCAGGAGAGTGGAGACCTGAAGTGATTAAGGGGTCTTCAGACACAGCTGGAAGGAGTTAGGTCTCCATGAATACTTGAAGACATGCAATGACTGTGCTCCTGAGGAAAGTGTTAGCTGTCCTCAGGTTGGGAGAGAAATTGCAGGACTTGGTAGACTGACAGATCATAGATTAAAATCAAGTGAGGTCAGAAATAAATACTAATTTTTGGTTGGGTAATAAAAATAATTGATTTAGATTATCCAGCCCTAGATGTTTTCAGTATAAGACAATAAAAACAGGTGCATAATGTGCAGAAGGATTGTGCCCACAGGCAATGCCTACAGCTCTGAATACATGATCCCTGCATTTCCTTGTGGTGCCACTGTGAAGAGGGTACCTACAAAAGCAGCTTTTGGCTGGATTTATCCTGAGCCTGGTTACTTGCTGCTATGGCAATCAAAATTAGTAACTTGGTCAGCTGTGTCTGCTTTATCTTTTCCATCCCTCTTGCCAATAATTTCATCCTGCCTGCAGGTGCAGGAAGGAATTTCTGTGTCATTTGTACTTGTTTCAGGTTTTAAGTGCTTCTGCAAAGGAATAAAAAGTGAGCTTCTGCTGCAGAAATACAATCTTACGTTTTCTAGGTAAATTAATCTAAAAAACCAGATTCATGATTCCCCTTCAAACCATCACACCTTGATTCTTTTCACTTATCAAAGACAGAGGAGGTAGGAAAAGTCATAAATAAAGTTGTTTCTGAAGAAAGAACTTTTTACATAGTTCAAGAGCAACCAAAGAAGGGCACAATGGAGACAATTCACTCTAGTGTGCTGCAGCTTAAACTTCAAGCCTTTTAGAAAGTAAGATTATTATATTTCAGAACATTTATGTGGACACTGCAAAAACATGACTGACAAACCCCTGAGTTGTGCTTGCTGGCGTTTCCCATGAGCCATAATGGTTCCAGGACACCTATGACAGGCATCCAGCAAAGTACTTACCTGTTGTCTTGAGGAAGCTGCTTCTCTGCCTCAAAAACACCATTTAAGATGGTGTAAGATGTATTAGGAAAAGACTGAACATCTGAGCCTGTGGGATAAGCTGCACAGAGACAATCAATACAGAGGAATCGTGGTGCATGGCATTTCAAATGCAATTTTTTGCCTATATCATTAAAAAAATTATTATTTTTTAACAGCATCTAAGGGGCCCAAGAGCACTAAACTCTTCTCCCTCCACATAGATGCAATTGAAAATATTGAAAATGCCTTCCCAAAATAACCTGTGTGAAATCCTCATTTCATGCTCCTGAGTCTTTAAGAAGTCTGCCCTGCCCTGACACTATCCCTGGTGTGAAATTGCTGTGTAGGCTCAAAGCAGTGTTAAAAGGCTTGAAGTGCACAGGAAACTGTGCTCTCTTGTCCTGAGGCCCCCAGCAGGAGCACAGTGTGACTGGGCTGTGCTCTGAGGTGAGGCACTATTAATAGTTTAGAGCAGCAGAGACTTTTATTCTGCCTTGTCATTGTGACTTTCCAGTACAAATCCCTCACCTCTGTCACTTGGTGGGAACTGCTAATCCAAGTGAAATATTAGGAGTTGTTCTCATCTTCGTGTCAGAATTTGGTAACTGCATTTCGAGGAGGGAAAGGGAAAAATTCTTCTTGTCAGCCTTTGTGAGAAGTTTGAGAAATACACCATGAACTGCAGGTTGGAAATAGGTAATTGGGTTATTTGGAAGGTATTTTCTGAGCATTTAATGTGCCTCTTTTTCTTCCCTCCACACAAGTTCAGAGGAAGCTTTTCCTTTCATTCTTCTTTTCCTGTGTTTTCTATTTACAAGAGGCTTTTCTGAATGAGGAATAAAAGCCTCCAGAAGCCTTGTCAGGCTGGGGATCTTACATATTTAGTATCATATGTTTATACAAAAATGACAGGGACACAATTATAAAAAACTGCTCTTGTGGAAAACCCTTCATTTATTTATGTCAAGGCCACGTTTCTAGGTATGAGGGAAAGTACGAACACCCTCATTTAGACAAGGCCACACAACTCAACTACCATAAACACTTCCTGACATCTCACTGAACCCTGTGTGAAGAAACTTGTTAAGAAACAAATGCTCTTCTCCAGTGGGTCTTACAGCCTTGCTTAGAACAATGGCAATGGGGAGTGATTGCTCTGAGCACTGGGGTAAGGAAGGAAAAACGGCAGAGTGAGCGGTGGCGGGGTGGGAATGGTGGAATGCAATTGTGGGAGTAATTCAGTTTCTTTCTTGATGCTTGACTACAGAGTTTTTTGGTAAAATCAATGAAGCAGTTATTTAAGTGATTGGGAAGCTAAATAGCTTGGTGGAGTGTCTGCCAGTGAGCTGAGCCATTGGTTTGCGATGCCTCCAGTGCATTCGCAAAGGGAGGCATATCACAAATTATGTTTTTTTCCAGGCTCTGAATCAATGCATGAAATTGAAAAGGTTTGCCTTCCTCATCTTCAGTCAGTACTTCATCTTCAGTGCTAGCGAGAGCTGTGAAACATTCTCAGGACTGAAGATTTTGCCTTTTTCTCTTTTGGTTGTTTATCTCAGTGGTGAAGAGATAATGCCAGATTCATGGATATAGAAAAAAGAAAGCTTGAAATATCCAGCCGGTCTGTTGGGATTTCACAGATTGTAGAAAACACATTGTTCCCCATCAGTGTACTCAGGCACTTGTATTTGAATAAAGCATAATCTCCACAAAGGTCTCCATAATCTTGTTTTGAACTCTTCAGGAGATAACAGATCCATTGTTTTTCATTGTATCCTGTTCCAGTAGTTAGGCATGGTTGGTGTCAGATGTATGTGCTTTATTTCCAATTTGATCTTGTTTAGCTTCCCATCATAACTTTTGTTCTGCTTTTCTTCACTAAAGAGGTCTCAAGAAACTACTCTTTTTGGCCCATGAAGTATTCATACATTGGAATTAAATCAATTACTTCCAGTAAAGCTTTCATTTCCATAAGCTCTAAGCTTGACTTAGTTCTGGCACTGACCTGCAACAGAATTTTTATGAACACATTTTTGACACTCTTAGGGATCACAAGATCATAGAATCATAGTATCATTTAAGTTGGAAAAGACCTGTAAGATCAGCAAGTCCAACCACTAATCCACCACTGCCAACTCCACCATTGAACAGTACCCTAAGTCCGTGTCTACACATCTTTTAAATACCCCAGAGACAGTGACTGCACCACTTCCCCAGACAGCTTGTTCCAGTGCCTGACAACGCTTTAGGTGAAGAATTTTTTTCCCAATATCTAATCTCAGCCTCTCCTGGAGCAAGCTGAGGCCATTTCCTCTTGTTCTGCCACTTGATAGCTGGGAGAAGAGACTGAACCCCACCTGGCTACAAACTCCTTTCAGAGAGTTGTAGAGAGTGATAAGGTCTCCCTGAGACTCCTTTTCCCCAGTCTAAACACCCCCAGCTCCCCCAGCTGCTCCTTACCAGACTTGTGCTCCAGACCCTTCGTCAGCTCCATTGCCTTTCTCTGGACACTCTCCAGCCCCTCAATGTCTTTCTTGTAGTGAGAGACCCAGAACTGGACACAGAGTTTGAAGTGATGGCTCACCAGTGCTGAGTACTGGGGGAATGGTCACTGCCCTGGTCCTGTTGGCCTGTTGGAGTAGCAAAGATTGTTACACGATAGTCTCTGCGAGGAATGATGATGAGGAAGAGGTTGTTGTATTTTTTATTATTTAAAGTAACTGATGAGTTAACTAAAATTATACTTAATATCCTGTAGCTGTAATAAAATCCTTTGGCATACCTGTGTCACTGCTGCTGGGAGTGGGTTTTGCAATAAAAAATCATTTCACTCATGTCATTTGTTTTAGAATCTTAGATTTTCAGCAAACCAGCTGAGATTGCTTCTTCTTTGTCTCCATGTGGCAACAGTGGAGTTTGGTTTTTTTTAGATTAATATTGCAAAGCTGGGGGAGGCACTGATTTCAGGATCCTCAAGAGGTACATGGACTGTGAAACAGAGAGATGTTCAATATATCAATATTAACATAATATCCTGTGGTTCTATGATCTGGAAATATTTTACAACCACTAAAAAAACACCTTGGGCTGAGGGAGATCTGGGTCAGGGGAAGTAGCATGAGGTGGCATTTTATAGGAGATGCTGTTTAACTAGCCCCACACATAGCTGTTGTTTTCACATGAAAGAGCTGAATGAATCAGTCTCTGGGTGGCTCTGTAGCTCTGACAGCTATCACATATATAACAGCTTAGGGGCAAATGGACAGAAAAAAAAATTGTAGGAAAAAATTGGGCCTTATCTACTAAAGTTATGTAAACAATGGAAATTTTTTTTTCTCCTGGAAGAGCTAATGAGAGCATTCCTTAAAAACTGCAGTAAGCCTCAAGTGCCTGGAGATATGCATATTGAGTTTTTACCCCTTCCCTCCCATCTGCCAACTGCTCTGCTGTCATATTTTTTTCCCTCCTCCAGCAAAACACAGAGCTGGGGAAACCACAAACCCTGAATTGTGTCACAGCACAGAAGAAGATTGATGGGGAGGTTAATAAGTTGACTGTGCAATTATAACGCTCACCATGTACCACTGACGATGGTTAATGTGGTTATTTCCTGCTCCTCTGATTATTTTGCTGCCTGTTTGTCAAGTCAGCTGTGTAGCCTGGCCCTGTTCCCTGCCTTGCTGCTCCACAGTGGGCAGCCCCAGGACACTTGGCTATCAGGCATTTGCTGTGCTGGGTGTTTGTATAAACTCCTTGACTCCCAGTGCACTTAGGAAAGGCAACTGAAGTTCTGCTAATGAGAAAAGGATTAGAAGAGATTTTTTTTTTATTGCTGTGCTTTTCAAAATGTGAAAACAACTGTGAAATAATCAGGAATGGATTAAAGCTGAGGACAGTGAGTGATTTTTTTTCCCTATGTTTAAAAGCTATTTTTTGAATCCCTTTTTTTGTTATCACACAGTTCTAAAGGATATCACACCTATCACATTGTTCTCAGTAGAGTTAAACTCAGTGGTTTGAGTCTTAATGTGAGCCAAGAGTAGATACCTTGACTGGTATCGGTACATAACTGTGAATTTCTGAATAGATACTATAAAAATTGGTCAATGGCATAGATTAATTAACACAAAAACTCCTTCACTGCCCTTCAAACGAACACTCTTGCTACAGGTATATATTTTTGCTGGTATATAGGCGTGATAGTTGCAAAAATGCACTTGGACCACTACAGAGTAATGATTTTGGTACAGAACTGTTGTCCAGATTGTCAATATTCTATCTGCTTTCATGATTGAGTACTTCAAAGCATAAGCTGCCCTTGATGCAGTTGATTGTATGTTGCTTTTCAGGGAAGAAAGCTGCGGGTTTCAGCCTGTTAGTTTAGAAATCATTTAAGAGCTCAGGACATGGAGCTTGTTGGAGGAACTGAGGTACAAATTTCTGAGGAAGCAGCTGGCTGCTGTTTGTTTCTGTGGAGCACATTTGTAGAAAGAAATAAGGTGACATCAAAGAGTACAGTCAAATTTTGCCAAGGCTTTCTTCTCCTAATGGGGAAAATCTGTGAAAGCTCTCAATATTTGCTAGCTGCTTTGGCTGAAGGGCTATGATATCAAGGCAATTTGCTTTTATTAACCCAGGTACGAATGTTTCAAGGGATAATTACTAGGTGTTTGGTTTTATAGGTTCTTCTTGCATGAGCAGTTCTATCCTTTATGAACAAGAAACCCTGAAGATTGTTGTGAGGGAAAGCTGAATACTCTAATGGTTCCATAAAGTCTTGGAGTACAACTGGCAGACTGAGAACATAAATAATGGCTGTGCTCCACAGAAAACAGATGCTACAGTGAGAAATAACATTGCTGAACCTATAAGGTCACCACATTTGAAAAGGAAAAAACAGTGCAATTGCTGGGGTGACAAATAGCCAGCAAGCCTAGAAAAATAGTCTCATGCAGGGATTTACCTACTGCAGTAACAGGTGAAATTCCTCACTAAAGAATTTCTCATGGCAGTGAGCTGATTTAGCAAACTCTTTATCTGGTCGACATGGACTCAGGCTTCACTAGCCAGCAATTTTTCTTGGGAACACAGTTATGCTAATGGGGATTTTGAGAGCGATAACAGAGAAAGTCTTCTGGGTCTATGATATGAAGCAGGAGATTTGGGCCTGTGCTAAGGAGCAGTGAAGTTGCACTCATATCTCCAGTCTTCAATCCTGTTATCCAGTTAACACCTTCAACTCACTGCTAATTGTCATTACAGAGGTGGTGAGAATTAGAAAATCAGTTCAGCTGGGCTATTAGCAAGAATTAAATATTTAGAGGACCAGGAGATGTAAACCCATCCAGCACAGGAATAAGCTGTTAAGGAGAGGATAGCTGTTAAGGAGCTGTTTAAACCAGCAAAAGCTTCCTTATTTAGTGCCTGAAATATCACTGTAAACATGAAATTCATTTGAATGCTTCAGATATCATCACTTCTATGTCTTCATCTCCTAGAGTATCAGCACTTACCTAGGTGAGCTGAGGGGCTTGGCTTTCTATGCGTGGTGTAAAAGTGATATTTGTGGGGACTAAAAGGGCTAATATATTTGGAATGAGAGGTCAGTTACTGGCAGAAGCATCACTAGGTATAACATTTCAGACTGTTCATTGCTTTCTCTGTTCAGACCCGCTGTTCAATGATACAACTTTCCGTGGAATTTACTTGTTTTTTCAGAACATGGCACTTTACTGATAAAACATTGCCCCACAAACCCATTTATCAGGTCACTTTACAATGAAATCATTATCTTTTATCTCATTGCAGTTAAACACGTTCGTGTTTTGGTACCTCTTTTGTTAGTAAACAGTAGTTTCTCCTAACAGGTATTAGTCAGGATGTCCTAGCCAAATCGGCCATCTTCTAAAAATGAGGCTAATCCAGTGGCAGTGCTCCTAAGAATCCCCAGTTTTCATTAAGGGCCAGGCAACAACAGCCGGCAAAAAGCAAGTCTGTATTTACAGAGAATCTATATGTTGCACTGTACTGTTTCAGTGTGGTTCATCTGGGGATTGCTGTGTGATTACAGGTTCTGCTCTTCCATCTGTGATTCAAGGATAATATTTACTGAAACAAACCCAGCTCCTTTGAGAACAGACTTGATGAGAGGTTCATTCGTGCACTTTACAGCCTGGTATGAATCATGGCACCAATGCATATACAAGCCTGAGTTTGATTAGCCAATCCCCAAAAAGTTAAGCTCCTTTTGATGCAGGGCTTGTAGCACTGAGGTGTTCCCTTGTAGCATCCCACTAGGACTGTCTGCGTTGGCACACAAATAATTTAGGGTATTCTTAGCCTTGGCTTCCCCTCCTCTTGGGGCAGTTGAGTGGGAGCTTAATTGTGAGTTTTGTCTCCTGTTGTACTTCAATATGCACTCATTTTACAGCCTCAGAAAACCCTTGTTTTGGTGACAACTTAGACTGGTGACAGGGTTAAGAGCTAAGCTCTGGAAAACAGCACCAGAGAATTTGATGAGTTCCTTGACTGTACAGTTGATTCAACTGTAGGCTCCAGACATGACATTCAAGGTGTAACTCTGTTGTCTATTCATAAGTGCCTTGTGCCAGTCAAGATACCACAGTGTGTCTGAACCCTCCAAACAATTCTGATGTCATTGTGCCCACAGGAGAGCCTTGGCCTCCTGCCTTGGGTGCAAGAGGACAGGTGGACACCAACACGCAATCTACAGTGCAGTCACCCACCTGTGAGGAGGACACCTTAGTCGATTTTAAGAGTGAACTCAATGGAATCACTGAGCTTAGGACAGGATTTGTCTCTTCCTGTCTTCCAGATCCTTATATCTGGGCAGATGACACACCTTAAAACCTTTTGACTGTTTTGTCTAGATTTTCCCTGTGGTTACGGGGACCAGGCAACTACCTTATATTGTATAAATCTATTTGAAGGCAGTTAAAGGTGAGAAGAACCTACTCAATCTCCTTTTGCTTTGCTCTCATCTGAAAAATACGGACAGTAATCCCTCCTTTCGCCATCATTAACTCCCTGCACAATTCATGTTCTAAATCCCTCCAATCAGGGATTTATTCTTGCCTCTTTCTGCAGGTAGATGACACAGAAGAGTGGTGGCCTACGCCTACTGTGTCTAGACATTCAGAGGTTAACCACAGCTGGTTGGGGGGAGATGCTGGCACCATTTACCATTTGTTAAAATATAGGAATTTGAATCTCATTAAAATATCACGCCAGTAAGAAAAACCAAAAAAATCACACTCCTTCTAAAAAAAATTAAACCCTTTTTATTTGTATATTTATTTTTTATATATAAAAGAAATACAAAAAACAACCCCACAAACAATGCTGATTATGGCAATTCAGTTTTGTCGGCCCCCTCTGCCTGGGCTGCTGCCTCAGATCCACCTGGAGTGAGCAAAGTCCTCCGGTTGTAATGTCCTTTTATGATTCCAGAGTTATTGTTCTCATTAAGAATTTGTTTCTGTTTTTGCCTGTTAAGAGACTGTACAAGTCCTAATACAACAGCTGCTAATGAATACTGTCCAGTCAGTTTTCTTGGTTGTAAGATTAGAGGGTTTGGTTGAACTCTTCCTAGAAGAAAATATGTTTTGATTTTTCCTTCCTGTTCACTGATACCTTTGACATAAATCTCTCCCCGGTAGTCGAAGGCAAATCCCCGGTCCTTCAGGATCAGATACGTTTCTTCAGGCACTTGTATTCTGTCACTAACACCTGTGCTGTCCATTCGGCTTGCTAGATTCACGGTTTTGCCCCAGATATCGTACTGGGGTTTCTTAGCACCGATAACTCCTGCTACGACAGAGCCATGGCTAATCCCTAACAAAGAAAAAAAAAAGGAAAAAAAAAAGATAAAGTGTTATACAATAATGACTAAAACATATATTTGCACTTAAGAACCAGATGAAGCCTGGTTCAGATACATTTACCTCCCAGCTTAAGAAAGAGATGTCTATATAAAGAAATTAAGCAAAAACAAAATCTGGAAAAGCTAGAAAACTTGAAAAGTGATATCAACAGAGTTTTTTATGGGACATCCGTATCAGTGGAATCACAATGCTTATGTGTCATCTGTGTTCTGCATACTCTGTTGCCAAAGCTCCTGAATACTTATTCTCAGCTACTAGGAAAGCTTTCTGGAAATACACATGTCGAAGGCGACCTTGTTAGTGCTATACAGTCAAGAAATTACATTCTTATGTTCCATGAAGTGAAAATATTAAAGCACTCTGTGAAGTGATTGAAAGACTGCATTTTGTAATATTGTTGCATAAAAAGACAAGCAATAGCTATTTTTTTTTTTTTGTAACAATGATTTAAGAATACATTTGGTAGCGTGTAAGATCTTTTGGAAAAGGATTTTGGTATTTTAAGGTTTTTTTCTTTTTTAAAAGATTTTTAAAAATCTTGATAGAAATATTATCAAATACTCTTGCATTCATGCTCTATGAAATCTTTGCATGTGATCCACACTTACTAAGTGTGGATGCCTATTCCTTGAGAAATCTTGGGAACTAGGAGTTTTGCATTCAAAACTGTTGGGAAGTGCAGATCAGATAGTGACGCTGTGACCCTCCATGCTGTGACTGATGAATATACTTCAACTTTTCTATGGCTGGGTTTTCTATAAAATACATGTCTCTTCCTGGTGGTTTTTTTTGTTTTGGCCAGTGATCCAGTCAGCGTGAGAAGCCATCAAATTTACTCCTGCTATATGCCATATATTCAGGCCATTTTTTCATGTCTCATCCCACCAGAGATACAGGATATTCCATCCAGAATAATAGCTTACCCATCACAGCAATTCAGAGCTGCTGCCCCATGTCAAGTCACAGATGGAACTCAATTTTTGTGCAGAACTGAAGTACTACTCACGGGGTTTAGGAGAAACTACTTTTGCCCCTTTACTGAAGAAGAATCTTATACAAGGAGATTAATTAGACTGTGTGCGTGTCAGTCTTGGGGTTGAATCTAGGCTGTCCTGTTCACTTTCTGTGTCATATCTATGGGTTCTTAGTACCAGACTTGCTAAAGACAGTAAATTAATTATGTTCCCCATTCACAATTCACTGAAACTTTGAACTCCTGCAATCTTCAAATTAGGGCCTACATTCTGCAAATGGAATATTTCACATTTCTGACTTTGCCTGGGATGAAGTCAGTTTGAAAACAGAGGATACAGTATTTGGACTCTCCTAAACTGTGCATGTCCTTGAAATGTTCCTGGAGTGCACTTAGTGGAGTCAGATCCTTACAGACAAAACCCCATCTTTACTCTCATGTTTGAACCATGCTTACCAATACGGAGTTCAAAGTTGTTGAACGAATGCTTGTTGATCTCCTGTATGCTTTCATTCAGAGCTATGGAGAAGTCAGCCAGGGCACACAAATGTCCCCATTTGTCTTCACATTGCTGAGGAAAAAGTTATACACCAATTTGTTAATAAAGTTTTGCATTTGCCCAGCTGCCACCCATCCCTACGAAGTGCCAAGTATTTGAATTTGGAATTGGTAACAGCCTCAGCATTCTAGGTGCAAGAGAGGCACATTACTATTAATGGTAATGCTTCCCATTATGTATAACTGGATAGAGAGCATTTTAGTGTAAAGTGCCAGAGAAAGTAACTTTCTGTCAACAGTCTGATAGGCAATCATGAGAATTAACAAGGCATATGAAACATGTCTTAGGCTGAGAAGGAAACTATAGAGAGGACTGAGATTGCTCAGACGTGAGGGTCAAAATCTAGTGCGAACAAGGGACGACCCATGTCAGCAAGAAGTAGAGTGAAAGAGGTGAAGGATGTGTAATTCTCCTCTGCTGAAACTGTCACCCAGGAAAAGCACCAGTACAAGTGCTCTCAGGGATGTCATGATGACAGGAACAACAGGGCAAGCCAGGCAGTCTGGGACAGGTTAAGGGAGAGAGAGAAGGCTCTTTGGCAGCTCACTAATTGCCTTTGCTCAGGGCAGGCAAGTCATTCCTTGCTCCTTCCCTTCCATTTTCATTCCTACAAAGCAGTTGATATACAGATGGGGACCAGTAGTAGGTTTTATTCTTTCCAGAACACCAACAGAACAGATGATGGGGCAGGGACTCTAAAGGGAGGCAGTGGAGTAAGGAACAGCTGTGGGTTTGGCCCAATGATTGTATGACATCTTCTCATCTGTTCTGAAGCAAGGTTATTCTTTCTTCAAACTTCCAGTTCAGAGGTCAAAGGATTGTAAGTCTCTCCCCTGCGTCATGCAGTCCAGCCCTTTGCAGTTTTCATCATCCTGTGTGTTTAATACTGAACGTGAACATCTCCTTGGCATCACCCTGTTCTGTTCACACCATGCTTGGTCCTTGTCCTTAACTCACTCTGTTCACAGCATGCCAACCTCCCTCAGCAGCCTGCACCTCTTAGGTGCTGACAAGGTGACAGACATGTACATATGACAAGTATATTTAAAACATCCATTAAAATTCCATTAAGCTATTATAGTTCAGGAAAAGAGATGAGTTAATCGCTCTTGGAAACACAGTGAAGCTTTTCTCCCTTTGAATTTTTACCCCCATCAAGAGTCAAAGGAAGGGGTCAGGAGCTGTGTAGCTATAACCAGCTGTCTCCCTGGTGTTCAGTCCTTCTTTGCTCATGTTTACTCAGAAGCATTTTGACAATCAAAAATCCCATGCATGTCTAGTTTTGTGGATTTCTAGCTGTCAGCATCACTTGTTACTCTGTGGGCGGGAGATGCTCACCTAGTTACAGTCCATGTGTTTTATAATGTATTCTAAACAAACAATGGAAATTTTCTGGTTTATAAAGCTCACAATAATCTGGCTTCTGCTTTTCAGGAGTTGTGATCAACAAGGGCAAATCTGATTCCCAGACTGTGACTGATCAGGGGCAGCACACCCCTTTTGTCCTGCTCTTCCTCGAGACAGGCACCAGTTGCCAAAAAAAGCAGATTTCAGCAACAGATGACTTCTCGTTGCATGTATTTTAGAGCCTCATCTAACTCCTTTGGACACCCTGTCTCCAGGCAAATTCTAGGGTGGAATTGTGAATGGATTTCTCTCATCTGACTTATGTGAGGTTTATGGCTGTGACTGTGCATGTGTCCTCTGTGACTGTTTATCCCCTCAGCTTGGTTTGCTTGTTCTTCAGTTGAATGGGTGGTCTGCTTTCTTTTTGATGTGTAGTTATCATGCTGTCTGTAGATATGCAGTATCAAAAAACAGTATAAATGCAGCATTTCACTTGCATAAGTATGCTGACAGTTACTAGATCCTCTCTCTTCGATTATTGAAGGTTGTCAGTCATGTTCCTGTCTGAGTTACTGTAGAGACTTTAGAGTATGTCTGAAGATAAAGATAGACCTGATCTAGATTCACATTGGTGTGATTGAAAGGAATTTTTTTTTTCTCCTATAAACCTAAATTTGAGGAAAGAATCCATATGGTTCTTGTTCCAAGCACAAGATGGCATTTCAATTCATCAAGAAGTGCAACTGCTGTCTGCCAGAAGCCCCAAATGTCTATTTTATTTTAGCAAAACCAGTTTTATGAACAACATAAAGATAACACTTATATTTCCTAATATAAATGGTCAGAATAATCACAAGATTTGCTTCTTAAAGAAAATTATTCTCTTACCTGTTTTTCAGGTGACAATCCTGACACAGCCATGTACGTGCTGCCAATTGTTTTAATTTTTTCAATATCTTGAAATCTCTCTTCACCTAGCAACTAATGCATATGCAAAAAGAAAAATACTGTTACTTCTGTAATTCCTAATGCAAAATGCTTCTACAAATGTGAGAATGTATCTTTAAACTTGTGGTATCTTCCAATCAGTCATGGCACATGATTTATTCTGGGTTTTTGGGAATACTGATCTGGAACATCATCTACTCACTGAGTGCATCCAAGCTAAATTGTGCTGTTTGGTAAATCCCACAATGGATAATACAAGACATGCATACTTCAGCCTAACAGAAATGCATCCAAGTCCTGCATTTCCTAAGGTTTGATCACCGAACATGAGTGAAGACAAACTCTCTGTGTTTGTATGTGTGAATAGAAGACTTGATCACTTAAAAGTGTTTCTTAAACTCTGCTGGAGGAACTTAGCAAATTAAGTGCTACAGCAACAATTCAGGTGATGAGACCAGTATTCAAGACCAGACTGGTGGGGGCTCTGAGCAACCTGGTCCAGTGGAACGTGTCCCTGTCCCCATGGCAGAGGGCTGGGGACAAGATAATCTTTCAACCCAAACCATTCTATAATTCTGTGATCTTGCAGAGTCAATGGATGCAGGTAGATGTCTTCAGAGAAATTCTGTAAGAGACCAAGTCCTCTTATATCCCCTGCTTCCCTCTACTTACTGTCAGACTGGACACCAGCGTGTCCATTGGGTCATTCATTCAATACATTTGTTATGCATTTTCCCCTTCTACAAAAAATTCCAAGAACCAATGGGAAATGGTAAATCCCTGTATCTAATTGGGGTTTGCTACAGCTCTGGGTGTTAAGTAGGTATAAAGAACTTGTCAGAGTGAGAATCTGGAAGAGGAAGAATAAATTTAGTCTAGTGACTAAAGCACTGAATTAAGTGGGAGTGAAAGTTTGGTCCCTATTCCAATTCTGTATTTATGGTTTAACTTAGGACTTTCCATGAAATAGAAACCAGAGCCTTACATTTCTTGAAAGACCTAAGCAGAGTTCAGGATGTGGATTCTGTCAGTGACAACACAGTGTGGGATATGGGCATTAATCACCTCATCACAGGCCTTTAAAATGTTTGTTGCTGGTGTTAATGCCAAATACCCTGTGAAACTTTGTGATAAGCTGTATGGTATCTAATAAATTTAGGTATTAATATAGGTAGGAAGTCATGGGGGAAAAAAGGCACTTCACCACGAAAAGGAATTTCAAACTTTCAATTCTAAAGGCTCAATTTAGCTGGGGTTTAAATGGAAAAAAGTCTTTATGTGGTCACGCAAAAATGTAACAGAATATTTTCCCCTTTCTTTTTCTACACTGTTGTACATTCTTTTTCCGTCCTGTGGGTTGGAATTTCCTGTCCACTAAAGGGATTATTTCATTCAAAGGCAGAAGCATACCAAAGGCATAACATGAAATATCCCCTGCCACTGAAGTAACCACAGCGCACGTCAGCCGGAGCGCCGGGGCCTTGGAAGCTTTGCTGTTGGTGTGCAGATATTGCACCATCTGTCTCTAATGGGAGGCTGCACAGCACTGCACGTAGGGAATACAAAGCCATATGGTTAATGGCTCCTGTCCAAGTCAGGAAAGTCCAAAGACTTGACCTGCTTCTCATTTTTCTTCAGACTGCCAGAACGGCCCATTGTGTACCTTTTCCTCTTACAAGGGCAGCTCTCCTGACTGCTCTCTTAAAGAAAAAGATCATTTCTTGTAGCTCTGCCTCTGTGAACAGTCTGAGAGCACCATGTGTGTGGGCAAGGGGAGAAAATGGTCTTGCTTGAAAACAGCCCATGTTTTCATTTCCAGATGGTCGCTAGAAGCAGCAGCAAGCAGCACACTAATTTAAAATTTATAATAAATATCTAAAATTACTCTTTTTAGGAAAGAAAGAAATCATTGGCTGTCACATAATTTAGAAAAAAATGATCTCAAGTTTTGGGTTTTTTCCTTATTCATTATTGTTCTGAATCTCCTGTTTGTTTCTTTATTTCCCCTGCTTTATCTGGGCTGTTCAATAGCTTCTTTCCTTCTTCACAAAATGGTCTATTTACTAATTACTTTCTTCACAGTATGACAGGATGATTGATTTTGATATTGGGGAAAGACATTCCAACTCAATCCTAAATCAGCTGCTGTTTGCTAAAACATTTTTAATAGGCTGCTAATTTAACATGATAGTACAGGGACACATTTTCAAACACTAGAATGTGGTTTGTATCTAAAAAAGCAACTAATGGCTTGATGCTGCAATTCATGCACAGCCAAGGTTGTGTGGAGGTCAGACCCTGGGATCACATGTACAAAATAGTACAAAAAAGAATATTGCAGGGCATGGCACACAGCTGCAAAGTAATCAAAGAATCTGAAAGCAGGGTCCACTGTTCTGTTGAAACCTCTTCTTGTGGCAACATGATATATTAATATCTGCTGTGATATACGCTATGTAAATCACTGCAGGATAACAAAAATGGAAGAAAATAAAAGAATCTGTGAACAAGAAAGCTCTTATGAAAACACAAATCCCAACTCTAACATTAAGATACATAAATGATAGATTAAAATGACTAGAAAGAATAATGCATTAAAAATAAAATTCCTTCAAGACTCTTAATTTCAGCAGAAATGTTTCATTGTTAATTTTTTGTTCTAATGTCTCTAAGAGTGGGAGTTGCCCTGTATGTGTCTTAGAACTACACTCATATAAAAAGTAGGTAATTATAAAAGTAGATTTTCAATGTTCATATTTGTTTCTTTTTGTCAATCCAGAAACCAGCACCTCCCATTGTGCCTCAGCTGGCAGGAAGACTGGATAATTTGGAAATCAAAAAGTTTATGAACCATGAGGGAAAAAGAACAGCTGAGTGAAGGCTATATTTTGAAAATAATCAACCACCTATTCTGCAAAACTGACTTTTGGACCACATTCTCCCACTCCCTAAGAAAGACCCAGTCACAGTCTGACTCCTGTGTGGGCACCTACCTCATGCAGTTGTCAGTGACAGGTTCTGTTCCAACATTTACTATTTATTCATTAGTTTTTTTAAACTGGCTTTGTCTCTCTAGATCTATTACATAGAAAGCAAAGTAACAGATCCAGACTGTAACCTTGCTGTGTTGCATTAACAAGGAAAACCCTCTAATAAGAAGAAATAATCCAGATTTCCTTCTTGTGTACCTATCACATTTCCAAACCAGGTCAACTTGTATTTTTACCATGGATTCCATTCAGAAACATCATTTTGGCCCTGTGGACAGATCATCCCCAATATTATTATCTCTGTAAGGAAAATAAGAAATTCACAGTGCAGAATCTGACCTGAGCTTAGGAACTCAATTCAGTTGTCTAAACAGGTGTTTAGTGTAATCTAGAGCACTGTTCCCTTGAAATGGAATCCCATGTGGGTATCCCAAATCACCTAGGATATATCAAATGTTATCAGGTGCATGTGTCTTACACTCCTGTGCTAAGATTTCTGCATTAGGGTATCTCTCCAGAGGTGCACACTTGATGCTGAGAAGCCCAGTTTCCCCATGGATAACAGAGCTGTTCTGTTCTCATGCTGCACATCTGCATTTTGCTCCCAGGGCTGTATTGGAACAGCAGGCAATCTTGGCAAGGAACATAGTGCAAAAAAAGGAACAGTGACATTGTACTGAGTCAGTCAACAGTTACATGGAAACATTGTTACCCCTGAAACATTGCCCCTGGAATGATTTCTGGTTCCTTTTCCATGGATAGGATTACTCCTTTCAGTTGTTCTGTCTGGCATATCACCTTTCAGATTGCTTAGATGGAGTAAACTCATGACATGACCATGCTGCAAGTAGGTTAGCAGTCAGCAGGGGATCACATAATTTCATTTGCTACCTGTACCAAGAACATATTTCTTCTTCAACTAAACATGTCTGGGACATAATACAGTCCCTAATTAGGTCCTTTATTAATTACAGAGCAGGTGTTAGGGGCCTGAAAGTAATATTGTGTTAGAGTTTTGATTAAACACTTGTCTGCAGTAATTGCCACAGCAGCAAAGGAATTTTGTCGTGAAGATTACATGAATGTGCATGACAAAAAATCTTAATGCAAAGACTATTGTTATGAATTAATTTGAGTGATAATCATTTTAATCAGATCTGGAAATAAAACCAGAACTATTATTCAAGAAGCCTGCTGACAGCTGTGCTAGATCTCAGAGGTAAGAAGCAGGCCTTTATACCCATGGGGAAAGCAGTGCACGACCTTCGCAGGTGACAGAGTTCTTCTCGTGAGGGAATAACTTTGTTCTCTGTTAAAATTCACAGGGAAGCATTCCCTGTGAATTCTTCTATTTCTCACTCGTAGTTTTAGTATCTCACCAATTATATGAATAAACTCTCAATTTCAGTGTCAGTAATTTTAGCCCTGGTCCAGCCTTTATGAGCAACCACTCATTCCCCAGGCAGGTGCCCAGGAGGGAAGTCACAGACCAATGATACCATATTTTCCCCTTCCCTTTTCTATCTGGACTATTGCAGTCTGGTGCACAGATCCAATCTCGTTGATAAATAGAGATGGTTCCAATTCTACTTCTACCACTCAGGGAGCTCAGGAGGGCTGCACACTCCTGAAAACTGCCTGCAGTATATAGGTTAAAGTTCTCTCTGCTAGGTAATTTTGGCAATACTTTTTCATCATTTCTGAAGTTTTTTTTTAAAGCTCTTCATTGGCCTGTGCTTTGTCTCTTCTTAATTCCTCTTGGGCTCATTGCAGGACATGATACCACCTGTCTAAGCTTCCTTACAAACTGCTTAGTAGAGTATGCAAATTTCTCCTGACTTTCTCTTCACTTACCAGGCTTTCTTTGCCTCCACCTAGCAATAGCTATGTTGGGGATCTGACTTTTATTCTCCATTTATCTTGTCCCCTCCTCAGCTCCTTTTCTGAAATTAACTGGACAGAATACCTAAATAAATGTTTTTTCCTGTCTGTGTCCTTTCCATTAAAAAAAAAACCCTTCACCTCTGAATCCCTCAGTAAAACAAGCACCTGACCTTAATTTATCTCTCTATAAAATCTCTAACCAGACAAGTCTCCTCAGTTAATATGTCACCACCGCCTTTCATTGTCTATCCAACGTTTGCTTCTGAGCTGTGTGCTTCACATTTAACTGGACACTGTTTTATCCTTTAATATTCATTGAGTCCATAAAAACCAACACCTTCAAAGCAACACCTTTACCTGTTTGTATTTAGACCACTATTTTCCAGAACAGTTGCGGATATTTTCATACTTCTTTCTTCTACAGAACTAAAGCATTTTCTGCTTTCAGATACACTGGTGCAGATTTGTGCTTTTATGGATGTTTATACTCGTGTATTGCTTTCAGTCTCTATCTCATTAGATCATTCAGTCCAATGTTTGGCAAGATGAAGGGGAAAAGAACAAACCAGACAATTGTAATATGAGCGAAAAAACCCCTAAATTCAGAGAACTATTGGAAACAAAATAATTACTGAATTTGATAATTTAGGATGACATATTTGCCATTTGGAAGCTGAAAGTTTAAACATTTTGAAGTTTTCTCTGGTAGCTGATATTACCTCATCAAAGTCTGCAATGATTTCATTCAGCAAGCGCAGACATTCTACTCCTTGGTTATTCATCTCAGTTTGGGAATAAAAGTCAGCAAATCCAGGAATTGAAGCAAACATCACACCAACAGCATCATAGGACTGAGAGTATAATTCCTAAAAAAACAATGAGGAAAAATGAATTAAAGTGGCAACATAGGGGAGAAAATGTAATTGGCAGCAATTAGAACAGTTTCCTTACTTTTTCCATGCATAATACCTTCATATCTGATGTTGGCATTAGTATACTAAGGATTAGCCAGGTTCAACAGGAGGAGGCTGACAGCTCCTAAAGTTTTTATTGCAGATTATATGCAGGGTTTTCCTACTCTTTGAAAACCTCTCTTTCTGAGCAGGTCAAGGAGCTACACCAGCAAAAGTGAAATAGAAATTTTCCTTTTGATTTATATGGGGAATGACTTGAAGAAATGCAGGATTCATTGCAAAGCACAAATGCCAGTTACCGCATTTTCTGGTGGATACTTCACACTACTGCAACTCTTTACAAGTTTGTTTATTCACAAGTTTTCAGAAAACCCTTACTCTCTGGTAAACTCTTGTTCTCCTAAGGTGGCTGTGGAGCTCTTTGGCTGCCTGGCTCTGGGAGATGTTCCTGCTCTTAGGGTTCAAAAGGAGGGAGAAACAGAAGTGGGAGTGATAATAGAGTTACTGAGGAGGAAAGAGAGCAGCTTATAAGGGATCAGTCACAGGAGACTACTAGGATAAAGTATGCCCTGGAATAAGCTCCCACTTACATTATTCATATAATTTATTCTGGTACTGAATGACAGATTTATTTACAGAGGAGCTTGTGCCATTACGTGTGTGAAAATGTGGACAGTTCTTCTCTGAACTAAAGCTAATTTTTAAGAACAATTTCAAATTTAAAAATTCCAAGGAGTGCTACCACAACTCCTGGTATGCTTTTCTTTTGGCTGTTATATCACCATCATAGGCATTCTCCTTTGATTTTTTTTTCCTAGCTTCAACTTCTGTAGTTTTACCTAATGATGGACACTTCCATTTCTGTTTATGAACCTTTCTTATGTCATTATGACCTGAAGTACTTTTTTCTCAATGTTCTTGTTAGTGGCTTTAAGAAATTTTAGTGCTTTGGTTTCATGACGAAAAGATTTACTGCTGGTTGCCATACACTTGACATGAACACTTCAGGCCCTTCCTTCTCCATCCCGCTTCTCCCTAGAAAAACATCATGAACCTCTGCTCTGCTCTTTGATATGCTGCTAATGCTTCCACTTATCCAGGCTCTTTAACAATGTGTCTAACAGTAAAAGTGGGGAAATTCTTTGAGTTTCCAAAGCCACTGCAAAACTCTGAGAAAACACGATTGATTCCCTTCCTGCCCTTACCCTTTCTTTCACTGAAGAATATCTTCAGGGTCATGGAAGCCATACTCTAAGAACACTCTTATTCTCTTTCATGGGTATAGAAAAAGGTGATACACATATTAGTTTGTGGATGCTTATGAAAGATTTGACAATGTGTGTGTCGTAGTTTGAACCTGAGTTGAGTGACAAAGTTCTGGGCCAATCGCTTCTCGCAATTTTGCATATAAAAAGCAGCACAGGCACGGGAAATCCTGGCTTCTCTTCTGGTTATTTCTCCAGAGGGGTGGAGGAGCCGGCCTGACTGGGCCCCCCTGCCGGGCCAGGCCGGGTCGGGCCAGGGCCCCTGCGCCCCCTCCTTGGCACTGAGGCGCTGCGGGAGAACCCCCTCCAAACCGGGGGCAGCTAAGGGACACCAAAACTGCTGCATGGCCGAGACCACCCGGAGCGGTTTCTTCTTTAAAGAGCTGGTGAGCTCCTCTGGAGGCCCCGCTCCCCTCCCCCTTCCCACAGCCCCACGCAGACCTTGGCGGGAGCCGATACCCAGAGAAATCAAACCAGCTAGCAGCATGAAGGAAATGAAGTTTTTCTCCAACGTAAGAGCCCGAGAAGAAGGTCAGCTCTTCAAACATGGAGGCTTCAAGGTCAGAGAGAAAGAGAAACTGCATCACGTGAGATGGAGCTAAAGATGGTGACTGGAAGAAGAGGGCGCAGTGTGTTTTTCACGCGTAATTTAAAAAGATTTCTTGCATGCCATGGTAAGAGACTGTAATGTCACAGACTGTTCTATATCTCTCTAAGACATGAGGGGAAGGAAATTCTGTGTGCAGCCTGCAGAAAAAGAAATATGGCCATGCCAGACCACCTGGGAACCGTAAAAGACTTTTACAAATTTTGTGGAGCCGTTGCTTTTCAGGCTCCTTTCCTTAAAAAGAAAATACCCCATGTGTGACTTGTGATGGCAGTGTGGGAAGACTGCAATATTCAAGAGAGAGAGAGAGAGAGATGTTTACACAGCAGCAGATTATTTTTCTCTGGGCGGGATTTCTGCTTGCTAGTAGCAGTTTGGAAACCATGGAATGAAGAAAGAACCTCTTTTTCCCTCAAATATGGAAGAGACTTTTAAAACTGCATCCGACCTGAATTATATGTTGTTATCCTTTGTGCAATTTAGTAAAGTGGGAGGTACTGGAGGGAGAAAAGGGGGTTTTTGCTTTAATTTCTTATTATTTCTTTTTACTTTTAATTCTGTTAGTAATAAACTTCTTTATATTCTTTAAGGTTTGAGCCTGCTTTCCCCTACTTCTAATTCTTATCTCACAAAAGGTTAAAGATGTGAACAAAACCACTACAGTGTGCTAGCAGCACAAACACACAGCTGTACTCTTTCCTTGGATCATGAAGATAGAACACAACTGACTGAGTCTTCAGTTGCTCCATTTTTCTATTTTTGGTAAGAAGGATCAGGACAGAAATAAGACATCTATGAGAAAATGCTACAGCACACATTTGGGAATTCATTTTTTTGAGAGCAGAGAAATTAACTTAATGGCCAGACATGAACTGCAGGATTGATTGCACTGAAATCTAGTAGATCTTACTGTCTGCCAGCTCATGCATAAATCATCCTCAAGTATAGTTACACTGGAAATTGCCTTACGAAAAGCAGGGGTGATGGAATTTAATTCAGTGGCAAATTATTGAAGCATCAGCAGTGATCCATGGGGCATCTGCTTGCTTCTGAAGATTATTATGCATGTGACTGTACATGAATGAAAGTGTGAGAGGGACCTATATATATATGCCTCAACATATGTCACAAATGAGGTGAAGAAAATTCCTACAAAAAACCTGTGTTGCCCTGTCCCCAGGGAGGCTTCACCTGGCAGCCAGTCAGGGCAAAGAAAACTTCCATGATTAGACTGCGAGCAGCTCCCCCCTGCCCCCGCACACATGCACACGCTTGCTGCTGAGGGCAAGTACCCTGACGCCCGCGAAAAATGCCCGCCAGAAACGGGCCCGTGAAGCCAAATTGGGGGACGAGTTTGGGGGCACATAAAAGCAGCTAGCCCCAACACCATGCCATTCTTGCTTTGGGTTTCCTGGAGGTGTCAGAGGCTCGCCTGTAGGGTCAGCTTGGCCCTTCTCCCCTGCCCTCGCCTTTTCCTTCCTGTGGTCCTGCACTCCTGCCTGTGCCTGCTTTGCCCTCCTTCACCGTTTCTACCATCAATTTGCCGCTGCAGAGACCTCGTGCCCCGCAGCGGCCGCCGCTGTGCTCCCCGTGCTACAGCCCCTGCCGCCTGCAGCCACCGCTTGCGGCACGAGTCCGCAGCCTGCGAACCGGCCTGTGGCCGCTGCCTGTAGCACGAGTCCGCAGCCTGCGAACCGGCCTGTCGCCGCTGCTTGTAGCCAGCCGGGACCGTCGCCGCCGCTGTGTTACCCGTGTTGCCCGCGGCACCCAACCTATAGCTGCCGCCGCCCGCAGCTGTCGCGCCCAGACTCTGAGAACCTACAGCTGCTCCAGGAACGCGGCCGCGCCCGCGGCCACAGCAGCCTGTTCCCCGCCGGCGGCCACAGCAGCCTGTTCCCCGCTGGCAGGAGGAACACGCAGTCCGCCGCTGTTTGGAAATCGCGCCCAGCCTGCCACGGAACCTACGCAAACGCACCGCGGTTCGCAGCGTGCACGCTCCGGCTGCCAAGCCGATGCCGAGACATGGCCGGGGTGGTAACGCTGGCCCCCTGTCTTCTGTTTCTTTCCCCCTCTCTCTCTTTTCTCTCTCTCTGCTCCTTTTTCCTGTCTTTCTCCCCGCCCCCCCCATAAGAACACTTAGGGGTTTAGCTCTGTTTGTTTGTCTTTGGTTGGTTTTTTTTTTATTCTTTTCAATAAAAGGTTCCCAGATATAATATTGCCGGTTTTTGTGCTTGATTTTTCATCAGAAAAATCAATTAAGAGAATCCTTCCCGGCTCCCCCTTTTATAGTGGAAGGAGACAAAGTGTAAGATGAGAAACTTAATTCCTTGAAAATCCACAACACCGATGTGCCAGAACATACTCTTGGCTGGTACTGAGGTCTGCTCCATTTGCAATGAAACATTTTAACCTGCTTGCTTTCACACTCACATTTTCTCATGTGCATAGCAGGGTTTCTGTGGCACTTTCATACCCGCAGAGTGTAAAATTTCTCAAGAGTGTTTTCTAAAGTGCCTTCTCTTGTAGCTTCTCACTGTGTCATCCTTCCCTAGGTGATACTTGAAATCAGAACACAATGATTCCTCATTGTGCAGTCTAATTCATCTGGTTACATCCATTTCCAAAATGTACAACAGAAAATTGTAGCCTTAATTCCTTTTTGCTGCACAATGAATAGATATGTCAGTGACTGTTGCACGATGAATAGGCATGCAATGTGAATATTGCAATGTTCCTTCCCATTATAAAAGATAATTTCAACATTACATGAGAAAACTGCAGTTTCATCATACACTATATACATCATATACATCATTATATACATATAATATGATAATATGCATTCACTTTGTTTCAAACAAAGAGTAGGTGACTTACTGCTGCTTTCAGAAGCAAATTCTGGACTTTCCTTTATCCCTCTTCAAACTCTGTCTTAGGAATATTCAGAGACTCCATTATCATGTTTTTCTTTGTGTACTGCAAACACTTTTTAGGAACATAGCCACAAACTATGTCTCTGAAATGGATGTTTTGTTATCTTCCACAAACAGGCAATTCAGGGGCAATATGAAATGGAAAAAATGTTCTCTTGTGTCTGAAGATATGAGAGCCTCAGGTCTGTCGCATCTTGTTCCTGCCACAGGCACTGTCACGGCTCTAATAATACTTCTGCAACACTGGGCTATCATAACCTTGAACAGACATTCTGTTAAATTCACGTATCTTTTTTATGAATACTAGATATTCATAGACTCATAGGTTGGAACAAACTTCTGAATGTCATTTAATACAGTTTGCTTTCAAAGCAGGACCAATTAGATCAAATCTTTCACAGCCTTTTTCAGTTGAGGTTTGAGCCCTGCTCTGCCTTCACAGAATCACAGAACCACAGAATTGCTGGGGTAGGAAGGGACCTCTGGAGGTCATCCAGGCCAGCCCCCCTGCCCAGGCAGGGTCACCTAGAGCAGGTTACACAGGGATGTATCCAGGTGGGGTTTCAATATCTCCAGATAGGGAGACTCTGTGACCTCTGTGAGCAGCTGTTCCAGGGCTCTGCCACCCTCAATGTAAAGAAGTTCTTCCTCACGTTGAGGTGGAACATTTTGTGTTTTAATTTATGGCCATTGATCCTTGTCCTGCCCCTGGGCACCACTGAAAAGAGCATGGAGCAATCATCTTGGTAGCTGCCTTGGAGATATTTAAATGCATTAACGTGATCCCTGCTCACCAAGTCTCTCCTCTTAAGAGAGATCCTCCAGACCCCTAATAATGTCTTCTTTATAAACACTCATTAGGTGCTTGAAGACAACAATGAGATATTTCAGCCTTTTCCTCTTAAAGCTGTGTGATCCCAGGTCTCTCAGCCTTTCCTCACACCTTACGTACCCCAATCCCCCAGCCATTTTGGTGACTTTCTGCTAGACTTGCTCTATGTGTGTCTCCTACTGGTGAGTCTGAACATCACTCCAGATGTGGTCCTAGAACCTCTACTTTAAAATGTGATTATTTTTCAGTGTTGATCAGATACTAAATATTGGCAGTATTTGTGCAATGAATCCTATCAAGAACCAAGTTTCAGCAATTTCCTACCAGATCTGTCCTGCTTTTACTAATTCGACAGAGATCAGAAAAGATCAGAAAACTGACACGTACTTCATTATCCCGATCCTTTTCCAGGAAGTGACGGGCAACATGACTGGGTAAAATATTCCGCAGCATGTTTTCATTGTGCTCCCTTAGCTCCTTCATTTCATTGATTTCTTCTTTTGCTTGAACGCGCCACAGAAAATCCAGCCTTGCTGTGTATTCAAGCTGTAGTTTCGGAAAGAAAAAAGAGGCAAAAATAGAACCTGACAAGATAAGAGTAGAGATTGTATTGCTATCCTGGCAGGCTGCTCCTTCCATGTAACCACCTTCAGTGCTGCTGAAGATCTCTGAAACAATTTGATTTTCTTGCCAGAAAAAGAGATTATTTCTTTGCCTTATGTACAGTGAGTCTCTCAGACTAATCTTGGGCAAAATAATAGTTGTCATATTGCTGTTATGGTCAGTGGATATAAACTGCCACCAAATTATTTTCCCTTTAAACACCTCATTATTAGTCAGATAATGGGAGTCAGACAGGAGATAAGGTATTGGCAGGTATTGATATGAAATAATTATGTTCCTCTTTTCATAAGTGTTTTCAAATTAAATGAGAAAATAGCACAAAGGTAACTCTAAAGTCTTGGCAAGGACGTCCTTCTCAAGTATGAGCATCTTTCAGCAAAACTCTGTATAACAGCCCAGTGTACTTCCAAAGAGGACTTCCAAATTTTTGTGATGCCATGATGATTTTTTGCTTTTTCTTTTATACCCGTTTTATACTCCTTTTATACACTCTTTTACATAGCTTTTATGTATTCTTAGTGCTTTTAGCCCACATAGTTATAATTCTTTAAGTTTGATAACTCCCCTTAGACCCAGTATCCTGTTAAGCCTAGAGACCAAACATTCTAAGAATCCCAGAAACCAAGGTCCTCTCCAGAACACATTCTGTAAACAAAGATAGGCCCATCCAAGGGGAGGGTTCTCCATGAGGGGTCTTGCTGGAGTCCCTCATTGGGGAACCTTTGATAGATATGCTAATTTTTGACATTTTTTCGGTGGGCATTTCAGGGTGCATTTCAATGTGCATTTCAGCGCACCTAAGGATCCTTAAATAAATACCGAGGTAAAACCCTTTCTCCCTCTTAACTGTGTTCAGCTCTCTTAATTTTAAGACCAGGAAAAGGCATCAGTGGCACCAAAAGGATATAGCTATACTGTTGGGACATGCAGTTATTTGCAACTTTAGTCTTCTAAAAAATCATGGAAAACATGCTATTTGTCATCCCTTAGAATACTCTGTCCCTGTATTTTGGCATCAGAGTCTACAATCGCAGTTTAGAACATGCGAAGTCTCAGTGCCTGTTTCCCTCAGCTGAAAACAGGAGTTAAATAATTTCCAGTGCAGTGTGTGTGCAGAACAAAAGCTGTGCACAGCAGAGCTTATACATGCATGCATACGTATGCATTTTTTGTATATATAAATGGATATTCATTTAAATATGAATGGCAACTGTCTGCTAGCTGAAGCAGGGAACATGCTGAAGCATCGTGTGGCTTGCCTGAGAGGCACATGTGTGTCAGCACATGGACAAGCCCAACACTGCCAGAGATTTTGTGTGCATTACACTGAAGCAGAGTTTTAAGCAGATTTTCAGGCAGCTGATACTGTAGCTTGCACAAGGGGTGACTTATTGAGCTACAGCATTATTGAAAATGATCGAAATATATATATAGTCAGTAAACTGAAAGAGAAAATAGATTTGTGAGGTCTGAGATGCTCCAGCCAGAGATAATAACACCCAGCAGAGAAATGTATTATACCAGCAAATAGATGAATTTTACAATTTTGAGAGACATCAAATGGTTTACCAAAAGGTGCTGGGATTAAGGAATTTTTTGAAATATAATTCATATACCAAAGTGAAATAAAGGGGCAGCCTTCAGTGGGTGGGAATGAATAAGAGGGGGTTCAGGCATTGTTTGGTGACTCATCTTGGTCATAGTTTTAGTCGGCTGCAGTCATGAGTGGAAAAATCTTCAGAAGAAAAAAAGCAAAGCACTTTGCAAGGGACCTTATATGTCGGCTGTACTCTAGGGAGATTTCCTTCCTAAAAGCTAAAAGTTTGGTTTGGTATAAACTCCCGAAGTCTGTATGCAACTTGGCAGTGCTTTACTTGCCCTCTGGATGCTGTTGACATCCTAATGAACAATGTCTTTTCTACTAATATGTCCATCTTCTGTCTTGTGACCATTAATTCCATGAATTAATGGCAACAAAAGAAGCCTGTCATGGAGAAAGTATTTTAAACAATTTTTTAACCATTTTTCTGCCTCCTTTGCCCTTCCTTTTGTGCTAGAAGACAGAGCATATACCAGATAACTGACTTTTATTTCTACCAACTAACTGAGAAGAAAACATTAACTATAAATGTGCAAGGAGTTCTAAAGGTATTTTAAAGATTGACTTCAAATAAGAGCTGCTGCTGGATTTTGAGTTCTTTGATGCTTCAAAATATTTAATGCTACTACAATAAGAGCTTTGCAAAAAACGGCAGTACAGTTTTTCAAAGCTGACTTTTTAGGCTGCTCTACAGGGAAATGTCACATCTCTAAGCCTAGCTCAAAATAGCAGCAGCTAATCTTTACATTTTAGATAACATCGTTCTAGTTATTTATGATCACATTTTAATATCAAATACTTTTCTTTAATCATCAGTGGACTACCAGGATCACACTGTCAGCTCAGAAATAAAGGAGTGCTACATATGAGGTTTGAAAATAGAAAATATTAAGAAGATGCTTTGCTAAGTTCTTATATCTGCTAAAACTAACAAAATTGTAGGGTTGAGTTCTAGGTTTATTGTTTGATTGTCTAAGGAAATATTCCTGTACATAAATCCCAAAATGTCCATATTTTCCTGCCCTGATATGCAGCTTTAGGAAACACCTCTAATTCCAATAGTTAGTGAAGAAAAGAGATATGTAATACACAGAAAGCCCAACACTATGTCCTCTACATGCTGCAGAACCCAACCACTCTGCAGACAATTGCCACATGCAATTAAATTAAATTTAATAAGATGGTGTCACACAACTTTTTCTCAAATTTAATTTTAAATTTTGGGTGCAAAATTTGGGATTAACTTTAAATCACAATGGATAAAGAACAATGGTTAATTATTCAGAAATTGAAGGCCCATAAATGTAATATTACAAAAAGAATATCTTTCAGTCAATCCACCTAGAATGAGGCAAGTTTTAAACTATTCTACTTCAGAATACTTTTGCAAGTTGTGAGATAGGACAACGTGCTGGAGGACAGCTTTATTGGATTTAATGTGCTCCTCAGTTCACACTGTTGAAGAGTTTTTTTTAATGTGCTCTAAATGAAACTTTTATATATATATATTAAGTTGGCAACCATACAGTGATATTTATGTTAACTCTATGATAAGAAATTAAGCAAAAGAGTGAAATGTTCCTGGACACCGGTGTTGGATGCTGTTAAATTGATAGGGATTATGAATCATTTGGGAGAACATGCAGGAGTTAGCACATCTCAGGGATCATTTCCAAGGGCAGTTTTAGTGCAGCCACCCTGTTTTATGGAACAAGAAAGGTTAATAAAATGGAAAACAGCTTGTGCTCTGCTTACATGCTTATGGGCTGGAAAATACTCTTAAACACACCACATCAGGCTTTTGTAGAAGACAGACATTTACACTCAGGATTGGGATCCTGAAGACCATTGCCTGGCTTCTGCCTAATTCTTGCTCTCCCTAAACTCTTCCGGTGTTGTTTTTCTTAGTACCTTGGCCGATTCCCAAGCCTAAGATTTTTATCTTGACATATGTTAATAATCATTTGGAATACTGTAAGTCTTATCATAAATTTGGGTTGTTCAGTTCTTATTTGTTCCATATTTTTCCTAAGTGGACTTTACGTCTTCACAGTGCATTGATTTCCATCAAATCTAAACCTGCGCATTGTGCAAGATGCATTTCGTCCCTTGCTTCCCCTACTCACTCATTCCTCATTCCCTCAAAAAGAAGATAAACACTAGGAAAATTAATAGAATATTTAGGTGTTGGCTTCTTTTTGCTCACCTGTGGAAGGAATGGAGGCTATAACTTCTGGGAAAGCTTAGAAAGTTGTTGTAATAAAATGTGTAACATTGTCTTATTCATCACAGCATCATTCCTCTCTTACTGCCTCACTCTGGGAGGATTGAGAAATGCTGATGTTCCTCAGCCTAATGGTCTTGAGGGGAAAATCTTTAGGCAAGTCAACAATGTCTAAAGGCAGCTGTGCTTGGTACTTGCTTTAATGCAGCAGCCCCCTTGCTTTTTGCGATCAGAAGCTGCCTCAGCTTAGCATATTGGACACCCAGATCTTGAGAGCCAGAAATGCTGCATAGAAAACACCCTGCTTTTTTGATGGTTTTTATTCAATGAATTCGTTATTGTAAATCTAAAATTGTCACAGTTCTCTCTCACTGTGCATTGTGTATGTATTCCTGAGATACCCAGTTTCTCATATCCTCCTTGAGGATATCAGTCCTAAAGCTCTGAGGCCCCTAAATCCTGGTTAAGATCTAGGTCTAGAATCTAGAAAGGATTCTTGTAAATGGTCCATGACACAGATGAGTTAGTACTGGTGCTTAAGCCAAATTTTCCTAATTTCCTAGAGCCTGTTGTTTTTTTCTTTATAAACATAATAAGCTGTTTCACTGTAGTTTCATTATTAACTGCTTTTTATTCCCTTTCTGTATTTTGGGTTTATGACTACTCAAGTGCACTGAAGCTGTCAGATGCCTCCAGAACTGCACGTCTAAAATAATGGCGTCCTGTTTGTTCCTTCAATTCAGAAATACAATATAATTGAGTATTGCTGAATAGAATGTTGCACATGTTCTTTAAGAATGCTAGGCAGTGTCAGATGTGGGCTTTCTTTGATCAGATTCTGCATATGGTTTATTAAGTTGTGAAAGGTCATATGCTCAAGAGGGTAAAAAGGCAGTTGGTATTTTAAAAGTAATTGTTGTCACATCTCATAATTGCAAGGACAAAGGGAAAGACTGAAAAAAAATATTTGCATTACCTGTTGACCATGATAAAATACAGCTAAAAGGAACATTGCCATCAGAAGTAAAGATGCCTCCTTTGTACCCAGGAAGTCTGTGCTGGAAAAAAAAATCCAAAGTAAAACACAGTTATTGGTTTGTCAGTGTTGTAATTGTTCAGAAGTTTCATTTCATAAGTGGTAATTTTTGTTGTTCTTTTAAAAAATCCCCTGTATCTGAAAATTTAATTTAGCACTAATTAGTTCTAGAGAACAGGAGTGTAATTGGAGAGCTCCCTGTTTGGAGACACATCTTAAGTAACTAAATTGTAGCCTACAGGAGGTACACAGGAGGTGATGAGCTTTCACTTTCAAGCGTGATGTGCAAGCTGTGTGTCAGTCAGTCTCTTCCTGGGAGCTTGGTAAACAGCCCCTGTGGAGTGCAGGAGGTGGCATCTTGGGGGGGAAAGGTTGAGGGGGAGCTGACAAAGGGAAACTTCCAGGCTGTGAAAGTAAAAGCCCAGTGAATAAAGCTCGAGATAAAGGATGAACTCCAAGGCAGGAGCTGAAATTAAACATCCCCATATTGTGAGAAGGGTTTGGAGATGAGAGGAACGAAGCATGGATTAAAAGAGGGTCAAAAAAATGGGAAACAGTAGCTAGGGCTGGTTTTACTGAGCTACAAAGTGGAGACCAGAGAGGTCTGCGACAAGGGAGGTAAAGGAAACCTTTGCAGACCACAGGGAAGCAAAGATGAGCCAAGCAGGTTCTGGCTGTATGAAATCACTGAGGTGCTCCATATGGAGCATGAAGAAAGAGGGACAAAATAAGGTGAAAGGGGTTCAAAGCAGTAACAGGGGGTTTCAAATATGAAGAGAAATTACAGTTACATGAAAGATGAATAAAAACTGATGAAAGTATCTCTGTGTGCCAGGGTTTTTTTTAGAAGCATATTTCCTGGGGAGCAGACAAAAGAGGCTGGGGAACTGACAGAGCCAAACTTATAGTAAAACAAAAGAAAGAAAAAATCAAATTTGGAGATGAATTGAACACTTGGATACTTGTCAATTATTTTGTTGAAGGGAGATGAGAAAAGGAGTTGTTATGTGGTGATAAAACCTTGAAAATTTGAAAAAAAAAATAAATGAGTAAATGAGGACCAGAAGTTGGAAGAGATTTTGAGACAATCTTTAGTCTACCTTGGGAACTAAGAAAAAAGTAAAGTCCAGACACTCGATCTGTTTTCCATAGAAATTTTTAAAGAAGTATTGGATGATAGTTGTCAGAGAAGAACTCCTATGACAGAGAAATTAGAGAAAGAGCAGAAGTTTCTGCAGACTAAACCCAAAGGAAACTTTCTTGTGAGAGAGATAACTGAACTGACTTTGTGGTCCTGATGAATTTACTGTGCTGGAAATATGCTGCTATGGGATGAGTCATCAATATAGAGCAAGAGCAAGCAGGAAGCATCCTTGTCATCTGCAAATATGCTGGAATTCAAATGTTTCCTATTTTGAAGTTGCCTGAAATACAACCTCCAAAAGAATGCATTCCAAAAGGACCCCTTGTACACTGGATATAGACAAGAGCCTTAAAGGTCTTGGTATGAACTCATCTGTTACTGCATATTGTGGTGTTGTAGGTATAGCCACCATAGCTGGGTAAGTTTTGTAGGGAGTTTCAAACCCTTTTATTCAACTGGTTTATATAGCTAAAACCCCCCAAAAATTTCAGGGTACACACTCTTTAACCTCATTCTTCTTAATATCAGAGCTTAAGTTCATATCCTTATGGTGAGAGTGGAGCATCTCAGCTGATTTCCCTATGTCCTGGGCTGTTGGCTACTCCAGAGAATATTCCTGTCTCTTTCTCACTTTTCTGTGATAACAGTCACAAAAGACTTTCACTGACATGGGGAATACAGGCTACTCCGAATTCTTCAAAATTTTCACACAAAAGAGAATCTTTCTTTTCCATGCCTGGTTAGTGACAATTATCATGATTTCTACTTCTAGTTACCTAGCCAAAGTATTGCTTACTGCCATTTGCCAAATTTTCTGGGGTCTGCTCTGAATGTATGATATGTCTGCAGGATGATAACCAGCATTAGGAAAAGGAATTGCACCCCAAATCTCTGGTACCTTGCTACTGTAGGAAGCGAGTAAGGAAAGATTTGCATGCAGAGCCTCACTGTGTGTAAGGAAGTGGCTGTTGTGAGAATTAATTGTACTGCAAATCCTTGCTTTTCTCTGACTCTGAACATCTTCATCTGGCATGCACTTACAAGCACAAGCAACAGCAATATTACATTGGTCAAGTATCAAAGACTGAAGGGGTGTTTTCCTGAATGAGCTAATTTACTGCTCCTCTAGATTCAGTTATTGCAACACTAATTGCACCTCTGACTCTGCAAATTATTATGGCTCTTCTGTCCTTCTCTTCAGTTCCTCTTGTTGGGAAGGAAGCCTGGGAGGAGCATGAGGAGAAGTGTGTCTTTCAAACGCTCTCCTACAAAACAGGATCACTCTCGTGTTCCTTTATCTTTTGCAACTGCACACTACTGGTTTGGATTTTATTCTAAAAAATCAGTTGTTTACTCCTGTTTTCTTGAATTGGGGGGAATTTTTTGATGGGTGTCTCTGGAGCTTTCAGGAATAGAAACAACCAAGGTATGTGCATTGCAATGCATATTTTTAGTCAATATTCATAGACTATAGGAGACATAGAAGACAAACCCTGCCCAGTATTTAAATGCCCTCACAAAATGAACACTTTAATGAAAAGGCTTGAGAAAGAAACACATTATAAACAATTTTTAAGTAGCCATTGCCTGTTGCAACCATCACTCCATATTTAACTGTGGTGCTTTCCAATACACTCATCCTCTGGCAAGACTTGAACCATCACCTTAAGAAAAAGCAGTTCCTGAAGGGGGCTGTGAACACTTACTCTCCGTTGTGGTTAAAGTGGTCATATTGCAGAAAAAGGGAAGCATAAATGGTCTCAGTCAGCAGAGAGTAGATCGCAATCATGATGAGAAGTACTGCCAGCTTCAGGACAGAGTTGAGACGAAGAAAAACTGCACAAGTCACCATTGCCAGCACACCAGTGAAGACAAAATACTGAACAGAAAACAGCACTGGTTAATTTTGGGGATCAGAGATGAGCATCTATGTAAATAATCAAGTGACCAGAAGTACAGAAAGACTGCTTTGTATTTCAGTGCTCAGCTAAGTCCTCTTAGGGTCCAGGGCACTTTGAAAATAAGCATTTTGCTAAAATAGAATGTGAAATTACAAATTCTCTATTTTTCATGGAACTCCACGTCAACAGAAATCCTTCTCTGTGCTGTTACAGCATTTTCATTGCATTATAAGGGAAATGGCATCCTCTGTAATTAAAAGAGGAAAGGGACAGAGGCCACATGCAGTAGTTTGCTAATGAAAAGTCAACTGGGAGAAAACAATTTATATTCCTTTGGATTCTGAAGTTCCACAAGGCCCACATTAATCAGGATGGGAGAATCATTTTTCCACTTTAATTCCTCCCATGTTATTGAAGAGAGGATAAAGCCACAGGTTTGGGCATATATATTTTTTTTTTTTTAATTTTTAATATTGCAGGTCTAGCTTGGTTACATTACTATCTTAAAATGTGGTGCCTGGAAGTTTTATTTGTATCTCATTTTCTAATCTCTTCATTGTCTCATTTTTCTCAATGATTAGTCATCTGCCAAATGCAATCCATGCAGCTGAGACTGGATAGAGAGAGACAATCATGGTCATGAGCTGTTCAGATTTAAAATAGCAACTTCAACACCCACAGTCCAAATGTAGTTTAAATTAACTCTGATCACACAGCTTTAGGAGCAATCGTATTCATTTTTCTGAGCACAGTTTTTCTTTAGTGCAGTTTCTCCGTAGGAAGGTCTATACCTCTGCTGTTTGGAGCATACTGCTGGCAGTATCATGACACTGCCATATGACTTTCTAAGCAACCTCCTTCTCTTATCTACACATGACCAACACATTGATTTTGTTGCCTGCTTGCTCATCTTAGAGGGGATTTCTATTTTTTTTTCCTCCAAGAGCAAACTTAAAATAACCACAGCAATCTAAGTGCTGGTTTTGCCATGTAAGAAGTTTTGCTCTCCATTAGATTCATACAAATTAGATAGTGTGTTTTATTGCACTAGGTTCATTGAATCATTGCTGGATGTGTTTCCAGCATAAATATTCTGTACAAAGTTCAAAGGTTGAATCTTGATTGCAATGCCCTGTTAGATCATAAGGTTAATTCCTTTTGTAACCAGCCTCTGCTTTTTCTATCAGCCTATGGTTAGATGGAAATGTTCCCTTCTTCACAGTGTTGAGCCCCTGACTCCACCACAAGGTACTGGTTGCCATATAACCTTTGTGGATCCACACTTCAGATTGAAAAGTACCCTCAGAAATACCTCAGGACAGGAACAGATGTCCGTAAAAGAAGCAGAGGAGTTGAAGGTCTGGTTCTTCAGGGCTATTGGTTTGTCAAAATCACACCACAGCTGTGAAGAAATAAACCAAAATCAGGGCTATATTGTGCACTGGTGACTAATTGCTTGTCTGGCTGGCTGGGTTCAGGGGTGGGACTGGCTGACCTGCTGCTCTCCATGCCAGCTCCCCAGCTGGCACCACGGACTGCATAAATGGACAGTAAGAAGACATACTGTGGATATTGAATAGAAAAGGGGGAGCTATTTGTGCTGCAGACATTCAGCATCTGAACAGCCTCCCTATGCTCTCTTGTCAGAGTGGAAAGATGAACTTCTCTGGGATTTCCAGAGGACTGACATTGGACTCTTAAGAATTACTTCTTGAAATGCTTAGGTTTTGCCACAGAATATAGAGAAAATTATTTAATTGGGAGCATAAAACCAGATTGAATGTGTGTCCTTTCTGCAAGCTGTTTTCATCTGCTATGGATAGTGTTATCCTTCTGGATATGGGACATCCATCCTTAATTTCCATGACATCACACAGAACTAGTTGTACTAAAACATAATGTGGTCCCAGAACAGCAACTGTGATGCTTAGAATGGAAGGGAATGAAAATTAATTCATGAAACAATAGTTCTGATAATGTAATATTGCCTTTTGCTGTTATGACCTCCATTCATTTTAATGATATTTTCAACCAAGAGTATGAAATATAAAGAAAATAGCAGTGTCAAGTTGCAATATATTACGGTCTTAGAATGCAGGAAAAAATAATTAATTGTTTCATATTTTGACACTTCAAGCAGATGGAGTCTCCTGCTGTATATATTAATTTACTCTGGATTTTTATAATAGGTCATTTCATCAACCTGGTGTGTACAAGCTCGTTACAGGTCTTTTTTTCCAGTAGATTTAGAGAATTTGTTTAATGAGGCCCAATTTCTTATCATTAAATTCTAATTAATTTTGAAATTGGGACTCTCTTGTTTGTTCTTTCAGCAATTCAGCCATCTCTGCAGTGCAGTAGTATTACCTGGCTGGCTGTGCAATCTTCCGTCACACCAGACAATTCATGGTACCTTCTGAAAGTTTATGAGGTGTACAGCACCTCTCTGCAGGGCAGAATCTCACAAGAACAAGTACAGGTGTTTTTTTAAAAGACTTTCAGGATCAGAGACTTAATTTTATAAAAATAAGAATGCACATTTGTCCCCCTGGTGAAACCAAAGCTTTATGGTGCTTCTTAGAAAGCAGCTGAGTCTTAGACCCCTCCAACTGGCTGCATTTGAACTCAGTGGACACAGAAATCTGCAAGGCTGAGATGCATTAGCTGTTCTTAAATGCACGCAGGTCCCTCCTGAAAAAATTATTATTATGGAAGAACTTTGACATATAAAATAATGAGATTATATGAATGTTGTGGTTTTCTATAGAGGCCAGGGCTCAGTGACTCAAGTTATTGTGCATCTAAATATATGACAATGCATATAACTGTTTACTGCTTCATAAAGAACCACTGGTGTGACAGTAAAAAGTAATAATTTTCTTCTGACAGTTTTTGGGTTAGCCAACACAGAAGATTGCAGAAGACACAGTCTTAAAAAGCAATGCACAAGAAATCAGGGGAAATAACAAACTGGGCATGGATAGTGTGTTAGAGGTCTCCTTGTTTCAAGATCAAGATTAATTCTTCCAAAATCTTTCCTGACAGGTATTTGTTAGACATGATTTTAAAACCTCTAAATTCTAAAACACTGCCTAGTGATTTGTACAGTAATGCATCACTGTCCTTTTCTTCAGGAGTTTCAGCCCAACCGAACTCCAGACATTTACCATATTTATATTTTTTTCTGTGATGATAGAAATGAGTGGCTGCATTTTTCTTTCCCTGACTTACTCTTCTATGAGTGATACTTTTGATCTATCAGTGAGATATTTACCACATTCTGGGCTCAGACTTCAGCACCTGTCAGGCTGTCTGACATTATAATCTGCCTAATTTATGCAAAGCTCTCTCATGTTGCTGAATACATCAGGATAATCAGGGCTCTATTGGAGTTATTACGATTATTGTTTTAGTAATTGTTTTATTTTTCTTAGTAATCTAAATAATAGTAGAACTACAAGATGATCTGAGAACTTATGAGAGGAAGAATTTAATATCCATAAGCATTTTTTGGATTGACAGACTTTAAGAAAGTATTTCAGCATGTCAGAAAATTACAAATGGTCCTCAAAGGGTGGATTTGTCAAACAGAAAGTAGAAAAAAGGTTTTAAAAATAGATGATACTCATGAGGGAGAACTAATTAGATATTTCAGAAAGACATAGATTAAGCAATGGATTGAATTTCCTGAAGCTGTGATTCTTTGCCTTTTTTGTATTATCTAAATCACAGCTGGCTTATAGACACAGTTAGCAAGTCCTATAGCAAGCTTAATAACTCATAAATCATCTTTTCCTCTATAAAATTCCTTGGTTCCCTGTAAGCTTACAATATTGATGATGGCTCCAAGAAAATTAATCAGAATGGATGCAAATATAATAACATTCCTTGCCAGGTAGGTCTCATTAATCCAGCAGCAAGTTTTCCGGAGCATTAATGGCAAACATTTGTAATCCTCTGCTGTAGTGATCAGCACAAGAGCGGAGTGCAGCATAATCAGGATAGAAAACTGAATGACCATTGGTATCACTCTGGGGGAAAAAAAAAAGAGAATCCAGCATTAAACCTCAACACAGTGCCACAGCTAACAAAAATAAATGTGTAAACAGGTAAGGCTAGGAAAAATCGGTTGTAATAAATCTGAGACAATTAGATAAAAGCCCAGAGAGAGCAAAGTTTTGCCGCTGTCCCCTAGGTCTGCCATTGCTTCCCATGGTTCCTTGCTGAGAAACTGAGAAAAGCCAGCGAAATAAATCACTGTCAGTGCCTCTATGTGTCCGTGTAGAGTCCAAGTGGCAGGAATGTCCCTTCTTTTGTGACTCAGTCGTCCCTTAAGTTTGTTTCAGAGCAGTTCTATTGAGCCTGTAGAATCCTGATGCCATGTGTATATGAACTGGTTCCCACTCAGACTGGTTTGGAGGTGGCTGAGTAGGGTATTGTTTGTTATTAATACATCATCTCACAGGTGTCAAATTCATATTATACTGAGGCTCACAGACTCTAAAGTGAGTACAATCATGCAGCCTGTTTCCTGGAGTAAGTCAGGATATAATAACTACAGAAATGCAAGATTCCCCTCATTTTAGTTATTAGTGGGACAACTGTAGCTAAGAATCTAATTGGTTTCTAAAAAAGCAAAAGACCTGACCTACTGTTTTCATGGTAGTCTTTTAAAATAAAACATATGAAAAAGTGCTTCATAATCTAAATGTTTAACTGAAAAGTTGTCCGGCGTACCCTACAAACTTTGTTCTTGCAAATGGGATCTTTAGTCAAGTATTGATAAGTGCATACACAGAATAGGTAGTTCAATTTCTTTGAACATACCATTAAACTCCATAATTTCTTTTAGCCTAATTTTAATAATATATTGTTTAAATTTATTCCTTTTTCTTGCTTAAACATGGGATCCGAAGTCAATCAAGTAACTTATGTGGTTGGAAAATGAAGTAAATTGGTTTACTTCACTGAGGAGAAAGCACTCAGTACTTCACAAGTCAAGTTTTTGGCGTCCCCATTTGTGCCAGTCGTTGCCTTTCTTTGTCTCTTTTCCCAAAGGTCATAGCCATGCAAATAAAAGTAACTCCACTGCTTCTGCAAACCTCTCCCCTCCTCACTTCATTTTCCATTGCCTTTTTATTATGAGGAGAATGATTAAACTTGAAGATTTGAATTAAGTAATGAAAATTTCTAGTAACCCAGCTCTGTAAAATCTCACCGTAATGTAATAGGTATGTAGCCAAGGAGAAAACGAAACCACACTGATACAATGGTAGGAGAGGATACATGGACATAGCAGGACAAGCTTGAGAATAAGTCTGTGTTGGAGCTGTCATTTCTCAGCTCTGACCATGTTTACAGCTAATGGATAGAGTCCAAAACATTTGCATTAAGAAGACACCAGAGATGCACTGGGTGTTTTATGTGAAAACTGAGTAGATCTTCCTCACAGTACTCATGTTAGCGGAAATTGCCTCGAGAAAATGGGATAAATCAAACTGTTTATATTCAAAAGGAACAGTTAGGGGTTTTTTTAAGTAGGCATAAGTCAGAGTATATGTGGGGAAATGTTGGTCATGTTGGGGGAAAAGACATGAAAACATGGGAGGCACATGTGTCAAGATGAAAGAGATTTAGGTGCAGAACTGTACTCCTGTATGCTTTAGTCTGCTTAGTTTTAAACATTGTCTTCACAAGAATGTTTGGATTTTTATGACCTAATTCAGCTGTTACTATTGAGATTCATATACATTAAATCTAGTGGTGTTTTAAAGACAATATTTGCTTAAAAAAAATCACTTTTGATCATCCAAACACACAACTCCATTAGTGTAACAGGACAGAATAACATGAAATTTGCTTCAAACTTTCTTCTCTATCACCTACTAAAATTAATCAAGCTGACACAGAAGTATGATCAAGGTATAAGATTTTTAAAACAAAATGCCAACCTCAGAATAATTTACACTAATACAGCTGTGGCTTATATGTACAGCTGTTACTCTTGGGACTTCAAAATAAATGAAATTTGCAATATAGGAGTCCAGAAAAGAAGCTGGGTTAAAAAGGTAGCAAATAGGAAACAATTTTGTCACTCACAGAGAGTTTTACTTTTGGAACCTGTCTGACCTGCTTTAAGTAAGATATATACACATAAGGATTTTTTTTCATAGTACTAAACAAATTTTAAAACCTATTGAAACGAAATATGAAAAATATCAAAATGGAAGTTGTCTTCCCAAATTAACTGAAATAAGAATTACAGGTTAACTTCCATTGAGAGATTCTGTGTAGAAATAGCTTTGACACTGTTCTGATGATATACCACTGGTGTGAAAAGATATCTTCACTTGGGCCAGCATTTCACTCCAGGAAGATTTGTCAGAGTTTTGTATGTGAGTTGAGTAGAAGACACTGGATCTTCCCCAAAAAGTCCCATGCTCTCCAGCATCTTACCCAGAAGTAAGGCTTGCTTTTGAAAGAAGGAACAATGTAGCCAGTAAAAACAAATTGTATTATGAAGGGAAGTGTGACTGCTGAAAAAGCTGTCAGCAGAGAAGCCTTCTGACTTTCCCAGCATTTTCGTGAGACTTCTCTCTTTCTCTCTTTTTCCCAAGCAAAACTATTATAAACAATTCTAGGAGTTTTTGTAAATTAATTAAGTTTTGTGCAGCTGTGCTCTGTTATCATTTTTGCTTAGAAAAATATTTTGGAATAGGTGTTGTTAGAATTAACCAATGAACTTGGTAGGTGGCTAACCAGAGGTCCAATAGCCTCTTGACATTTCTATAAACTTCAAGCAAGCTAAGGGATATAAGCCACTCTGTAAAATAATAAAAAACTCTGCATCGCTTTGTTCTTCCTGCACGCTGGACTCTGTGTCGTTGTTCTTGGGACACTTGTGACAGGGAAGAGTGAATAATAAAGAAACAAAATTCGGAGCAGGAGAAATAGATTTCATCCTGTGTGACTCAAAATTTTGTGGGAAGAGTCTGGACTTTCTGGAAGTCCCAGTGCTATCAAAAAGAGACACAATCCAAAGACGTCTTGAGAGTGGCTTATGACTATGAAAATCCAAAGGAATCAGAATGGTTTGAGTTGAAAGGGACCTTCAAGATCATCTGGTTCCAACACCCCTGGCATGGGCAGAGACATCTTCCACTAGATGAGGTTGCTCAAAGCCCCATCAAACCTGGCCTTGAACATTTCCAGGGACAGGGCATCCACAACCTTTCTAGGAAACTTGTTTCAGTGCCTCACCACAATCACAGTAAAGAATTTCTTCCTAACATCTAATCTCAATCTACTCTTTTCCAGTTTGAACACGTTCCGCCTTGTCCTATCATTACATGCCCTTGTAAAAAGCCCCTCTCCTATAAGGAAGGTCCTTTAAGGTCTCTCAGGAATCTACTCTGGGCTGAAGAACCCCAAATCTCTCAGCCTGTCTTCATAGGAGAGGTGCTGGAGCCCTCTGAAAGATGAGGAAGAGACAGTAATTAAGTGAAGGTACAAGCTGCACAACATGTCCATGGAGAACTACTCAAGGGAGTCAGGAGGGCTCATCACCTGTGTAGTTTTGGATACAGTTCATCTCACTGCATAGCAGTCTCTTAGATTTATGTAGATAGAAGGCACCTTGAGATCCAGACTGGCCCATTCTCCAGTGGCTGTACTTTGATCCTGGGTTCTGGACACTGACAGAGAGCCATGGAAGATTAATTCCTTCGGTTTCCCACAGTACAGCAGGATTCTGCAACAGCCTTCTTGCTTTGCAAAGCCAAGTGGCTGCGATCCGATTTGGAACTGATAGTTTCTAACGATATCTCAGATATATATAGACAGTCTATATATGCAGATGTAGCCTACCAGTTGTGCTGACCTAGCCTGACCCAGCTCTGAACAAAACCAAATTAAGGACTTCAGAAAGATTAGGATCAAGCCTCAAGAGGTCATGCCTGAGGACACTAAACATTAGTTCTTATTTTGGACTGCCAAACTCTACATGCAAGATCCATGCTATTGAATTAAGGCACTATAAAGGAGCATCTACAGACCTAAGTCTGGGATATAAATCCAAAATTGCAGCATAACCTACTTAGGTGCTTGAGAAACTGACACTTTGTATTTGTTCACAATAAATTTATAGGCAACAAAAATTCTTCCACTGTAGCTGTTCAATTGAAGATTGATGTGCTTGTCTCTTGCCTAAGCCTGCTTGATTTAAAAACAAAACTGAAGCTGGCATGGTATGACCTCTCAGATGAACAATCCAATATGTGAGCTAAGATTTTGATGGGAGTACACTGATAGGATCAAGTACAGTAAAATACATTGACAAGGTTAGAGGAATAACAACAAAAAACTGTAATAATTTTCTCTCCATGAACTTCTCTCAGAACTAGGACACCTGGCTTGGATCACTCCTTCATTCAAAAAGAGATTCAAGACCAACTGATTTTCTTTTTCGGGGTTCCCTTACTGCCAAGATCAAATGAAGTTTAAAGAGAACTTTTGCCTTCCCTCTTCCTCATCTACAGTCCCAAATCAACTGACTTGAGCCAAAAGGAAAACATATGTAAAACAGAAGATTCAGGTATTTAAATTAACAACAATTTGAAATCTGCTTTTTACCCTCACAAGAACAACCCAGTGAAAAATGGGCAGAAATAAGAGTAGTTCAGCAGTCTACTCTAGTATGACCTACTGCCCATGAGAGCATATAAAAAGTTCATTGCAGGAAATTAATGAAACTCCCAGGCCTCTCAGATGGAGAAGATGAATCACTGCAAGGCTGGCAATGTAATATAATGGATTCACAGAGGATAATTATGGTAAAAATATGGCATTAATTTATGTCACTTAGAGTAATTTCCCCTACTCCATATTTCAAAGAATGAAAATTATTGCAAGGATTTTGAAATTTGGTGGTATGTCTGCCCTGTCAGGAAAAAAAATATGAATGGATCAAATATTTATACTCAGGGGGATATAAACAGAGATAAAATTCTGAAACTTCTATACACATTAGACTTGAAATATGATTCCCTTCTTTAACACACAGACTAAGGTAAACTCTCTGGGAAACTCCCCAGAGAACCTTAGTAATATATGTTCTATGCCATTTTAAATAGAATTTTCACCAAATTTTCAGAAATCACCAAAAGACTCAGCCCAAAAAATATTCACACATCTACTTAAGCAAACAAAAAATTTCATTCTTGTGCAATAGAAATATGAAGCATTCACTGAGAAACTCTTATGTGTGTTTTTAGGAAACAGGTGAGTTACCATGAGGACTGAAGTATAGTTTCTTAGCGGTTTCATGGAAATTATTTCCATGGTTTTCCACCCCAGTATTTTACTGCTCTGATATTTACCAGAGGCGTTAACGAATGAATATGCAATTATCTCAAAGATTCTCCTAATCCAAATCCTGTCTAACTTTGTGATAGTTGGTTCAATTGCTCATGCCTTGAATTGCTTTTAGAACTGGAACTCAGGAAATTTGAACTTCCAGATTATTTTTTCATTCAATATGTTTGAGCATATTGAAACCTTCTCACTCAAAACCCCTATCCTGTTATTTTAGGGTTGCTCATCTGTTGACAGGCATGCTTTTTTAAAAACTGAAACACATTTTTTGAAGCCGAGTATCAGAACTTGAAAAAACAAGACCAAAATTTGTCTCCTTAAGCCTTGACAGTGATCTGCAGCTCCTGACAGAAGATAAGAACTGCTGTAAAACACCCACGTGTCTCCAAAACTTCTCTCACAAAAGGGGTAGTAGTAAATATCCTTTCCCTAAATATCTCCCCAGGTTCCAGCAATCAACCTTTCAGGGCATTCTTGAAGCCAAGGCCGTATTTTTTACAAAACCTGTACTGATCTTTTCTTGTAGGAAATTATCTAATCTTCATTTCATCCTATTTGTATTTGCAGCCTCTTTAACATTCAGTGACAAAAAGGTCCTCAGGGAAAAGCACAAGACTACTGGCAAGATGAGAAACTAGGAGGTGAGACAGCTGCAGGCAATGTGTTTGTGTGACTCCTTCCCCCTCATTCCAATGGCACTAGACACCCTCACAAGAGTTAACAGAGATGAACCTGTGCAGATAGAAAAATTTTTTTTTTTTTTTTTTTTTTTTTTTTTTTTTTACACTGGTATGGCAGTGATTGATGTAGCAGCAAAAATTTTTTTGGAAAACAGGTTCTGTTAATAAGATCCATAAATCTTCTTGTACATATTGAGGAAAAAAACCCAAACAAACAAACACACAAACAAACAAAAACATCTACCAGAAGTGAAGAACTTTAAATGTGTATTGGGAGAAGAGCTTTTAAAAAGCAAGCAAACTTATTAGGGGAAATACAGCACATAAGGAACAGCAGAAGGTCACGTACTGCTCCGGGTACTTTCTCAGCTGAGAATTACAAAGCATATGAGACACAACTGCTACAGAATGTAGTTGCCTGCCTGTACCTAACCACAACTTTGGTGTTCTTAGACATCAACCTGGTAACTCACGTCTTCCAGAGATGATCCAAGAAATCTTGCTGCGTTACTGAAACACAATAAATGTCTTATTTCTTGTAGAAATTATGTATTTTCAAAGTTACTCTACAGTCAGCCATAAGTTAAGGTTCATCTGAGCGTTAGAAACTACCTGAAAAATGCGTTCATCTGGGCATTTGTGTTTTAACACTTGCTCTGTCACAGACCAAACGGGACCAGAGGCTTGTAATAGTTGCAGTCCTGTTCTAGAAAACTGACCTCAGTCCTCACACACACTCTTGTGATCTCATTATTAAATTGTAGACAAAGTTGCCAAATGATAGGTTTGAGTCTGTGAAATGTGGACACCGAGGTCTCATCTATGTCACACTGTCATTACCTTGATGGGAATACATTGCTTGGTCAGCCCCAAAGAAGAGCAGAAGTGAAAACAGATCTACCAGATCACCTCTGTACTTATTAATGGCCTGAGACTGCTTTTCCGAGCTGGGCGAATCACACTGTCAGCAGCAAAGCCAACAGTACAATTCTCTTATGAAGCATTTATGAAACAAAACAGAGAGAATCGCTGATACCCAAGGTGATTACCAGTCACTTAGCAAAGAGGCACGGCTGTTGTTCGGGATCATGTTTCACCAGGACACACTGTGGCAAATTTTTGTAACCCAAAATTTCCACTTAACTCAGTGGCAGTTCTACTTGAAAAGATAAAAACATAACATCAGTACATGCTGCTGTCTCATTTGAAAACATGCAGCTGCAGATAATGTGGTTAAAAAGTAGTTAATATTGCAAAAAAAGTGAACAAATATTTTCAAACACTTCTAGGGAACAAGCAGATTTTATTGGTTCACTGCTCATCAATCCTAGAAATGTTATTCCACCGTGTCCCCAAGAGTGCCTTCAGATATATAGAGATATATTTCTGTATTTACCTGGAAGAAGGGAGCAAGCTTTGGATAGCGGTGATAAATACAAGAACAATAAATGCACACACCAAGTTTGATTTGAATACTTCATCCCGCATTTGAGAATACTAGAATAAAAAAAAAACACACACAGAAAAGTAAATTATCTGTTAACACATGCAGTAGCTTCACTAAGGCTGATGTATATAGGAGACATGGGGAAAATTAGCACAGTGCACTAATAAATCAATAAACCTGAATTTGTGTTTTAAAATCAAACACAACAAATAAATTATTAATAACATTGTAAAATATTTTAACCAAGAGAGCAAAGCTCTGTGATTTGCAATACAAAGTTGTTCTGCTTGGTTCAAAATTATTTGCTTTAAAAATCCTGAGGTAGATACCAGGAGCTTGTGCTGCTGAGTAGAATACTAAACACTTAATTGCTTAATAAAATACCTAATAACCAGAGGAACCATGAGTTTCCTCACATGAAGACAAGCACTGGAGTAATCTGTGACTCTGCATTCATGATGGCACAGAGGTGTCTCCTCTCCAAATTGAGGCCACTCTGCTATTTTATCTATTTTTCTTTTTTAAGAAAATTACATAGTTAGAACATTCTGTGACTATTTGGGATGCTGGGATGCTGGAACCCTGTATCCTAACTTATTCAGAGGCTGTGCGGAAACTTGGTGACATGGGCATTCTCCAAATGTAAAAGACTATTTGAGGAGCATTATTGTAAGGATTTATTGAGAAAATGTTTTTCTTCAGCATATCGAACCACTGAGAAAGCAATCAGATTCCCTTTTTATGGGAGTTACCAAGAAAAGGAGTAACAGATACATCGATAGACCACGGTGGATCAGTTAAAGTGGAAACATTAACAAAGCCCTCAGCTGGTACTTATCATTGCTAATCCAATTAAACTGCAGTTGTTTACAGCACATGAAGATTAGTCCATAGGAATATTTTTTATAATTCTCTATATCTTATATGGATACCACCAAATTTTCTTTGTCTTATAAAAAATCCTGCGGAGGCTTGCCCCAGTCATTTTTCTTCCTCTGAACAATAACTTCATTTTGTTTAAACCTTTGCAGTTTTAAAGGGGCTGAACAAAAGAATAACAGAATCAAAGCAATATCAGATACCAGAATCTCTCTCCAGAAATTTGGAAATAGGGCAAACGGCTATTATAAATGCCTAGAAAGCACTATAACAGAAAAAAAATTATTAAGAAATATGTCAAGAACATGCACTGAGAGAGTTCAGCTATGAACTGGATTTCACTGCTAATTTGCTCTTGAAGGGAGATCCTGTCTAGACTTAGACTATATTCCCTACATGGACCTTTGTTTGGGACATCATCTCAGCTATAAACATCTGGTCACAACAGTCTCAAGCACCTAGATGGAAAAAAGGTTTCTCACTTCCCTGCTCCTGTTTGTTATGAGTAAGAGATGGGGTTTATTTGTTGGTGTCCCTCATTTTGACTCCTCCTCTCCTGTGACTATACTTTATGTCTGCTGTTGGCAGTATCACTTTGGCATGATTTTTGATAGTGCTCACAGACAATTCCACTTCATTCTGCTGTTGGAAGCCCAGAGGCACTGACTCTGATTTCATGTGCAAGGAAACAGAACTGCATCAGTCTGCATAAATAATGGACCAGGGCTTTTTTCAAATAGCGAAAAAGAAAGGTATGTTCCTTAAAACATAACATGAAATCCCAACTGTTCCATAGGGAAATTAAGGCAAACTAGATAAATGAAACACAAACATAGAATGGCCTGCTGTGTTGAGCATTATGTCAAAAGGATGGATGCTGTGTTCTAATTCAGTAACAATATTGCGATGAGGAATTGGTAGCATCCCCAGGCAGCACTGACATAAATGATAAAGGTGGAAGTTCTGTAGCAGTCTACCCCTTAATGACTTGGAGAAGTAATTGAAGGGCTGACTAAGCCTCAAGGCCCTTCAAAAAGCATGGGGAGGCATGTAGCCAACAAGAGCTGTGTAGCGTGGTAGGAAGAATCTTGATGTGACCTTGTCTGCAGTGCAAACCTTCACTGCAGCATCCCACAGACCCACCTGTGCCGGTGTGACCTGCCCATGGCACAGTGAAGGCTCCCATGGGGCTTGGGCGATTTGCCTGCACTGCTGGGAGGGAAATGTTTGTCCATGTTCTTGCCCAGCCTGCTGGCTGAAACTAAGAAAGGCCAGGTTTCTTCTGTTGACTAGTGCTGCTTATTCCTCACCTTTCTTTTCCAAGGCCTCTTTGAAAGGGGAGCACCAGTAATATTACAGGCTTCACATGTTCCCCTAAAGAAAATATTTGTACACTGGGGAGGAAGGTTTTTGGTCTCCTCACTGCTGCTCTTTGACTCAGATGGGACCTTATGGATGAAAAGGGAGACCAGGATTTTTCTTCTTCAGAGTAATGGTGGAAAAGCTTCTGCAATACAGGGGAGGGACAGAAGAAGGTGTATAAAGAAGTCTAAGAGAGGAGAAGAAATGAATTCCTGAGAAGACCAAAGAGTAGACAGAGATCTCGTTGCTGACCAATGATAGAAAAGTTGCTGAACAGGCTTGGAGTTTGCCCAGCGTCTCTTGCAGACCTCCTTGCAACTGGAAGTTTCTGGGCTGAAGGAAGGAGGTGACGCCTGTGTCTGCTGGGATACAGCATGCAGGAAGAGCAAAATTGTTTTCCTACTCATTTAATTTCTATTTATCTTACCCGTCAGAAATTCTGAAACAGAGAAACTCAGATATTTGGGTCTAATATTTGAACTAAGAAAATGTGTACTTTGAAATTCGAAGCTCTTTTGATATTTCCAGTGTGCTTACCTCACAGAAAATATGTAAATGCTTCACTTCTAAGCCCAGCCTGATTTCTAATCCAAGTACAAATATGCACAAAGATTTTGAATATCTTTATACAAACCTTTACATTGGAAACGTTCCTTAATAAAACCCTACCAGCAGGTAAAACCCCCTGCCCTGTGCCTATGCTTTACTCTGTATGAAAGTACATGGTATGGCTATTTTCAAGTCCCTGACATTTAGATAGATCATCATGATGATGTCTTTCAATTATTGGAATTATCTGAAGTAGTATCAGATTTTCCTATGAACTATTATATATTTGGTAATTTTAGTATCTTTCCATGCTACCATCAGAAGTACTTTCCTGTGGTGAGTTGCTCTATCTGCTTACATGCTACTTGTGAAAAGAAGCTCTAGCAAAATTGAGGGTGAATTTTCTCTAAGTGATATATCAAGTGTTAATGAGTGAAATACAGGTTAGTAATGACTAATCCATTTGGGTAAAGAATCTATAAAATGTACCAGGTGGGCATCCTGCACAAATCCTATGGAAAAATGAAGGATTGCAGAATTCATATGGAAATACACATGCTGCCTCAGAGAGATAACCCATTCTCCAGTATAACGGCTACTGCTTGCTGAGGAACACACATTTATTCTATCACCATAGATGGATAAAGAGCAATGAGATAAGAGAGGAGTCGGAAGATGTTCCAGTGGCTTGAACTGCAGTGATATAGCAGTCATTTAAACCAGAGTAAACCAGGACCTGTGCTAGCTCCATGGTAGTCTTGTGCATGTTGATTCCAGAATTGTTTTATTCTTTTCTAAGCTTTTGCAATCTTAAAGGAAGAAAAACAGAAATTTCATTACTAGTGTAAACCTGATGTCTGGAATTTTATAGTGAAAAAATTCAAACCAACCCAGACTGTTTAAACAGAAGTCCACTATGACATTTCAGATCCATTCATGTCACCCCATGATCCCACACCATGGTAGTCCTGTTACTAATGCAGGAGGAAAAATACAGTTGATTGTTCATCTGGTTACTCACTTCTCTGTCATTTGAGGTACAGAACATTAACACAATTCTCACTGAACAAGGTAAAGGTAGCACTTCTTGGCCAGGATCTCAGCTATGAGTGCTGGTTTTACTGCCTCCTGTAAACTGTAAAGTCTGTGGGGGGAGGCACTTAGAGATTACAGAAATGGGTATTTACCAGGTGCCAGTGCTGCCTGAAAGTGTGAAAGTTACATGAGAGGGCAACGATTTTACATGGGGGAGGGAGGTTACTTTAGTTCAGAGCTCCCTCTGGCTTGAAGCAGTCACTGTGCTGAGCAGGAGGAGAGTGTCAGCCAAGGCGAACAGCAGTGGGAGAGGGGAGGCCCCCAGACACTGACTGTCGACCCTCTCAGCCACACCACGGGGAGCAGCTCAAGGTGTTGGTGTAGAATGTTGTGTAAGCAGTTGCAAAATGTTAGCGACTAGAAAACTCCATAATTTCAGACTGAAAGGTTAGGGGTGGGGGGAGCAGAGGGAAAAGGCTGCTGAAAGATCTTTATGATACTCCATTTTAAACCTATGTTTGGTGTGTTTCCCAAATGGACAGGTAGAAGGGAGAAAGTGGTCAGAACATGAGATAGCATGGAGGAAATAACTAATTTCTGCAGGAAAATGATTAAAATATTACTTTTTTCACGACTTCCTGTAGCTTATGGTTAAACACTAAGTTTAAAAGGACAAACCTCTAATTACTGCACAGGCATGCAGGAGGGAAGAGTCATTTCCCATGCTGTCCCACAAGACAATTGCTCCTGTCTACAACAAAGAGGACACAATGATTCATCTTCCCTTAATCCACATGATTCCTTTGTATCCTAGTACATTCCCCATCACTATCTGAGCACACTCATGATGTCCCAGCACCCTGAACAAGTAAGTTGCTGACCAGAGGCTGTCCAGCTGTTGGAGGTGGATGTGCCAGAAAAAATAAAGCAGCGGTGATATTCTTAAAAACTTTACTCCTGCATAATATGAGAAACCAGATTAATTTATGGAACAGAAAGAGGATTCAGTCAACTTTACTGAAAAGATTTTGTGTTTCTATTGCCAGTGCCTACTGGTTGGGACTAACACGTAAGGAAATATTGAATGAAAGCATTGTTCTCCAAACACTGCAGCCCACTTCTCCTTTGGAAATGTCCTACTGGGAAGAAAATGTATCAAACCTGCTAAAATGTTAAGTTTTAAATAGACTTTTTGTCATTCAGCTGCAATTAAAAACTTTATTAATATTTTAAATCTGGCCTATGTAATGTGATGGATTAGAGCATGGTTCTTTTTTTAGTTCCTTAAATTGTATTTAAATTGAATTCTACACTTCCCTTATAGCTTTTCTTTGTGGCTGACAATTGTGAAATCTAAAATAATAAGAAAGTTTATATTCTGGATAGGGGATCTGATTCTGGGCAGTGTCCCTTTACACCAGCCCTGCTCAGGCCTTGTGTGATTAAATAGCAATGTATGGTGAGGTGAACCATTGACAAGTTTGCTCATTTAGCAAGTTGTGACCAGGCTGTTTCATCCTTTGAACAAGAAATTTCAGACTCTTTCACCTTATTTTTTTATCTTGTGTCTTGAAAAGATTAAAGATTATTCATGACTTTTAGGACTTTATGTAGTAATTCACATGATATCAGAGATCTTGAATTTCACATTCTCTGGTTCCCTGTCAGCTTTGCATGATGACTGCACTGAAAGAAATATCTTCATATCTTCTGGTTCAGCAGATAATTATTTGTGGATAATTTGGTTTTGGGGTTATAACTTGTGTCTCAGTGTAAATATTCTCATGGGGAAATGGAATCTTGTATTTTTGTTTTAAGAAACATTTTGTATTTCTTCTACAAGATTAGCAGTGCAATAAGGCTTAGATGTACTTCAAGCAGAATTTTTCTTTTCCAGTTGTCTTGATAAAACTCTCACCAATGAGCCTTCCTGAGGACTAGTCTCCCATAAGTCAAGTAAAAATGTCTATTTTCCAGTGGAAGTTAGAGTGATGATGGAGAAGTGAGCCTCCATGCTTCCAATTGCCCACTATTTTTATTTCCTTTCAATCAAGTGCACATGGTATTACAGATCTGCTGTTGCTGCACGTAGTAGCATATGAAATTATCAATGAAAGTCAATGAAATTATTCGAGATCTGTGCAACCTCACCCCATGCCATCAGCTTTCAAGGACTGTTCTCCCATTACCTTATCTTTTAAAACTTATAACTTACATCTGGATGTAGACTGAAATAGAAGTTAATGAGATCATATTGCTGTTGAGAAGCAGCAAAGACATGAACAATATTTAGCTCTTAGATTTTTTAAGAAGGATGTTTAACACAGAGTTGAAAAATTACTACTGACTTGAAATAAGCATTGCAGCTGCATAGAGGACATCAGAGAGATTCTATGACTAAGTGGAAGGAACATATCTATATAAATATGGATATATATATTTTTGAATAGAAATGTCAGTTTATTCATATGCTCAGTCACTGTTAGTGCCAAAGTAACCTGTCATCTGACAGAAAATTGCTTGTACTCGATACCAAGCTCAACCCAGCCAGTGGCTGTTGTTTTCAGAAACTGAGTTTGCTCAGTGTACATATTTTCCACCAACGAAATGCAATCATTTCAGCATTATTGCACCTGCATCATGTCACTGTGCATTATGAACTCTAGCTCAGCCCCACCTTCTGAAAACTGAAATAAAATGGAAAAGAAAAACAAAGCAAGAAAAAAACCAACACAAGCCAGAACCTACAACTTCTCTCCTTCAGTGAACATTTATTACAGTTTGAGTTGTGAATAATGCAGCTACCAAGCCCCAGCTACCTTATGCTCCAGGCTGGAGTCTTTAAACATCAGTGAAAAAGGCTTGATATGCTCTCTTCTCAATTTATCGCCACTCCGTAAGTCGATGGTGTGCTCTATTCGCTTGTTAATTTCCTCAGGCCCAGACTGGACATGCAAAGCTTGTGCAAGATGGTTTGGAAGCAGATTTATTGAATTTCTTGTTAGGGCAGCCAGAGTCTAGGGGAAAGCACATGCAAACAGAATAAACCTGCTGGTCCCCTTGGGTTAAAAATGCAATGTTTTAGTTCATGTTGCATTGCAAACCATTACAGCATTCCATGCAATTCATTCAATGAAATCTATAGAAGTGTAAAATAATAAGTCTGTTCCACTAAACACATACAGTACATTTAGGGGAGCACTTACATTTAGGGGAGCACTTTAATGCCTTCTTTTTTATAGACTAGGAGGTTTGTTGCTGCACTGAGAATTAGGACTATATTCCCCTTTTCAAACCTGATATTTAATTATTAAGGCATGCATGAGGAGAGTGCACACACCAAAATCACAGCAGGGTATCTGACTCAATGGTGTGTTTTAATAAATAAGAATGGAAGCCATGTTAAACAAAACCCACAAAACAGGAATAATGAAGTTTTTTCTTATCTTAAAGTTACTGGATGTGTATAGTTAAGGAACAGATCAGTTAGTCAGGAGTGAAGAAGGTGACATTTCTGATTACTTCAGCATGGGTTTTCAGATAATATGTTCTTCTTCACTACTGGTATATTTCAGCCAATCCAGATTACAGTTAGGCTATATGATTTCATTTAACTGTAATTCATATTATTATTTAAAATATTGTCTCAAATGCATTATTCCTTTGGTATTTCAATGACTAATCAAAGGAAAGAAATGAAAATACTTTTGCTTCACAAAGGAATTCTAGCAGAGATAGTACGAAGGGTGTTTCATCTTCAGCAAAGAGTTAGAGTTTGCTTCCATAAAGAGAATAACTCATTCCCATTTCATGGTGTCATTTCATGACACAAACCACAGTGAAGCAGCTCTTTTCCACTTGAATGGGAAAATAAACCCTACTACTGTAATATTCCCAAAGGTTAAGAAATGTTAATGAATGGAAAGGATGTAAAACTTCATACATCACAGCATGAGACTTTTCAGCATTATTATGGATAGGAAATAAAATTCTGCCTGAGAAAAGTTATTCCATAGGTCCTAACTGGAAAGATCTTCAGCTATATCTCCTACAGGGCGCTGTTGAAACAGGAGCTTAGGGTGTATTGTCATCCTGGAAAGCCAATTCTTTTGTACCATGACATTACATAGAGAAAATGCTATAGGGATGTTTCCCTTGTTCATATTCAAACCATACTCAACAAACATATTCTAATGAATCTTGGACAGCACATTAAAACACAGGAAGGATCTCAGGTACCCACTGCCAAAGCCCAACTGACAACTTCCCTTACAATCCTAAAATCAAGTCCATGGGCTCTGCAGTCAGCGATAGTATCTCATATTCCATCTTATTTTCGGTAATTTAAGATCGAAAAATACAGTATATTGGGATTGAAATCTTATCTCTATTTAGGTGAAAAGCAGTTTTCCTGTTTGTTTAGTAGAAAAGGGGCTTCAATAGAGAAGGCTGGGGAAGACGCTCTACTCAAATCCTCTCTTCTTCTGTCTAGCAAATCAGTATCATCAACATTAGGAGAAAAAAACACTATCAAAGAAACTTTCCTCACACTAAAGTTTCAGATATATCTGAATTCATATCTTGGCCTCGGAGAAAACAATCAAGCCAAGTGGATAAATGCTATATTACTACATGCTGTGACACTACTTTAGTTTAACTAGTCCTATCTCTTTTAAACTGAGCTCGGAAGAAAAGCTTTGATCAACTTTTGGTGGCTGCAAGGGCACAGTGTGTCTGAAGTCTCTGTTAAAGGATAATATCAGATGGTGGTGTGTAAATTGATTCCTCTGAATTAACCTTGTATTTCTACTTCTCTACTGGAAACGAGGGTGGAGAAAGTCCCTAATGTTTTTCATGGGCATTTTGTTTTATTTATAGGAGAAAAATAATCTCAGTTCATCCTAATAAGCTACTATATTTTGGTTAAAATTCTATTTTAACCTGTGATTGATATGAAGGCTTGTCTTCTTGCTGAGTGTATGAAGTGTTTTACAACTCATGGTAGATGAATATGATGCAATATCACCACTATGGCCATGGCGCCTGTAGTATTGGTGAAGAAATAGACTCTGAATTTGCATTTATATTCAGAATATAACAAGGAAATTCATATTTGTGTTTCATAGAGTTTTCTCCCTCACACATACTTTAGAAAACTGCTTCCCAGTATTTAGAAATAACAACAATGAAAAAATATGCAAATTATTGCTTCAAGAATATGTTCTAAGCACATTTTGTCTCTTATCCCCCTCTTTTCTCTGCATCTTTTAAGACTTCTTTATGCAAACACAAAGAAGTATGGATTCTTCCTATTATCTCTCCTACACTTTTGTGAGCAGCTCTATGGAAGACACAGTTGCGAATTCTACAGTGAGCTTTTGGAGTTTTCTGGTGCTGACAATAACCATTCATCATAAAGGAACAAACACAAGGTTCTCTTAAAAAAAAAAGCCTAGCCAAACTTGCATCTGAAACTGAAAGAAGGTGAATAAAAACAAACAAATAATAAAACTCCAGCTCTAGACGCATTTTATAGAGACTTTAAAAGGTAGCTTAGATTTTACTTCCTTCCTGCAAAGTTTTCCTGCAACAAGTCCAAGCATCCTGCTGTCAAAAAGAAGGGAAATTTTTAAACAGTGCCATTTAGAAAACCCTAGGAAGGTTTCAATTTTTTTTTTTTTCGTACTGCAAGCATCAGGTTTTGGAAGGAAATAGGAAAGGAAAAGGTCACACTCAAAAAGACAGACTGCAGGCAGGATTTTGTTCAAGAGGAAGACACCTAAATGAAGGTGTCTACATGTTTGGTGTCTACATGCTGGGTGTCTAAACTTCTGTTTCTTCCAATACACACTCCAGATGCTTCCAGTTGCCCAATCATATGTAGCTGTGGTCGGCTGAGATGCCTTAGGGAGCTGGGCAATTTTCAGGAGCCATGAGATGTGGCACAAGACACAGGGACACCACGTGCCACTGGTCGGTGGTGAGGACCAGCTGGGGTGTGCTAGGGTATCTCAGCATAGAAATAACAACAATAACAATGGGGTAGCTGCAAACAGGCAGGTGCCTTGGTTTTGAACTGAATTCCACGCTTTTGTTTAGACTTCTCTGTCATCTGGACAATCTTTTAGCATAATTTCTGTGCTCACTGTTAAGCCTCACTGCAACCACTACTAAGGTACACCTATAGAAGACGGACATTTTAATATGCTGTTTCTCCTAATTTGCATCCTGACAGGCCCATCAGTTGCCCCCAGCAGCACCCACAGTGACCATGTTATGCTTTCAGCTACTCCTTTTGTAAGGTACATGGAAGAAATCCAATTTTATCAGCTGTTAATTCACTCTAGAGGAGGAGGCCTTCACTCTCTTGATATAAAATAACTTCTGTCCAAATTTCTTTGCTTTAAGAAAGAAGTCCAGACACTAGTTTCGATAACAGAAGCCTCCGTCTGTATTGGGCATGTCTGGATTTCAGACAGGAACTTGCACCCTTGGCTTACCTCACGATCAGAGCAAGGGCACAGAGTGATAATTGGGCTGTAGGCAGTTGTAGCTTTTGATAATATCTGTGACTGAGTACATAAAAAGTGGTTATTTGTTCCTTACTCATATAAAAGCATCTACAATTCACTGATTTAAGCTGCCCATAGGACATGAGTTTGAGGTAATGAGTATGGATTGGAATAAATTAGGGTTTGGCATAAGAACTCACCAGAGACTTCTTTTTACATGCTTCCTAACATAACTAGAGTTAAAAGTAAGATACATGTGATCAGTTGCTCAGATTTTGTTGTAACTTACAAAAGAAGTCATTTAAATTCTGTTGGCAAATATTCAAACATGGAGAATGATTCATTGTTGGGTTGCTGCTACTAGGATTCTCGAAGCCTGCTGCTTACAGTGACCTTTAAGCTGCTTAATTAGTGTTATTAAATGCTTATTCTGTCCAAGACTGACACACCTCTGGAAAAAGCTACTATATCTTAGTATAATTTAAATCTATCATCTGAATTTTTTAGCAAAAATACATTATTTATGAGCAATACTGCCTATTGTCTCAACTGTAAATTAAAAATTACATAATAATTGAATCATACATGGAACGGCAGATTTTCAAAATCTTGTCTCCACCAAAAGGCTTATTGTAAAACTGTGTAATATAAAATTACAGCTTTTCCCAACACCATCCAAAATTCTTTTAAAAAAACAGTGAGAAACTATTCTAAAAGTAGATTGTTTATTGCCATAAGAAAAAAAAAAGTTTTAAAGCAACTGTTAAGCTATGCCTATTTCAATTATTTTCAAGGGCTTTTTACTAGTATTGGGCAGGAGTTGATCAATAATTGAATAAACCCACTAATCCTTTATTTCATTCATTGTCTTTACCAGCATCAAGGTCAGGTTTAGCTGAGAAAATGACCAACAAAATGGTAGCCTACTCTGCATAGATTTTTTTGGACTACAGAAATCGAAATGCCTTAAGGGGAAAGAAAAAGAAATAGAGAGAGATCAGAAGATATTCACAGCAGCATGCACCCTCTATTCCTGATGAAATGACAATATAGAGACAGGTCAACAAAGCACAGAGAATACTATAAGGCAGTGTACATGCAGATACACAGATGTACAGAACATATATAAAACAGGTGTTTATAAAACAACAGCAAAGTGTGCCATACTCCAATTCATTTTGAAGAGATGAAGACACTGCTGTGGGCTGGTTGATTGTGAAGTTTTATCACTTCTGAGCACATTTGTAAGAAGCAGAAGACGGTTGACAAAAGCAAGACCTCCACACAACAATGCTTAAGGTTCAACAGACAGTTCAGACAAGTAGGAATAAGGATGTGCAGCAGAAGAAAGGATATATCACGTCATTACAGATCCCTCAAAGAAAATGAAGGAAAACTTCAGCTGACCTTGCTTCATAAAGACTCATCAATCTTTCAAGTGCCATGAAGAGAGTGGAGTCTCAGGGCATTTTAACCTTTCCGTCTTTAATTCCTCTAAACAAGCATACTTCACAAAACAATTTTTTTTACCGTACAAAAAGTGTTGGTTCCCAGGTTGCTGGCAATCAGCCATGCAGTGCTTTTGGAAAATATCTGATCAGAAGCTGCTATTATCTCATACTTCTATTGAGCTACAGTTGTCTTTAGAGTTTAACTCATCTGCTAGTGAACCTTAATTATGTCTTAGAGTATGGGTTTTTAATACTTTTTGATTAAAAAGTGAAAAATGAACAACCTGATTTCACAAGGTGCTTTTTCTTTCCTTTCCTCATATATATCAATAAACTACTGTATGCTTTTTCCCCTGGCAAAATATCCTTTCCCTCCTCCCTTTAATTTGATGGCACTGCAGTGAAGCTATGCAATGAGATATACACTCTGACTAGAATGTTCCAGCTAGTTTAGAAATATTAGGTTTATTTTTAAGTACTTCCTCATGGAGTGGTTCAATTAAAACTAAGCCGTGCAGTATTTAATTTCAGTTGGGAAAAAGGAAAAAAAAAAACAATGAACCCAAAATCTCTGGTTCATTGGCATTTTCCCAGTTTGGGTACGTGATTTTTTCTGCCTTGAAACAATTTGTTCAATCCTCTGCTGTTACAGTACATGTTAGAATAAAGGTTAAAGATGAATTTGTCTCCTCTGAGGCCTCCATTATTGAAGTGCACTCAATCATGCATTCATACTCAATGACATTAGAGGAAGTTTGACTTACATTTTGTTTTCCCACTATGTTATCAAATGGAAGTTCAGGGCTCCAGGATCCTTCGGTAAACGTAGCTCCACTGTTTCTCCTGTCAGAGGAGCTGACAGCCTCTTTCACAATATCTTCAGGTAAAGTCAACAGACTCTCCTCAGGTTGTTTAATTAAATAAGTCTCAATGTTATGTTTCCTCAGGAATTCATTGCGCTCTTTGCCATGCCCTTCTTCAACTTTATAATCCCCATTCAGGCAGTCCAGAGTGGCTTTGGAGATGTGAATCCTCCTGCATAAGTGAAATAAGTAGTAGTAGATACTGATCGTGCTCTATTACACATAGGTTAGAGGAGGTTTTGAACTCTGCGTATTGTTTAACTTCATGGATAAACAGCAGGTTTTCTATTGCAAATGATGAAAATTAAATAGTGTGTTTAAAAACATGAGCTTTGTTTGTGGTCAAGTATTCTCAAGATATGTTTAAATCAATAAGATGTCATTAATGCACAAAGTCCTGTGACATGAAAAACACTTTGACATTCACACCTGAAACCTTTGCTCATAGTTCATAGTTTAACGGGAGACCTTCCTGAGTAAAATGCTATTCTGAGTGAAGGAAAATTGTACTTTAGGGAAATATGTTGAGAGAAAAATAAATGGTAGGCATTAGAGCAGGTTATGTGAAGGTCTTTAATTTCCTTCAGTTTCCTGAGGTAGCTTAGACATTTGAAATTGGTGGTCTGATTGCACCTGAAGCAGGGAAATAGGGGAACTCTGCAAAGGCAAGCAAGGTAATAATTTCTATTAAGACTAAGCAGTGAGTTCAATAAGCTTTGGCCGAAGTTGAATTTAAGAGATTACATACAAAAGAGCTCAAATTTTGTGACGGTATGATAGGAATTTGGTTATCTTCCAACTAAACTATTTTTAAGAAATGTTCAAGTTCCTACATGTAGGCTAAATTGCAGACACCTCTTGAACACATCAACATGGTCAGCCATGCTATACTGTACAATGCAGCATCATGAATGCAGTAAGAGTTGTTCATTAGGCATTTATCTAACCCAAGCAAATTGTTGTAGTGGCTCTTTAAACCAGCTAATTTTTTAAACTTTGGGTGTATGTCACTTTCTGAAAGACAGACTTGCATACAGATTCCTAAAATTCAGAGTGAGCTAAAATTCTTGATCCTTTCTTAATGACACATGCTGAGGTGCCTTTCTCAGGAACCACAATTTATCTCCCTACTGTGAAGGAAATGGTCCTTGCATAGCCCTTTGGGAACTTCCTTCTGGAACTCAAAGGATGCCAATAGAGAATTGAATTGCAAAATATTTTGATGGAACAAAGGACTGTAAGTGCATATATGATGTGTATGCATTGCCAGAAAATAAAGTGCTAGTTGCATTTAAGCAGTGTGTAGTGCCCAGGAGTATCAGAACCTGGCACAAACTGTCTATGTGAAGCATTACATATCAGCATCGAATTAAAAGATCAAAAATATGTATCCCAGCCATTTTTTAAGCTGTCTCAGCTTCCCTGCTTTTTCCCAGGTTTTGTACAACTTTCTCCTTCTGAAGTCATGCCGGTATAATGATCACAGAGATTAGTAGTATTTTTGTAGTCAAAAATCAGTAAAACTCAGGGTGAAACCCAGTAAAAATGTTTCTCAAATAGAAGCAATTTTGGCCTGGACTTAAACAGCAAAGCATGTGACCTCTCAGAAAGATGATGCATTTCCTAGCTCTAAGAAATCCAAATAGGCTAAAGTGATTTAAGTAAAGTACTAACCTAAAACTAAAGAAAAAAAGAAAAAGAAAGAGAAAGTGATACACCAGTTGCCAGGGTGACTATCTCTGTGTTTAGATTCAATGAGTATAATTTGGGAAGGTTGTGTAATAAAGCCCTGAAATATGGATTTTGTGATGGATATGATAACAGCTTTAAGCAGAGTATGGTGATAGCTATTAATGTAATATCCTTAAATCGACCAAATATTAATAAATAGTTGGCAGATTAAAAGTATTTTCTGGCTTCACCTTTTGTACTGCTTGCTTAAAAACTTAAAATGTGTACCTTTTAATTTCATACAAATACAGTACCTTGGGGATCTGAGTATTTAAACCAAAAATGTGTTGCCTGACCTACTGTTGGAAGCATATCAGGCCCACAGTGTTAGATGATACCTGTCATTGAGACATCATTGAAAATGAATTATTACCTAGGTTTTATGCAATTCAGTACTGGAGAATAATACCTACATGCACTAAGTAGAGACTGTTGGAAAATGGGATCACGGCAGAAGAGTGTCACTGAAATAATACTGTAGGATCTTACATGGTTTCCCTCTCAGGTGTTGTGGACACATTTTTTGCTCTCAGAAAACCAGAAATCACCATTTTTTTCTCAGTGCTTCTAATTGCCTTTTCTCATGGCAGCTGGGCCGTTGGTGTGCTCCTTCTGTCAGGTGCAATCTCTCCCTCCATCACCCATGCTCATGGGGCCTCAGGGGGATGTGCAGGCATCGAGGGGAAGAGCTGAGCCCCTTCTTTGCTGCTCTCAGACTGGGTGAAAGGATGCTCCTCATCCTCAGCTGCCTCCCTCCACTATGCCCTCAGGAAAATGCTGCAGTTCATCTTTGCTCTTGTTTCACACTGTGTGAACAGCACTGCTCACGCCAGGGCAGCTTTCCTGAGGAAGCTGCTCTGGGAATGGGAATGACCTCGGTGTTACAAGTGGGGGGATTTGAATGCTGGTGGCAGGGAGAAGCAAGGAGAGGCCAAAATGGACTTAACTGCTCTATTAAATCTGCTCTGCACACTAGGAAACTCTGATGTAAATCACTATTCTGAGGGACTTGGTTCATTGCTGTCACATACAGGCTTTGTTCTGCTGGCACAATGATATCCAGGAAATCACTCTGCTCTGACAGACGAAAACCTGCCAGGCATTTTATCTACAGCAAGGCTGTGCATTTTCTGGGTTGTTCTGCATGACTAGTAGCTGTACAACTTGCACACATTAACAGCAATAGACCCTGCTTTTTGCAGGTGTGGATCGTGAAACTTAGATGATCAATTTGCTCATATTAACAAAGCATCATCTTAGTTGTCTGGGGCTATCATGTGGATTAAGCAGCAGGCAATGAAATTTTTTTCTGAACATGGGTGACATATGCAGAGTACAGAAGTCGTTCTCAGAGCATGCAGAGTTTCATTTTCTGCTAATTCCAAGAATACATATTAGAATAAAGGTTTGCTATGTAGAACTGTGGAAGGGGACTGCATTTGCAATATATGAAGCAAATTTCCTTCCAACTTCCTGGGAACATGACAGCTCTGACAGATCCTGGTGTGTGTGTAGGGAGTACAGCACATGACTCCGTTTTGATGACTTAAAATCTCTGTCACTCAAGGTGACAGCACCACTCAGACTTTTTTCCACATAAAGATGTCTGCTGCTGTTTCTTCTAAATCCCATGGCTAAAAATGGAATTGTATAGGTGATCTTTTCTACATCTTTTGTCAATGGAAGGTGGAACTGAAAGTGAACAGAAGATTCCTGCAATCACTACTGTTGATTCAAATTTAGGATTTGCAGCTTCCAAACTAGCATGATATATAAGCCATATCAGGCAGAAATAACATTCAACTTTCAGGTGAATCAGCCGCATCAGATACTTAGACACATTAAAAAAAACTAGGCAGCTTAATGGAAAACCATACATTTTCACATATAGACGGGCTGAGATAAATATCTCAAAACATCTACTGAAGCATCAAATTATTTAAAAGACTTCCTAGGGAGCCTGCTGTTCATAACAACTTGTTATCAGCATATTGACCCATGAACACATAACTCTTCCCACATTTTGTGCATCATGAAATAAAAGAAATTATAGCTTTGTACCTCATAATAGCATTTGAATGAAAAAGGTGAGAGAATGAAGCCTGGAAAATCTCATGAATTGTCAACACCTAACTGGGAAATTTGGGCTGCCTCTGAGGACTATATGGGCTGAAAAAAAAAATTGATCTTTTTCAGAAAATCAAGGCTGACAAAGAAAAATAAATATTTTTGTCTTGTCTTTTCAAATGGCTCTGCAAGATGACCATTTCTACCCTTTTTGACTATAGCCTCACTAATCCTTGCCAACTGCAAAATAGCAAAAACAAAGGTCATAGCTGATGAAATAACGTAAGACAGTTGATCTGTTGGCAAGGTTAACAGTATAATGTGCTGGAAGTGTTTTCTGACTGTGGGAAATACACATTGCCTTACCCAGGAATTCCTCCTGACTCGAGTTTGTTTGCAATATCCACGTCCCATGACCAGACATCAAACTGCCACTTCCGCAGGCCCAGCACTCCGCACAGAACCGACCCGGAATGAATCCCTATTCTCATGTCAATGTCATGCTTCGTTCTTGATCTGACATATCTGTTAAACGAAACACACAAAGAAAGAAAACAGACCAGACTTATGGAAATATATGCTGCACTTTTCCATATCTTTTTGAAAAGGGTATGATGTAAAATACGATGTCAATTAGCTGTAAAGTGCAGTCTAGCCTGTAAAATGAAGAGAGAACTTTCTAAGTATCACAGGTACAGGTAGTGATAAAATTACTCTAAAAGCCAGGTTATCATTAAGTACTTAATTTCATGCATGGCTCAGTGACACACTGATTATTCCAATCAAATGGAAAGAGAAAGAGAGAGGAAAAGGTGTCTGAGTGAAAGTATTTTGTTGTACTTATTGAGTGCTTTAGCTAGGAGTTATAAAAGATAGTTCAGGAACAGTATGGAACTGTTGGAACAGTATGGAACAATCAGGAACTGCATGGACAGTTCAGAAACAGGAACTATTTTCATCAAACCTGTGTATTCTTTTACATTCTACTGCATTTTTTGAATAATTTTAAATTTTTCAAAAACGTTATTTTATCGACTGGGATTTTCCAGAGTTACTTTCTGTCAAATGATTAATTTTTTTCATTAGATGCGGCCAGAACACCATTTGCTCTGTTATGACAACCATGTGAGTTTAAAATCAGTTTTCTCCATTCTCTGTAATGATGAAGACCATTTCACCTCTCAAAAATAAACACATATGAGCATATTTGTTAAGAGAGTGCTTTTCCAGTTCCGTTTGTGTGACAATGACTGCTTGCACCAGAAATAGTATTAGAGCTTGTGTTCATTAATCTTTAAATTGTGTGCTCAGGATAGGAAAAGCACATTGTTGCTGCTGGTCTACAAACCTGCTGTGTCTCTGTAAAGGGCCTCAGCTCTACAGTCACTGAAGTCAATAGAAGCACAGCAAGATCACACCACAGAGCAGGCGAAGAATAAACAGCTCTATTTCACAACTCTGAAGTTAACTACTGTTGCCTCAGATGCCTCAGTAATGACCTTGACAGATCCTCTCTAGAGGCGAAAAGGGTTAATCGCTCGCTGTATTCAATACTTGAGCTTGCATTGTTGCAACAGGGTATCAGCTCAGTTTGTAAGGGGGAAAAAAAGAGTTCTAAAATGGAGAGAAACTAGTTGTATAAAACTGTGACAAATTGAAAATATGAAATTAATCTTTATTTCCCTTTCCTGCATTTTATGAAAACTTGGAGGAAAGCAGGCATATGATAAGTCTCAGTGCAGCAGTTTGCCTACAAGACCTGTTTATCACATCAGGAAGACAACATAATTCAGATATCTAAGAGAAAGAGATTTTAAATAGTTAATCATATAATAAAAAAGAAGCTTTGAGAATGGATTTATCTGTGCTCTAACACTTAAGAGTTTATAGCTTTCATTCACAGATTTCTTCATTGCTTTTCGAGCAAGAAGGCTTGAAACATCAAAATTAAACAAACAATCACCTGCCCCTGGAAGATGGGATATGCATCAACTCCTCAACACTGAAGTACTTTAAGTGCTGTGAGAGCAGATAATAGAAATGAGACCACTGTGATTTTAATCTATTTTGAATAATTTTTATATGCTACAAAAATATCTAAACTGACACTCATAACTGTCAGAGGAATTGTCACACGGCTCCTCAGGATTGTTTCCCCAGTCTGCCTTTTTCTTTTGTTCAGATAATTATTTCTCATTTTACGTCTGATTTCCTTATCTGGAAATAAAAGATAATTGTATCTGGAAGAATAATTGAGCAAAAAGCTTTTTATTAAAAAATGCACTCAATAAGAGGACCTTGAGTTTAATAAAATGTTTTATTGACCTATATTTATGTGATCTTTCTCTATACATATATAGACGCACATGCTATTTTTCCAATTTTCATTTCCATTTGACCAGCTGTCATGTCCTGTGGCAAGCAGCTGAAGGCTTTAGGTTTGTCTAGTTTACAGAAGAGGGGGCTGAGGTGTGACCTGGTTGCTCTCTAACAGCTTTCTGAGGAGAGGAAGAGGAGAGGTAGGTGCTGAGCTGTTCTCCCCAGGTTCCAGTGACAAGATGCATGGGAATAACTCTAAGCTACATCAGTGAAGGTTCAGCTTGGACATTAGGGAGCATTTCTTTACCAAGACTGTGGCCAAACAATGAAACAGGCTCCCTGGAGAGGTGGTTGATGATGATGATCAACCATGATCAAGAGGCATTTGGACAATGCCCTTAACATGCTTTAACTTTTGGTGACACTTGAATTGGCAGGCAGTTGGACTGAATGGTCGCTGTAGGCCCCTTCCAACTGAAATAGTTTATTATTCTATTCTATTCTATTCTATTCTATTCTATTCTATTCTATTCTATTCTATTCTATTCTAAATTTTAAATACTGTAAATTGTGGTTTTGTATTTGTAGCTGATATGAGAATTAACATACACAGGTGTCACTGGAGAGACCAGGTACAAATGATGGTGCAACTGAGCAATTGTGCTCCTCTGTTTCCTGAGTGTTCACTAAAGATTGGTGGATTTAACTTTTCCTTTGTGATAAAAATGTGCTGATGGCCTGGGAAGGCTTTGGCATCCTCAGTCAGCCACATAGAACTTCTGCATTTGTCCAAAACCTCACAGAGCTGTGCTGTCCACACCACCTCATGCAGTGTGCTGGAGGCACTAATCAAGGTCCTATCCCCCTTGCCTTATCTGTTGTCTTTCACAGTCTCCCAGCAACCCTTTATGTGCTGCTCAGGTGATATTTGATCTCAGCTCTTCATCAGCAGAGTGGATTTGGCTTCCTGCCCACACCCTTTGGCTGAGGGACATTCTGTTTCTCCGTCTGCTGCAGTGCTGGTGCACATGCAGGGCTCTGTCTTTGCATCCTGCTCTTGTCACGCACAGCAATGTGCTCCTCTGTTGATAGGTGAGAAGGTAATTGCAGGAGGGGACCTGATTGCATGATGTCACAGACAGTCTGACATATATTCAAACAGCCCTGTCCAGGACATGAATCAAAGCACAAAAGTGATCTAGTCTCATTCAAATTATTATTTGCAATACAAGATTGAAAGCAGAAGTGTTGAGAACCTTCTGTGGAAACATTAGTTTTCACAAAATTTTGGTTGTAAGGTATTAAATTGAACAAAGGAAAAAAATGGTTTAATTTATTTACAAATTTCTTGGCAAAGACTAAAACATCTAAAAGTGAGGTGATTTGTTCTATGTAAAAAGCCATGGAATTACAATTACTCTTTTCCTTTAAAATTGTGAGTAAGGCAGGATGAAAAAGATTTCTGAATTACGTAAAGAAGGGGACTTAATCATGGTGAAATCCAACTTCCTAGCAGCCAGACTACCACATACTTTAGGAGGTCTTGTTTATATACAGGTATAGGAAAAACAAAGCCTGAGGTAACAAAGACTGGATCACCTTCACCAATAGTGGTAGTTCTAACTTATTCAGAAAAAGACTTCTCTTAAATAATAGCATGTACGAGATAAAAATGTAGAGATAAAAAAATTAAGAGTCCATTTTGCATAAGCTCAGGTGTTCCACATCTTTTAATTCTTCTCTCTCTTAAATTTATTCAACTATCAGTGAAGCTTCTAATTAGAAAATTCATTTTCTTCAACTACTTTACAGGCTCTCTGCAGATACATTGACAAAGTGCATTCACGAAGATGCATTATTGATGATCTATAAAGCAGCCCTCTTTACCTCACAAGTGCTTTGATATTCTTATCCCGGATGAGGTAACTGTGACTGATGCTATTCTTGTCATTCATCTCATTTCAGTCTAGCCAGAGATGAAACATGCAATGATTTTAATTGGATCTTGGCATTTCCTTCGGGTCAGCATTCCTTGATGGGTATTTGATTTTTGTGGTGTTAATTGAAACCTTTCCTATTTGCATGAAGAAGGTGAGTTAAAGTCAGAAATTTGCTTTTCAACCTTTTCTGTAGCTGTCAAAAATCTGAATGCCCTGGAATTCAGGCCTTACAGATTGAGAGTGACACACTGGCTGCTTCTATGCTGACCAGTTCAACTGTGCAAGGTTCTTTCTACACTTTGAGATACTTAAAACAACCCCAGAATGTTTTTTTCATTCTCAATAAGCCCTCCCACAAATTGTTCCCAGGTTCAACAGTTTGCATGTGATGAAGACCATTTCTAGTAGGTCATTTGAGTGCAACTCCCTGGTTTTGGAAGCAAAAAGACTTCAGGAGGATGGAGCTGGCCAGTCTGTTTCACTTTTTCTTAGTGACAGCTAAAATTCTCTGGGGTTGTTCAGTTTACCCATCAAGACATAGTCATTATCATCCTCATGCAGGTGAATTAGGAAATTTTATGTATTCTGGTTGAAGTAAGAGTCTCAGCTGACTCTGCTGAGAGCAGAAGGATGGACAAGTGATCTCCTGGTGTCTTCTGCTACCTGAACTGTCCTTTGATTGTAAGATTCAGTTACATAGAGAACGTTTTGGTTGGACTCAACAGAATTATGGAATTTTCCTAAAGGAATGCAAATGTTTTTTGGTGCTGACATGAGAGCATAGTAGATGAAGTGAGGTAAGTGACCTTTTCAGTGTGACTCTGGGAACTGTCATGCTTGTGATAACCATTATTTTAAAAAAGCTAGGTAACAGGATACAGTAAACTACTGAACAGTTTGAATAATACAGCACAGGTAATGTGACTTATGAGATGTAACACTTTGTAGATGACCTTTACACAGGTTAAATTTATAATTTAACATAGATATTTTCCCAAGGATCCCATTTAAAATAGAACCAGCATGAGTTTACCTTGGAGTTAGAACTGAAATCTAATGTCAGCAGAAACTATTATCTGGAGAAGTTTCATACTGTCAGACCTATCACTAACATAACTGACTTGCTCTGAGTTCAGACAGATACTGTAGCCACATGGGCACAGTTAATACTGCTACATTCCTGTTTCTTATGTCAATGTTCTCTGAGAGGCAGGAAGATAATATAGTACAAGAAACTATGCACAATATTATTAGAAGTCTGCTTTTTCATTTGAAAATTGTATTGTAAAAAATCTATATAATTATATACATACATATATATATGTGTATATCTATATACACTCCTATACCATTTTTCCAGCATGGCCTTGATTGCATTTGGTGGTGCATTCAGAGGAAAGAGGTCTCAGAAGTACATGAACCCATTCATCTCTACCTGGTTTAATTCATATCATCATCCAACAGCAAAAACAGGGAAAAACAAACTGTCCTGGTGCTCTGTTCATCCAGTCAGTGGCTCAAATGGACATGTGGAGGTGACAGTATTATCAATATACAGTGTGAAACCTAATCAATCTTAAAAGTGTCTAAAAAGTACTGGCTGAACTTGTGAATATGTCACAATATCCCTTTCTACCACCCCATGGAAATGAAGGTAAGCCTTAGTTTTCGGGTTTGTGACAACATTCTCTCTTCTGTGAATCAGCTCATTGCACCATAGGCAGAGCCTTGTACATCATAGGAGAAAAAATCTGTGGAAGGAATCCAGAACTGGATGAATGATATTATTATATAAGTATATAGTTAAATAATTTATTAATAATGGACTATGAAAGCAATCCCTGGCTCTTTTACTGCTTGAGTAACTTCTTTAACAAGCATTGATCACTTCGTTATTTTTGTTAATATTCAGCAGATGATGTTAAAAGTAGTTTTTTCATGGTAAAAGCAGGAAACCTGCCAGGGCAATCAGGTATTTTTGGTTGTGGGTTTTTTTTGTTTTCCTTTTTTTTCCGCTCTCTCATGAGTTTGCCTTAATATTAGTACTTAATTATAGACTTTTAATGAAGACAAGCTGTTATCTAATTTCTGGAGTCTAGCCTATATTGCATGCTGGGACCATTTATTCTGTCATAATAGTTACTCTTTCAGATGGTATTTTAGTGGGAAATGATCCAACAAATGAAACGACTCAGGACTCCTTGATTTACTAAACAAATACACCAGCACAAAGGTTTGGTTGAATTTCCACTGTTATATATAGTGTGCCATTTCCATCACTACACCATGAAAGTGAGTCCTTGAGGAGCTGAGTCTCACACAATCTCCCTTTGCCTCTCCTCCCAGTCACAGAGATTTTAGGAATAAGCACATTCAAGAAGGTGATGTTTTCCCTGACACCCACTTAGCTTGGGTGATAATTGTTAAAATGAAACATTATCATCTGATGACGAAACATTCCACTGGTATCCCGTTTCCATCAACAGTCAGTACAGACAGGCACTGATACAATAAAATTAAACACAATGAGAGTTATGCTGCATGTGAAAAGATATGGAAACCAGCTGAATAAAAGAACTCCTCATGAAGTGCTTGTCCTTTTTACTCTAATTCATATCTCCAGCTGCAGCTAAACAGAATTTACAGGTCCTTGGGTTTTGCAGCATAGACAGAGTTAGGATTTTTTCTGATGCCCAAATGTGGTGGAGCAAAACTGCCCTACTTTGAAGTAAGTATCAGATTACATGAAACCTTCCTGTGGTTAAAAGTTACCCATCAATTGTTCTCAACAGTTAAGAGAGTGAAGAACAAGAAGACAGTTTGGAATAACAATAATAGCACTTCTTTTATGATATTTTTAACAAGGCATGGTGATACAAAAAAAATTACAGAGGAAATAATGATCTTTCTTGGATTATTTTGTGGAGCTCTGAACAGTTCCTTTCACCTGCAAAGAGAGTAGTGGAGCAGCAAGACTCAAGCTTAAAATCAAGTTGAAAAGCCTCAATTAACAATAAATTAACAATTCAGCTGTATGGATATGAAAACACTTAGAAGTCCCTTGTGAGAAAATCTCTCCATATAGATTTATTTTACATGTTGTGTAATGAATGGATTTGACAGTCTTGTTCTATTCCCTTTGACCATGCAGTCATCAAGGACAATAGAAGGAATATTCAGCAATTGTTTTCTGAGATTATAGGGGGTTTTTGGGTTCTGCCTTACTAGAAGGATTGTACTGGTTGGTGCAACGTTACCAACCACCTGTTGTCAGTGGAGAGAAATGCTTGCCTGTATAACTTCAATGCAGCTGTCAAATCTGAATGATGGTTTCTTATACCATGAATCATCTCCCTATTATTTTAGAAATAAAAAATATTTATTTTTTGAAATCTTTGGATGAAGATAAAAAATTTTCTAATCATCAAAATGTCATTTCCATCATGTTTTAAATGTGGTAAAATTCTATGGGGACCAATGTGATGAAAAACTCACTTTTCTAAAGAGGGAATTTTTTCATCTTAACTGTGAGAGATATCTGCTTCTTTAATTCTAATTAATAGACTGTAGATAACTCCAAATTCTCTCAGAAATGTGGGCAGAAATATTTGTAATATTCCATGGCAGGATTGGTCCTCCCTGTCAACTGCATAAACACACATTAAGATAAGCAACATAAGGCTCCTATACTCTGAACAGAAAAGCCTGGGGGAAGAATCATCCTCATTGCATGGACAGAAAATCAGATACTGGGATTATCAAATAAATTGGAGGTAATCTGAACTGAATTAGTCTGCGATGGATGACCCAAGTCCTGATGGACTTTGGTGTCATGGCTTCAACTGACAGTAGCTGCCATTTAAGATACTAAGAACAGAGTGCCATTTCTACTGGATTACTGCCTTCAAGACCCTGTTCATAGAAGGGCACGGGATGTTCCAGACTTCCATATGTGTAAGGAGATGGAGAGAAATTTACTCTCTTAGAAGAAAAAGGACTTACAATGGGTTGGCTGCAGGTGGTGTTACCAAGGAAATGCAAAAGATTTGATGTGTGCACCCAAAAAAATTTAACAATGCTAGTAGATTTTTTTTCATTTCTGCATTCTCTAATTCATGTTTCACTTTCACTGTGGGGATTCCAGAAGCAAAATATTGATTACTTTGTTCAACATTTAGCCTGTGATAATTGAATCCAGCCTTCTTAGATATCACTGTTGCATAATCATTATTCAGTTACATTTTCCATTAATTAATTTTAGTCAAATTCTTTCTCTATTAAGAGCTCAGTAATGCAGCTGCAGTGTGCATTAACTGACTGATGTATGTCATGAGACAGACCCAGATAAAAGGGGCAAAGAGGTCTGGAAAAGAAGCAGACAGAGATTGGACAGCAAAATATCCAGGGAAAGAGGAGAATGCTCATGTTAGGCAACACTGTTTTAGGGAAGACAGCAACAACAAAAGGATTTGGATATGAGAAACTCAGTAATTTTGTATTGATACATCAGTAAAAACCCATAAGTATCAAAAAGATGGACAAAACCTCTCTTAGACTATTAGATGTCAGCCAGTGTCATGGTAACTCACTGGACAAGCTCTACCCACAGGCTGCTGAAACTTGATTATTATTAATTGTAACTGCATCAAACTACAATAATCTATCAGCAACGTAATTACATTTACATGATGGGAACACATTCCTTCATCAAAACACTTCCAGCGCTTGTGGATTTAAGCAACAACCTAATTTAGCAGGTAAAATTAGTTCATCTGGCAAATCTCAGTACTTATGAGTTTGTCTGTGAGCTAGTTTCCAAGCTAAAGGATAGCCAAAGCTGTCTATTTTGTGTTTAAACTGTTATTTAATTTTATTAAAGGGATTATAGGAAGCAATTCAGACTCCTCTTCTTCCATCTCCTCTTGAAAATGACAACAGTACAAAGTGAGAACTGCCAAGAACTGTGAAATCTCTCAGTTGTACACACAGCTATTGTGTTACATCTCCGCAGTAGCACAGGTTAATAAAATCATTTTAGTAACCATTCCCATGCATTACATGGATCAAAAAAGTCCTGTTCTTTTCACAGTGATAATGCTGAGATTTCAGAACCAACATAAGAATTACTTGTCTAGTAATAGCATTCTCTGGTAAGAAGTTCAGGACAGTGGCAGAAACAATGAATCGGGGGAAAAAAAGGCATTACCTGATAGTTTTGATCATGCTGAGCCCCATTTCAACACAGCAGTGTGCATGGTCCTGGCGAGGTTCTGGGAGCCCTGACACACAGTAGTAACAATCCCCCAGGATCTTTATTCTGAGACAGTGATGTTCCTATACACAAATGTATCAAAGAGAAAGAAAATATTTGCATTATTTTTTCATAATTTTAAGGTGAAAGTAAAAATGGTTGAAAAATTACTGTAAAAAAAAACCCAAAAACAACCAACCCCCCACTGTGTTTCTGGATGTTTCCTTTTTGACATTAGTACAATTGTAATTTATATCACTTTTGAAATAAAGTACCTTTACATTTGCAGCAAAAAAGGGTATAGTGATTTTTCTTTTACGGTAATCAGAGACATCCTTGCTGATGGGAAGAAAGATTTCATCAGAGCTACGTGGAACATAGGCCAAGGATTCAGAAACACCAGCTGAGATAATGAATAACCCAATTTAGGCTATGTTCCTCCAGGGCATCCTTTCCTGCCCCATTTTTACACTGGAAATAAATGAAAAACCTCTTTACTCCCACTGGTAATCCCTTCCCACCTAAAGTTTCCACAGCCACACTCAAGTATTCCCAACAGCTATAGGAAATGATCAAGCATCTGCATGTCAAGGATGTCAAAGAAGGCATCTCGCATCAGGCTCATGCTGGGGAGGAATGATGTTTGTTTGGCATCCAGCTAGAGACATCCTTTACCCTAAGAGCAAATAGTGAATTTAATTTCTGAAATACATATTAACAGTATAATTACCTACTGTAACAGAATATTATTTTGTGTCTTGATCATTATTTTAGAAGATCCTTTTCTTGTGAGCAGAAATACCTGAGTTGCTGAAACTTTTGCAGTTCCCAGCCCAGCATGTGAGACCAAGATTACCTGTAAATTTGCCCCATGTATTCTGCTGGTTGGGCCCTCACAGGAGGCAATCAGTGCACAGGAACAGAGAACATTACAACTTATGTCAAGGAGGTGTTGTTATGATGGAGAGTCATAGAAATACTGAGTGTAGTATTAATAATCAATCAGTAAAGGCTCCAGTAACAAACCACTAAAAAGAAAAAATTAAGTAGGATCTAGGAGCAAATGTGAATGCTGATTCTCCCAGGAATTGAATATGGGTCCCATTAAAAGTTTTGCTTAGGAAGAATGAAGCTTTGTAGTCAATGTCAGACAAACCTTTCACAATCCTGGAGTGGCACAAGGAACCTAGACACTTGTACCCAAAGATTTTTGTGAAGTCAGCTGAAGCCTTTAGCATGCCAGTGAGGGTAAAATCTGCTCTGGGCACGTGGCCAAAGTAAGCTGATTCCCCCTGAAATCTCCTTAAACCATCAGTAGGAACTGACTGTGTTTGAAGCTTTGGTTTAAGTCTCCAGCTAATTCCAGTACTGCCTTTCAGAGAGCAATGCCTTGCTATCCAAGTTTCACACAAAATTCCAGACCAAACTCAGGCTTCTAAAATTCTTCAAAATTCGTATGTAACTCTTCTCTTTCCTCACTCCCTTCTTTTCAGCTCCTCTTCAGACCCACACAAGAACAGTGGGCATTTCTTATATGGTTTCAAATGAAAGTGTACATCCTAAACCAGTCCAAAACAACCTTTTTTTTACACAGTTTCCCCATCAATGGAAAGAATTAGAGATTTGACTTTGCCACACTTTCCACCTGTTTTTACTATAGGGTGACACTCTGAAACATAAAAGTTAATTGACAGGTACATAGGACTCAATGGCACAAATCAGTGCATGTCAAACAGTAAGTGGGCTTCCTTAAAGTTCTCTCTGTGATCCTTGTTTAGACAAAATGCAAAGAGATGAAGATATAAACCACAGGTTCTAGAGTTCTTTGGCTTTTCTAAGGGTCCCATTCAATTGATTCTTACTCTAAGTGATGTTTGCTTTTACATCTACAAAGTAAAAGGATCATGTATAATGTCATGTTGGTTTGACTGACGTGGAATAAATCAAAAGGCAGCACTTTAACTCTTCAGAGCCACTACAAATACTTCACAAATAATAATCTAATAGTAGAACAGAGGGGAAAAAAAAAAAGGGAAAACCAGTTGATTTCTAGGAAAGAAAGAAAGAATGGAAGAAAGGAAAGAAGAAAGATATATCTCAAGTATTACTATATTTTAGTTTTTTAATTGCATTTTTACTTTCAACATTTATTATACCTCTCTGATGATATGGAAAACCCCTATCAAGTGAGAATTTCAGCACAGTTAAAGACCATAGTCTACAACAGGACAAGACTGTTGTCTGGTTCATAATGCCTTACTTAAACTGGTTAAGTGCTGATTCCAGTTAATTCAGATGAGACTTACATCACCTTGCTCTAAGTCTGAAATTCAGAACAAAGCAGATGACTTCAGAGGGGTGTGATTTTCATAACAAGAATCTCAGTGCATGACAAGGCCTGCTAATGAGAGTCTGTTATATGCAAATGTGAGTGCCTGTGTATGACACAGGAAATCCATTCAACTAGTTGTGAATGTTTTCTTTTTCTTGTAATGTGATGTCACCTGACTCATTTGCCAAAGCTCAGGAAATCATCTACGGAGTGCGATATCCAAATGGAGATGACTGTGTCAGGTGTCCCCATGCCAGCTAGCAGTGGAGCTTGCCATTGCAGCCCAAGGAGAGCCAGGCAACGCAGTCAGGGGGGCCTGGGGACAAACTCAGCTCGCAGCTAAAGCAGTTGGCTGGGCTTCGGTTCAGCTGTCTGTACCTACACTCACCATGTATCTGTAAGACACCTGGGTGTGTGAGACACCCACATAGGACCAACAAACATGACATAAGATTTACGTCCTGTGGAACGTTACAAGGGTCAGGCAAGGTGTCTCCACTGGCACAAGAAGCCACAGGGAGCTTTTAAATGACTCCTTGTCTTCCTATATTTTTTCCTGCCGATCAAATTATCATGACTGTTAAATGTGATCTGTGTTACAGCCTGACTACATTGCTTTTACATTTTTTATTCTTCCCTAATTATTCCCATCATACTAATTTCAAAAGCAAACTGTGGGCTTTTTATCACCGGAAATATTTCATCTAGAGGAAGATAATTCAACAAATCTCAGGAAGGACAGAGGGGTAATGGTATCTGCCTTTGGCAGAGGAGAACTGCCTGGTCTCATGAGATTCCCTCAGATAACTCAGTAGTTTAATCACATCTACAGTTTAGACTGGAGGCTTTGTCAGACTGGTTGTATGAGAGCATTAAGGTTAGACTCATGAATAATGTGGGCAGCCATGCTCCAGTTTTAAATCAGAGACTGAGTTTTGTAAGGGTCTGCCTACTTTTCAGTGGTATAAAATGGTATTAGTAGCAATCAAGATTTTCCTCACACTGTAGAGCTCAAGCCCACTTCCTAAAATCATCTTATTGCAATGGTATGTAAGAGTGGCAAGTTGATATTAAATGAAAATGAATGAAAAATCTAAATATGTATGAAGAAACTGTAAATTGAGTAAATTATTTAAATCAGAGAAAATTGTCATACAAGAACTTTGATACAGGAAATATTTTTCACCACAGTGTTAAATCCTTACACTGTCGTGAGGCTATCATCATCTCCTCTTTAATTTATTCTATTCCTCTTTCCTTTTTCATATGCAATTTTTGAAGTTGTCCTTGGACATGTAAATGACAGCTGATATTATACAGACATTCACATCAGTATCCATCAGCCTCACACGCCTTCCAATACTCATTCATTAATAGCATTAACTGAAGGGATCGATTAAATTCACAGCATGTCACAAATAGGGGCTCTTTTCTCCCATTATTTGCAGCTTTTCATTTGCTGCAAGTGGAAGATTAAGGGGCCTGATTCTGCCAAGGTCAATTTAAATCACAATTTTTGCCTGAGGATATTGAGCAGACTCAAACACCCAACTATTTTTAATAATAATTCTAGATTAATTCAGTAGCAATTGACAAGAAGCCTTTTTCCAATTCACCTAAATCCAGAGAAAAAGAAAATACGCAGATTTTTCATAAATAATTACCTCGTATGTGGTGAATGATTTATGTTTGAGCTTATTAAATATACCCTTAGTGACTGGAAATGAAGCAAAGCAAATTGGCATAAGGTGGAGCTGCAGAAACTAGTCGCTCAAATATCAAGTTACTGAAAGACAAAGTCATAGACTTCATTAATATTTCTTGTTTCCTTGGGCTAAATTTCTGACAAGGGGAAAAAAGTGATTTTGTTTTATAAGCTACGCCACTTTTTCAATTCTGCCTGTGGTGAATTAATCATTTCACCTAGTTTTGAAGGGAACCCCATAGGCTAGCAAACAGACCACCGAAAAGCCAAATTTTTTTTCAATTTTCATAATTTCAAGTTAAAGTTTAGAACATTGGGGATGAAGAATTACTTCAACTGAGCTACAGAACAAAGAGAAGTCATACATGTAAGTCTTCCTTTAAAAGGCAGTGAGAGGAGGCAGGGACTTGGCCTTTGTGTACAATAGCTCAGTTCCTGAAACATGTGCCAAAGGTAGAGGAAACCTGGATAAACCTCATTTCTCGGCATGAATGGGGTCTAGGCCAAAGCTCTTAATCAGCAGTCTGTTTTAGGGTGGGTTGGTGTGAGAGGTCCGTCCAGATTTCTTCTATTGCAGCTCTGTCACTTTGGAAAAGAGAGCTGGGACCTTGAGAGAGCCAGATGGAGGGGAGTTCTTAAGCCTGGTCATATAGGCAAAAAGGAGGACCAGCTATGGGACACAGTTACAAGGATTGTTTCTAATTTTTATACATAAATTTTTATTTTTTTAGAGAAAAATGTGGCGGTCTTTCAATTGCCTGAACTAGGGAATACATAAATATGGCCCTATATTAAACACTTTCTACATATTTTAGCACACCATTTAAGGAATGGGTTTTTTTCTTCAGAAAAAACCTATAATGCAGTGGTTAGAATTTCTCTGTGCTGCCAGAAAAAACGGGTTTGGCGTCTCTCACGCTGTGGAAGGAATTGAGGTACGTTGCTGAGTGAGTTTTATCATATATCAACAGCTTTGTTCCTTGACATACTGTAGAAGAAAACTGCTATGACTGTTGTGTCTGATGAGCAATTTGCCTTGCCAACTCATGTTAATTAGAAGATTATGCTTTAAGTGATTTCAGGGACAGAAATCCCCATGAGAAAGATTCAAGGTGTTTCTTTCCAGCTAAGGCAGGAACAAGTCTGCATGGAAATTCTGCCCATAGGAGTTTCCAGAACTTAACTGCTTCAGGTACTTGGGACACTGGTTGACAAGATCAGAACACGAGTCAGCATGTGCCCAGGTGGCCAAGAAGGAGGTTGTAGTCAGGTGAGGGTCAGGCTCTTCACCCAAGTAATGAAAGAGGACAAGAAGAAGTGGCCTTAAGTTGCACTAGGGGAGATTTAGATTGGATGTTAGGTAAAATTTCTTCATCTAAAGGATTGTCAAGCCTTGGAACAGGCTGCACAGGAAAGTGGTTGAGTTGTCAACCCTGGAGGTATTTAAAAGACATGTGGATGTGGTGCTTAGGGACATGGTTTAGTAGCGGCCCTGGAAATTTTAGGTAAATGGCTGAACTCAATAATCTTAGAGGTCTTTTCCAACCTTAATTATTCTATGATTCTATTAAGGATGAGTTGGAGAATTCCCAAGAATATACTTGTGAAGCCTAAATTCAAATCTCAATTTAGTCACAAAGTGGGGCTTCTTTTTGGGGGAGGTTGAATTTGCATAATTTTTAGTCTATAAATCATGAGGAGATTTTTAAACAAATTTTATTTCATCTGTCATTTTCATCTGACTTTTTTTGTGTTAAAAAATATATATATACTTATATATATATGTATAAAATATATATATATATAAAATATATACTGTATACTATCACTTCTAAAAGTGTTTTGTGGTCTGGGGTTTTATTTGACTGTGTTTAGGTCTTTTGATGGGCCCTTTACCATCTGAATAACTGAAAATGTGGGGAGAACATTGTGAACAGGGTCGTTTATTCATTAGTATTAGAAAATTAATCACTGACACTGGTTAAGAGGAAAAACACCTCAGAATTAAGCACTGCAAAAAGAGCATTCACTCCATCCCTTTACTATAAATTCATACAACATCTTTATAATGAGCTAAATAAGATAAATGCATTCTCATAATCCAGAAACTCTGCTTCTTGCTACAGTACCCCACACATATATGGATGAAAAAATTCACACCTGGCATGTATGTTTAAACACGGATTTTTAGGAAGTCTCTGGAACCCTGTGGGTTACATGCTTGGAGATAATTTCACCACAGAACAAAGCACTGCCAGCTCAGAGATGAAATGTGGCCTGGGATAGTAAAGCACTGCAATGGGAGTGTTTTTATCAAGGAAACCAAAGAGTCTCCAACATCCTTTAGTCTTCCCTTCCTGATACCAGCTGGTGCAGGTGTTGTACTGGGGCTATGGGGTGATGTGTTCTCGTGGAGCCTGGTAGTCAGGTTGCTTTCCACCCCTGGAAAGACCAGTCATGAGTAAGATTGGTAATACACTGTTGGAGGAATTTTTGGCAGCTTGTCTGCAACATCATAGGAGAAAATTTAACCAAGGTTACATAAAAAGATTACTTCCTTAGAAAAAAAATTAAAAAACCCCATAAATTCTTTAATAAGCTCCTTTATTTACGGTTTTACTCTTTCCTCTTTGTCATATCTGAAACTGAATCTAAAAACAGTGTAGATTAATTTAGAAATATGATAATTTAAATCATAGTATTGGCTGACATCTAGCACTGCCGAGAAGGCAGAGGAAAAACAAACATCAAAAATAACTATTATTTCACCAAAGCAGGACTTTTTTTAGGCTTAAGTATCTTGCTGAATGTCATCTTATTTTCCTTCTCTCCTCAAAATTTCTGCCTAAGGAAAGTATTAATATTAATTAAGTTTCTGTTTAGGCCTTTCAGTAGATGAAGTAGATATAAGGAAATGTTTTCTTCAGTTCTGTTTTATGCCAACTTATTTTTCTTCCTTTGTAAATGTCATTTTTCTCTTTAATAACTATAAATCTTTTACAAATATCATGGAGTGATTAGAAATGGGAAATAGCTCTACATAACATATTATTACATTTTTTTCTTAGAAGAAATATTGAACTGAGCTCTAATTTTTATTCAAAGTGTTCTGTGGTAATGATACAAATATTATGGATTTTTTGTTATTAATTATATGCATCAACATATGCCATAATACTTGATGTAACCTAGGGGAGATTAAAAAAAATCTCAGAGCTCTCACTATTTCTGTTTTTCTTAATAAAACTTAATAAGGGAAAAAAGAAAGTAAGCCAAATTACATTTTTCAGTATGCTGTGAAAATGTCTTCTTTAATATTATATGATTTATATAAGATGTTAGAGCAGATCCAACAATCCTTTATATGGGATAATAAAGTAATACTTTTATTTAGAAATAAATAAGGATTTATAAGGATTTTCCTTAAAATCTAAAGAAACTGCCTCAAGCTTTCTGCAATTGACCTCTTTGCTTCGGTGGTAATTCTTATCAAACTCCAAGAGCCTGAGTAACAGTGACTCTTTTAAAGAGTTGTGATAACTCTAGTTAAGCTGATTAAGCACAAGTTAAGAGATAGATCTGAAATCTAGATATGATTGTGTAATCCTCCTTAGTAGAAGATCCTTCTAGAGAGGCCTTGAAAGGACAACTTTCCAAAAGTCCTGTCGAGGATTTACAGGCAAGTAGGAAACTACTGCTGATAACATTTACAAAAGGAATAAGATAAGCAGAATGAACAATTACCATGCAGACATGGTGGTCACAACATGACAGCAAGACCATAAAAACACAAAATAATATTTTTCAGTACAATAGTGTCATCACTGTATGTTCAGAAACATGACATTGATCAAGAAAAGTGGTAATAGGAGGAAGGGTGATCTGCCTCCACCACACTAATGGAGGCTAGTCCAGGAATGCTGGTTTTTGTGCATTAAAAGTGATTCTCAAAAACTGAAGGTGTTCCAGAAAAGTAGTCCCCAAAACTATTTGAAGGAATAAACCCTACAGAGTAAAAACCTTGCCATGACTTTGGTCTGTTTCTTTTATCAAAAGGAAAACTGAGAAACACCTTGATCAAAGGACCCAGATGCATTCCTGGAGGAAGCCAGTGGCTACAAGACCATTCTTTTTTCTGGGAATGACTGGTCATAGGAAGAATCAATGGTAGTTATTCCAAGTCAGAAAAAAATCAAATGAGAAACAAGCCATACTGAATAAACAGTGAGAGTGTTAAGGCACTGGTATATGCTACCAAGACAGACAACTATTTAGAAAAAACTGTCTCTTGGTGCATTCAGATGAAGACCAGGAATTTTTCCAAAAGATACATCTTTACCAGGTGTGAAAGCTTAATACAAGTATCAGTTTGGTATGTTGATAGGTCCTTGTAATTCACAAGTCCTTAAAATTCACGACCGGTCAGTGTCCATTTCCAAAATTTTCCAAAGGCAAAGGTTAAGTTCAATACAAGATTTAGACCATTTTATTTTATGCAGCTGGTCCACTCCATAAGATTCCAGTGAGGAGTCTTGGTTTCCTATAAAATGCAAAGGGAGATTTTGTCTCCTTGAGTTGGACAGAAACACCAAACCCTTTCTAGGGAACCAAGAGAGGTTCCTGTCTGCTGGGCATCTCTATCATCAGAGCATCAGACAGGTATCATGACATCCAGGTCACAGAAGCCACAAATAAGGAACACAGTCAAAATGCCTTTCTTTTTACTAAATTTTAATTATTCATGATCATATCACTCTAATCTTTGTAAGCAAATCAATGCAATTTCTGCAGTGATTCCTCCCTGTGTCTTCCACCTTTCAGAGGATTGTTCTAGACTGATGGATTAGTCTAATCAATGATGTGTTAAAAATAAAAGCAAATTCCCAGACTAGGAAAGAAAATGCATGAAGGAGACAAGAACCTTGAATTTACTGACTGGGACACTCACTTGAGAGTTGACTGTCTTGATGATGAAATTTTGCAGACACAGGAGTTCTTTCACCCCAAACCACAATTTCCAGATTAGAAATTCTTGGCTGTGTAAAAGAGACTGATATATTTATTACTGTTTCTTTAAAATAAGTTCACCTACATTTTGGGGATACCTACTCCTGCGTGGCACATTCAATGTTCTCCATGAAGATTTATGAGCTTAGAACTGCAACAGAAAGATTTAAGGTTTAAGTAAACCTTATGTGTGACAAGCCACAGAGAAGGGGGAAATGTCCCAGCATTTAAAGAAGCAAAACTTTCAGTTCTCATAAAATGAAATTAAAAGAGCCAAGAAGGAAGTTGAATTCAGGATTAAGTGGCAGGTGAGGGAGAATTCACTGGATTAGACTGTTAAATGTAAATGCCTTCCTTGTTCCTAACTCCTTCATTGGATATAGTCATTCTATACAAAATCACTATTGGTTAAATATAGTTTATGGAATGATTAAAAAATATGGTTAATGATCATGAATGCTAGCCAAAACTGAAATGTAAAGCAAGGCAATAAAGCATTTTATATACATAGTCTTTCTAAAATATTTCTGTGGCATAGTACGTACATTTAATTTGGTGTAAAATATTTTTCTTCAGTTAAAGTAGCTATTTTTATCAAGCAATATGAAAAGAGACATTACCCATATAAGCTTTCTATGAGACAGGACTGAGATAATTCTTTCACCTGGTTTGGTTTACAATGTAGACCAGAGCTGATGAAGGTTTTTTGTTTGCAAAGTAAATATTGTAGGTTGCATTTACTAATTTGCCAGTGCCCAGGCAATGGGTTATGGTATCACTCTGTACATGAGAAAACACACTGCAATTTAAGATAAAAATAGCTGACTCAAAAGAAATTTTAATAATTATGGAAGTCTTGCCTTTCTTGACTTTAATGTGTAAGCTGAGAGAAAACCACAAGGGTCTCACTGACACTGTGCAATACATGTACAAATACCCCATAACCCTGAACCAGAAATGTGTAAAATCCAGTGGGGATTGTAAATCTGCACATCAGACTAAGCCACTTTAGGTTCCCTTTATAGTAAATAAATAGTATGGTCTATGATATTCAGAGTGCAATTAGCATTTTCCCATAGTAGGTACCTACATTTGGCTGGATAAGTGATAAGATAAACTCCATTAAATGCACTTCATTGCCTCCACTTAGAAGCCTTATTAGTCAGCTCAGATATTGACACGTAAAGATAGTCATATTAAATTAAACTTTGACCAAAGAAATATGAAAAAAAAAATGCAAGCCTAGCAAAACTGAGTATGTGTTCTGCTTGTATTTTTGTGCTTCTCTTTTTTTCTGATCAGTGCTAATTAAGTAGCAACTAATTTTCCTGATGTAAAAATTTCCTCTGCTGTGTTTAATCAATTTCATTGTTGAGTTAGATAGAATCCAGCCTAAGACTGTAAAACATGCTAGTAACTAATAGTGACTGTGGGAACTGATTAGATGGTCTTAAATGAATAGGTCTTTTAACCATCCTCATTTCGCAAAAGAAAAGAGAAAATAAAGCTATGGTCTCCAAAAAAAAAATTTCCAGCAAGGACCAGAAGTATGAAGCTTCCTTAGAAAATGTGGTAGGTGATCTGCTTTCCTACAATTCTCTGTCCAGCACTACAGGAGCCCAAAGTTCTGACAACAACCTCAGCTTTCACTTGCTGTCAGAACTCATCATCTTTCATAAAGCTTTATCAGTGTCTTCCAGCCTCAATGGCTATATACAATCCCTGTGGGGAAAATATGGATATATATTTTTCAAAGTGATCAGAGGGTGTTTCCCAAAGCTCTCAAACACAGAACTGATTTTTTCTTTTTGCAAATAAACTGTGTTTAACTCACATGTGCTAGTCGATCAAATCTGGCAAAGAGTTCATTCAGCATTCGGACCAGCTCCTGAGCTGACAGAGTTGTGGAGAGGTTGGTGAATCCTTTAACATCTGCAAAAAGAATGCTAAAAAAAAGAGAAAAAATATTAATATTTCAGTCTATTTCCTTTAATTACTGAGTGTCCTAAGTAACCTTCTAGCATTTTACTAATGGAAGGGTCATTTTACGACTTTTGAAGTCATACTACCTTTGCTCTAGACTTCTGTATGTTCTGGAGTACTGAATATAAATATTGAAGGGATTAAAAAAATACTACTAAGGGTGAGAAAAAGTTTTGCCAAAAATGGGAGTCATGCAGTTCTAGATTTTCAAATCACTTAAGTCTCAAATCCTAAGACGACAGACAGATTTGTGACAGTCTTGATATATACCAGGCTAAGGCCAGTTTTATTGCATCTAATTTTAGGCATTTGACAGAAGTATTTGAGTTAGAACTATAGTGCTTCCTTTTTAAGGTATGAATCTTTAATTGGATATTTTTTTTTTTATTCTGCTGACTTTACAGGGAGCCCCGTGTGGTCATGCTTTGAATTTAGGTGTATCAACTTGTGTGCTTGAAGTTGTGGTATGATCTCCATTAACAAACTACTTGCAAATAGACCTCTAACCTGTGTTTGAACATCCAGCTATTTTTCTAGCCTTTTGGCTGCTCACCGTGCCTAAAATGACCACATGTGAATATAGAGAAACACAAACACACACAAAGTCTCTGGTGTGCAAGATACCACCCAGACCAAAGCATATAATAGCTCAGTACTCATTAGATGAAGAAAGTATTGGCTACTTTATAAAGTAGTGATGTTCAAAAAGACGTATCATTCTGGCACAAACCTTGTTAGCACTTGAAAGTCAACTAATAACCGGTGTTACAATCTGCATAGCAGAAGATTTTGTTTCTCTTTATATGACAACTTTTGTTGAACAAGATCACAGTTTGACAACATCTGAGAATTTCTAACGTAACCAATAATAAATACAATAATGATCAGGTTGTCTACTGATAATACAACTCATCTTCAAATGTATGGACTGGTAAAGTTTTGGGTGAGGATTAAACAAGATGCTCACAGACTTGGTATGACTTTTACTAGTGAGAAAAAGTAAAATTAAAACTTAAAGTACCAAGCTACTTGAAGAGGAATGAATAGTAATAATAGACTAAATTTATAAAGATTAAGATTTTTAAACTACTGATTTCTACACTTTTGATAATCAAACGAACAAAAATTTCTAACTGGATATTAATTTTAAGGATTCATATAGCATTGGTTTAGGTAGGGTTCAGCACTCAACCTTTAGGGAAAAAAAATAAGGTGAAACCTAGTTTTGAAAAGATCTAGTTTCTGGAAGCATGCATAGAAGCCAACCGGTATCTATATTTTAAAGCATGCAGAATCATAATTTCAGATCTCTTTCAAGCATAAAATATGGTTTGACTTCTCACTCTGACTGCAACCCTTTTCCATTAAAACAAAAGGGCCATCTTCTCCATGTTTTGATTCTTCTACAGCAACACTTACTCTGAGTATGAAAAAGGTTAATGGAAGAGATTTTAATTTAGTGCAACTCAAACCTTTATGAGGGTCCTTGATAATTTCAACCAGATTTAATAAAATAATATATCTGAGCTACTGCATGGCCACAGAAGCAGCAGATAATCAATTTACTCTTCTGCAGAAGTGCAAATTATTTTTATTGAACTTGTCCAGACAAAGTTATATTTTGGTTTCATCGAAAGGCAAAGTACATGCTTTCCTAGCAAACTATCTACAGTCATATCCAAGGATGCTTATTTTTCACTTCCTTCAATGATGATTTCAATGGTGATCACTCAGTATTTTCCCCTTGTGTTTTTGGGAAAGACTTACAGAACATGCTATTGGCTTAACAAAATATTCTGGTTTATGGGAGCCACAATAAAATCAAGATTATGTAATGTCATGGAGTGGAAGTTGATCATTCTGGTGTAAGTGTACAAGCAGGACTAATTGCCTTGAGTAGCAGCTCATAGGATAATTATCACCCTTCTGATAACTAACTCCAGGAAAGACAAAATTTAGAGAGAGGAATAAAGAAAAGAAATGGGATTAAGGAAACAATAATAAGACTGATTAAATGAAAATGGCTACTAAGCAGAGGAACCATATAACAGGTCACCATCTTTGAGAGCATCTTACAAGCCTCCATCTCATTCTTCAGTGCGTGGGGTGAACTGGTAGGTTGTGGCAGATTATGTGTCCACATGTAAGCAAGGCTCCCCTTCCTGTGCAATCCTGACCACTTAATTATGTGAAAAAAAGACACAATTGGTCCAGGCTCATTGTTTAGTACAAATGGGTCTTCCATTGCAGTGGCATCCAGCCATCCTGATGAGTACAAGAAGGCACCAAAATGATTCTCTGCTCAAAGATTAAACAAGGGTTCAGTCATTTTCTAATTTATGAATGAATAAAGCAACAGAAGGGAAACCCTCAAACAAGAGTCATTTAGCAGCATCTGAGACCTTAAACATTACAGAGAGGCTACTCCACCCACCTGACATTCTCATAACGATGAATGTAGATCTTATGGAACTGGTGCTGCAAATGTTCATCTTCTACATTGGTCATATCATTTATCATTTCCAGGACTACAAACCGTGGTAACACAGAGAGCACCAGCCGTTCCTAAAACAAAGAGGAAATCAAAGTGTCAATATAAATCTGAACTGGTATTTCACAATGCCCTGCTTAAAGATCTGGATAATTGGTTATTTCAGATGTGACCCTCCTCTCTAAAATTTCTAGCTCACACCATTTGTGATAATTTGCCTTTTCAAACTGAGTCCAGAGTCCAGAGTCCAGCATGCCTCTGGTTTAGGTGAGGAAGAATAAAATGAGCTCATATGAAGCCATTCAAACTGGGCCTCTGGACTAGGAAGCCTGGAGAACATATTCAACATTTCTAATTAGTTATGTCTGTGTTTCAAGACCACTCAGGAAGAGTAAACATTTGAGATGTGTTTATATACATACACATGTTTATTTATAATGTAAATCTTTAATGTACATTAGTAGAGCATCCATGTATATTAATTTATTGTTAGTGTGCAAACACATTGTATCAGTGCATATTAGTGCACATATACATGCAGTATCAGTGTATAAGGAGATATATACATAAACACACAAGTGCTGTTTCCAGCCCTGTCATAATATAATTAACCACAGAATTTTCACAGAATTTCACCAAATAGTCTGAGTTGGAAGGGACCCACAAGGATCACTGAGTCCAGCTCTTAAGTGACTGGCCCATTTGGGGATCAAACCTGTAATCATGGTTATTAGCACCATGCTCTAACTAACCACATCTAAGTACAGCCAGGCAAGCCCTCAAAAAGTAATCAAATTCTTTCATGAAAGCCCTAGATCATCCCCTGAGAGATTTTAGAATGTCCCTGCTCCAGTGGCTCATCAGTTTAACAGCTTTGACAGATTTTGCAAGTATCCAACCCAAATGTGGTTTCTCTGCAAATTAAACCTTCTTTTTATCCTTTCAAATTGGGCATGGATAATTATTGATTGATTTCTCTGTAATAACCTTTCTGTACTAAAATACTGTTATTGTGTCCTCTTGCCCTCAGTCTCTCTTTTTTTTTTCAAATTAGAAAGCTTTGTCCAGTATTGGAATATAACACAATCATTCTGAAGCAAAGCTATAATTTTTTACTCTTCTTTTGCTTTACAGTATTTCAAATACTGAAATATTCTTGAACTAAAGAAGAGAATGCTAGTTATGTAAGCTATTAATCACCAAATTTCAAACAACATTTTGGGGAATAGGATATATCTAGGGAAAACCAGATGTGAACTTCCAAATCAGGCATATATGTAGACTGTAGAATACACAGATGAATAACGTTCTTTCCTGTCCTGTCCTGTCCTCTCCTCTCCTCTCCTCTCCTCCTGCCTTTTCTGTCAAAGAAACTAATGTTGAATTTGTTTTGAGGCAACTTGATATTAGGAGGATATAAAATAATCTCATATTGTACATGCTGTGGGTTATGTCCCTTCTTGAGGGTGAAAATTTTTTGAGAGAGAACAAGAAAAACCAAAGAGGGATGATGGGTGGAATGAGAAATACACCAGCAGGATTCAGTATCATGGATGAAATGTAGCCATAGATTAAACATCTGAATAAATGAAGGAATCTCCCCCTAGCTTCCATAGGAGGTGATATCATTACTAACTTACAACTTTCACAGTGTAGATCATGAAGAATTCTCACTCTGAGCAGTCTTAGTCAGTAGTTAGTAAACAATCCTCAGCTCTGATGGAACACGTTGTGGATAAACTGCTCCATTTGTCTAGATGGCAGCCCCAGCTGAGTTCAACTGTATGTTTGCTTAAGAGGGGAGAACACACGCTGCCAAAAGCTGCACCGGAGCACAGGAGTGTTTCACCACTGGAGCACACGTGTTACACTCCACTCCGAGAACGTGGCTTTCTCCTGTGCTCCTTCCTGGATAACATGCCGACAGAAGATGAGGGAACTGAGACTCTCCTACTATTTAATCCACCTATTCTACAAACTTTTACTAAATCAAGACCTACCTCTGTGAGGAAGAAACAGAAAAAATGATGCGAATGATGGCTGATATAGAGCAGGCTGTGAGCTATAAGTCATCCTCTATTCTGGGAAATAGCCAAGCTCAGACTTTCTGTTTCCCCACACAGGGTGGTTCTAATTTTAGCACATCTGCTTTGTCTTGACTTTCTTCCACCCTTTCCACCTGGGAATTCTGCTATCATTCATTCTTCTGATGTGTAAACACTGGCTGTGATGCTTGTGACAGCAAGAAGCAAACCAGTCCCTCAGGAGGTCCTTTATACTCCTGGAAACTCAGGTTTTCCCAGGAACATCTAGTCCTCAGGTAGCTTCACTCACAAGCAAATGTCCCATGGCTTCTTAAGATGGCATGTTTGCAAAGAGCTGCTGATTGAGAATCTAGGACCCAGAAATATTTTTAACATTTTATGTCCTTAACCCTCCTATAGCAGAAGGCACTTAGGCTATATATTCCCTTATTCCTTCACTATTAAGATACATAGCTCAATATAACCAAAAAATAAATCCACCTTCTGAACAAATCAGATCAGTATTTCAGGGAGTTGTGTGATTAAAGTGGTCAATGATGTCTTGTAAAGATACATTCAGAATATTAAATTTTTTCACTATAAAAAGAAATATGTTATTTCCTACCTTATCCATGTAAGATGACAAATTGGAATACAAATTTAAAAAAAAGGAAATTTAAAAAAAAGAAAGCAAATAGAAATTCTGGTTGTTACTGAGCTGTTTATGAAATCTATCATAAGAGAACATTAAAAAAAAAGTCAGTTCCTTCATACATATATGGCTTAAATAGAGAATGTATTTTTTTTTCCCCAATAGGAAAATCTTACATTCCTTATTTGCATTCACCGAAGGGGGTATCGAGCAATGCTTCTAGGAAGTTTATTTAAAATAAAACACAGTTGACTTGGCACATGTTCACTAAGCCAAGAAAAATGTGCCTAGCACATTTGATATCTTAACCTTCATGCTACTCATTAAGGTGAGTTAAACGTTCTTGTCTGCACACAATATCTGGCAATGACCCATAAAACTGAGGTTAATTAGTTTGCCTCTGTAGCAGCCCTCCTCCATTAATACTGAAGCATGTGATGAGCCTTTGTTGGAATCACAACTGAAGGTTCATATACAGCTCATGTCACTATTCAGTGATGTATGTTGTGCTAAGGAGGAGCACTGCAAGAAAAACAGCATTTAAGTGTGTATGTGCGTGTCTATATATATTTTTATGAGGCACTTCAGCTACCATCAATTCTCTGGTATTGAAACATTCAAAGGACAGAAAATTTTTCCCTCCATGGGCATCAGCTGTCTCTTTTTATGCCAAGCTGCTCTTACATCACATCACACTGACAAGGTGGTGGGGATGCTGAACCAAGTCCCTTCCCCAAACTGGGAACTGAGAGGTGGGCTCTAGTGTGGATCACTTTCATTCTTTCTTTTCCTACAGCTGATGCTAGCGTTCTCTGGACCAAGATATGTCCTTTTTTTGAGGCCTTTCAGATCACTTTTTTTCAATCCAGCAGTTAAGAAAGATTTTCAGTTATTCAAGAGTTAGTGTCAGGTCACTGTTCCCGTGGTATAAAGATCTTTGCCTCATAACTCCCCTTTAAGCTAGTTGAATATTATTGCTCCTATTTCACAGATTTAGATACTGTGGCACAGAAGAACACCACAAATGTGTGGAGGTCATGTAGAAAAGAGCAGTAGCTAATCCCAGAGAAAAAAACTTGCCATTTTTTCATAGTCCTCTGTACCTTACTATTTGCATGATCAAAGAGTCCTCGTATTTCTAGTCAGTCTCTCTTGGAAGGCATTTTCAGAGCTGGAGGGAACCACACGAGAAAAAATTCCTTCTCTTACAGAGAAAGGCCTAATAAAGAAGTGTCATGAACTCCAGGGTGAAAGAAACTCCATTACCCAGCTCTGTTGAAAGCTTGCTAGTTGAGCAGTGGGCTAAGTGAAGACAATTCAAAGGTAAGCAGCAGCAGGGGTAAATGGTTTGAAAAGGAACAGTGATATATTTGTTCAAGAGAAACGACATAGAAGAAAGAAAATAACAACAAAGGAATGCCATAAAAGAGCTGGTGAGCTATTCTTCTAATAACCATTCATGACATGAACCAGCCCTAGCCTTCAAGACGGAGCAGGCAGAGTTTAGAGTAAATAAATTTTAGAAAGTACCTTTAACCTGAAGGTAAAGAAAAAAGACCAGTAGAAATCACTAAATGTAACAAATTGATGGTAGAATTCAGGTCTGCATTCAGACACCTCAGTTTTGTGACTACAATGTAGTTATGCCCAAACTTCCATTTCATCCAATGAATCTGGAGAGATACTCAATAGGTCAGATGTAAATGACTCCTTTGTTGTCGCTATGGGTCTCTCTAGGTCTGTTGCCTGTATTGACTAGATCTCAGTCAATGGCAGTAGGATCCCATAGGTGTAAAGAGTGTGTAGTCACCTAGTTTAGGAGGTGCTTAATATGGAGCTGACTCCTACCCAATCTACTCCTTCAGGAAAATTTAGCAACAGTGAAACAAATCCTGCAATGATAAGTAAATTAACTTCATGAGTCACACACATCTATTTAAAGCCCCAAGACTGTAATTTAGCATTGATACTGCTTCCAAGGCCCATTTACTGTTTTATGCATCTGCAGTAGTCATTCTTTGTTGGACAACTTCTCTGTGGTCTGCATGCACAGATTCCTTGGGCCACTCATACTGAAATCAGGGGGTACCAGTGCTTACAACTGCACAAACATTGCATAAACTCACGGAGAAGTGGGACATGTCCCTGATGAATAAATAATGACCTTTGCAGCAGTTTTTTGAAGAGTCAATTAACCAGTGCACAAGGTCTCAGTCTTGTGAATAAAAACTGGAGACCTTTCCACTTGGGCTGATGAAAGAGAACAAAACATCAACAAGCAATTTTGGATCTGGAGGAGATTGCTGAGACGAAGATCAAATTTCCCAAGGTTTCCCTGTAGGTCATGTGAGGGCATCACCCCTTCAGGGTCTGCTGTCTGCATGAGCTCCCTGCACCAGCTCCACTTAATGGTATAGATTTTCCTTTGTTTCACATCATCTTTATTGGGGATGGCTTTGCCAAGGCATGAAAAGCCCCTCTTGACTGATGGGTCTGTTCAGGTTTTGCTCTTCCTCCTCTACATGTACCACCAAATGGGGGAACCTACATAGACATCATGGGAGTAAGGCTTTGGATTTGGAATCATGCTGCTTATGGCTGTTCCCAAGACATGTGTAGAACTGGAGTGGGCGTACGCCAGAAGTGTTTAACCACAGATGCTCTAGAGAAACTGTTTCACATTTTTCATCTTGATTTTTAAGAATAATTTTTCCAGAACCATCAATCTTGTCTTTAACAACATTTTCAATTAATATCAGAGAGGTTTTATTGCCTTAAACACGGAACTTAATAGGATGTGAAATGGGCCATTCAGAGCAGGAGTAGTTTAAGTCTTTCTGGAGTGCAAGCTTTTATTACATTTAAGGAAAGTAGATAAAAGTGTTGTTGTTTTCTACTGAAAGTCTGTCAGTGTTCAGAATAGATGTAATTATTGTAGATGCCACTCTAAAAAATGGAAATTAGCGCCTCTCATTATGATGAACTGCTCTGAAGAGAAATTCCTTTGTTCTTACTTAGTGCACAATGGACACTCTATTTGCAGTTGTTCTTTCTTGTGTGCCATCAAGACAATGGAAGTTAATTAAAAAATATTGAAGGAACTGCAATACCTAATACATTCAGACTTGTGGGGTTATGAGGCTGCCTGTTAGCTTTTACTGCTTACTGCTGTAATGTGTGATATGAGCCGCATCAACTTTGTTTTATTTTAATTCAGTCAATTACTATTCCAAATCATCCCGTCCTTGGCTGCATGTTCCATTTAGGCACCCGCTGTTTTCAAAGAGAAACAAGGCCAGATCACACAGGAGGTCTTGGAGTCTCCTTTCATTTAGCTTTTGTCTATGAAACAAAGCTAGAGTACCAACCAAACTGATAACTCAGTATTTGAGAGTCATGACCCTTTATGGTAGTGTCTCATCAATCATTAAGTGAGAAGTGTTGCAAAGTTTGTGGCAATGAAATAAGGAAAAAGCTTTTTTCCACACACTTCTTGTAGGAAGGATGAGTTATCCAATTGTTTCCTCAATGCTATTGTCCAGAACAGCATAAAACAATATATGCAGCACATGCTGAAGGGAAGAACTGCAAGGTACTGCTGGTCCTTTGTTTTGGCTGGATGGTGAACGGTTTGATGGCTCAGGTACTTGAAGCCACATTACAAAATCTTGGCAGGGCTTGATGACTAACAGTCTACTGCCAGGTGTAAAAGGAGGTGTCTTTTTTATTATCCAGTTGGCTGTGTAAGGAGATCACAGTCTGAATGCCTGCTTACCCTGCAGTTCCTGAGATGTAGCAGGATTATTCCAGGGCTGCCAGTTTGTGTTTTATGCCTTCCCATTTTGGCTTCATAAATATTTAGCTCATCCTGTACCATGCTGGGAAGTCACCCTGTCATTTTTTTGGCATGATACCTGTTACTGCTGCTGCATGTATATTTAATTTAAAAAAAATATTCCTCTACAAAATATTTACAATATATTTATAAAATTAATTTTAGAAGCAACACAGTTGATCATGAAGCTGACTGCAGGCAGTGATTACACTATGGCACACGTACAATGAATCAACTTGTCATAAGTCCACATAAGCACCACTAACTTGCATGGGAGTGGGTGGAAGCACACCATGAAACAGTCTTCTGACAGTACTGTGTTGTTTGTGTTGACTTTTAGCTTCAGCTGTAGGAACTACAGGTCTCAGATTAAGTACTCTCAAATTAAGTGTCTGTATTGAGTACATGCAATTGCTAATAATTCCAGATCCTCTGAATACTTTCATATGACTTTTTATCTCCTGAATGAAGAGCATGTTAGATTTAAATTTCATTGTGAAACCCAAACTTGTTAGAAAGATGAGTGGTGAAAAGCAGGAGTTACAAAACAATTTGTATTACCACCCTGTCTTGTAGATGTGAACATTAATCATAGAATTATAGAACAGTTCGGGTTAGAAAGGATGTTCAGCATCAGACAGTTATCACCTCCCTCCCATGGGCAGGGAGACCTTCTACTAGACCAGTCTTGCGGTGGTTGAGCCTGCCATGGGAGTGGCTGGTGAGCCACAGGCTCCAAAAACAGTAGCTGTCTGCTGGTGGGACAGCTCTGGGGTTTAAAATCACTCTCTAGGTGAGGGTGAGAAGAAAGGCCTCCCCCATCAGGCATTGCTTAGTTTTGTTAATCTTCCCCAGTTAATTGGTGCGTTGGCTTGCCAACCCTTTTACCCCTTATAAGTCTCTGTTCTAGTAGGTTCTCCCTTCCCTGTTCCCCCTTTGGCCCGTGCCCCTTGGCTCCTCCCTCACCATTTCCCTACTGGATCCCTTATCCTAGCCCCGCCTGTGTACCGCCCCCGGGCCCTCAGATTATTGGTTCTGTTGCTCTCTCTGCCCCCATATATAAACCTAAGCACACCCCTGTTCTTGGCTCTTTGTCCCTGGACTCTTTTGTGCGTGGATTACAATGAACCCCTCAGATCTCCATACAAAGGACCCCTCCCGCCTCTTTGTCTCCGGTGACGCTGAGGAGCTGTCCTTCTTGTGTGAGAGCGTGCGGTGCGTGCGTACACCTGCACCGCTGTGTGCCTGTGTGCGAGTGTGTCTGCGCGGCACCGCCCGAGCGCGACCCTAGAGGGACACTTTTGGGAAGGACGCAGCAGTCTGACCACCAAACGCCTGCACCGTGTCAGACCGGGTTGATCAAAAGTCCCATCCAGCCTGGCCTTCAGCATTTCCAGGCATGGGGCAGCCACAGCTTCTGTGGGCAACCTGTTCCCGTGCATTACCATCCTCACAGTCAAGATTTTCTTCCTGATATGTAATCTCAACCTACTCTCTTTCAGTTTGAAGCCATTCCGCCTTGTTCTACCACTCCATGCCCTTGTCAAAAGTCGCTCTCCATCTCTCTTGTAGACCTTTTAGGTACTGGAAAGTTCTATAAGTTAGTTTCCCAGGAGGCTTCTCTTCCCCAGACTGAACAATTCCAGCTTTTTCAGCCTGTCTTCATAGGAGAGGTGCCCCAGCTCTCTGATCATCTTCATGACTCTCCTCTGGACTTGCTCCAACAGGTCCATGTCCTACTTATGTTGGGGATCCCTGAGCTGGACAAGTGATGCTCTCCAGCCCCACAATAATCCATTAGACTTATGTAATAATGGAAAGCCATATTTTACAATTTTGTAATTCTGTTTCTTCCAAATATCATGATGATTTTTTTGTTAGCTATTCTTTATTAAACAATAGTAGAGAAGACAAATATTCAGAAGAAAAATATTTATATGGAAATAAGACACATATTATGACAAAAAGCTTTGTACTGTCTTCTGGTGTATTGGCTTCCATACATTTAAATCAGTTTGCAAGGAAAGTAGGAGTCAGAGCTAAAGAACAGGAGACAGATAGACACAGCTACTGGGGACTGATTCCATAATAACATAATCTCAGGCTTTTCCTTGTTTTACTGGAATAGAAAATGAGCAAAAAGCAGCTCCTACAATTCAAATTTTTTCTAAAATACCAGAATGGCACCATCTGACTTTAATGCTTATTGTGCTATGTTTCTCTGGAACAACTTTGACTTATCTGCTGTTAAATCTTCATTTAATTCTTCTGCACTGTTTCTATTTTCTGTTGATTTATATGTCTCTTTTTCCATTTTGTTACTTTTCTTTGGGCTGTTTTGAAAGTCGCTAGACAACTTCAGTAAAATACACATTTCTCAGGGGTACTCGTTATGGCAACTAATGACGTGGAAAATACAAGAAAGAAGGATTTCATGCCTTGTTTTGTTCAGCTTTATATGACTAAGTCACTGCAGAACACCAAGAATTAAGAGCTACAAGGTCATTTATTCTGGTCAAAACAAGGGGTATACTTTGTCAAATAATTTCAAGACTCCAGTACTAAACAGCACAAGCAGGATAAAACTTCCTTTCAGTAGGTGGGAGCAATACTCCTCCTGAAAATCAAACCCCTCTGAACAGGCTTGCAGATGGGCACTTGAATACTGATAGTGTGAAAGACCGTCAGTTTTTTATAAACACTAATCCAAATATTTTATTTTACCTTAAATTGTCTCAGTAATGGCATGAGTAACTTGACTTTGTCTATGTTGGAATTGGTACTGCTCATGGTTAGATGACTTAAAACCATTATCTGGACCCCAGAGTCTCTCTATGAATTGAGCATCTTATAAGGACATTAATTTTAGAGTCCTCCTACAGTCCTTTTAGGGCACAAAGGAAAGTTTCTTAGTACCCTAAGAGTTTTGATCCTGAACTAGAAAGAAAGATGACCTTAAAATTAGTAAATATATTCAGAGCAGAGGCACTAACTTGATGAATTTGGAGCTTAGAGTTCTTTATTATGCAGAGATGACTGTATGGCAGCCCAGCTGGTAGAAGCATCTCATCACCGTAGGGGGCTTAAACTGTTCACTCTCCTTACTCATTCCATCTCTGTCCACTTCTCTGACACATCAGCAAGGGTCACTAGTCAGTGGCAGCTCTGAAAAAAGGCTTTTTTTTTAGACACCTCTCTCTTTAGCAAAGAGCTGAGAACACAGGAGACACAGGCCACCAAAGAGGGAGTTTTCTCTTCAGTGAATCCAAAATCCATCTACTAGGAAGGAGGTTTCCTTCTCACTAATTTCTTCTAGGGGAAGCTCCCATTCCTGAAGAGCTGACACACTGAGATTTTTCCCTATATGAATTTCAGTTCAGGGTCTGCCTCCCATGTCTCTGGCATTGGCCGCAAATCTCATTATTTTGTTCGAGTCCATGTGACTACTCCGTATTTGCAAGGAATGGAAGGCAGCAGATAATTCTTATCTTGATTTTACCCTAGACTTCTATTTGAAAGCAAAACATGGGGGTTATGCTTTGATGACAAGAAACAAACACCAGCAGCAAATGTGAAGGCACAATATCTAAAATCTGACTTTACAGTGTTTGGGTTTCTACTGCAAATGGGTTAAGTAATGGGGTATTTTGAGACAAGATGTAGTAAATGTACATCTTGGTATCTACAAAATCGTAAGTGCATGTAAATACTTCTTTCCCTCAATAATAAGGCTGAAAATTCTGTCACTGGACTTAGAAATCAGGTCACCTACTAAATCAGAATATGGAAATGGATTGTGAAGAACAAGATAAACTTTTCACATTCCTTCATTTGTTAGATTGACCACTAAGTTATACTTGGAGTTTGATCCTCTAAATGCTGATGGAGCAACATCAAAAAAAGCTTTCTGTAGGGACCATGGTTCTTTAGAGAAAGATACTAAGATGAAAGAAAGTCTGGATAAATGTGAAACTTTTGTTAGAATCTTACAGTCAACCAGTCAAATTGGTTCCTATCAATAGGGAAAAAAATACTAAAATGTAATGTCTAACCAGATGTTTACATAAATTTCTTTAAATCGTGAGTTCATTGTTTGCCCTTTAAAAATAAAGCCTCAGTTATTGTGATCATAATTTTTAAATATGGAGCATTTTAAACTATTTTTATAAAGAAAGACCATGTGCTGTCTAAAATTAAGATTATTCTTTTATTTTTAAAACTAAATCTGAACTTTATCCTCATACCAATTTAGAGAGATTTTAATAGTTTTACCACCAGTGTATATGTGTATATATATATGTGTATATATATATACAAGACTTTATGGTGTTTAACCCTCTTAAAGTGTCCTTTCCAATCCCAGTCCAATCTGCTCTTATTTTAGAGGTTGCAAAGTACTGACAGTTGATTAAATTGTAAGAGCTTGATAAAACCTACATAACATGTAAGCCGCTTTAAAAAAATAAAAAAAAACAAAACCAGAAAACAACCCCCAGAGTTCATCAATCTGCAGAGAGCTTCTTAAAGCCATGGGAAATAGAGATTGTTGCAGGGGAAAGTGTGAAAAAAAATCCTCTAGAAGCAGAGGTAGTAGGAAACAAATGGTCGAACAGAACAGATTTTTTAAAGGAAAAAGAGATTAAGGCAGGATTACAGTTTTTCCAAAGATAACAGGCAGAAGAGACTAAATATGCCAGCCGCAGATTGTTCTGAAGACTAAGGGCTGTCTTCTCATTTTACAGCCCTGATGCCCATACTAGAAAGACAGAATGTGTGATCATACCTAGAAAACAAAACTATTCTCTTCTCTCCTGGACAAATGGTTCTTTCAGGTGGTGATCTCTAATCCTGTATGCAAATCAAATGAAACAACATCCAAACAGTTTTGACTTTCAATATGAGCTTTAATTGGATTTGTGGAATCCCCTGTGAGAAGAAGATTACCTGGAAAGTTGGTGCTCAGTAAGCCAGTGGCAGGACTTGCAGGGCGGAATTGCCTGTAGGGTATTCTCTTGTGAGACTCTTCTCATTACACCATTTAATGTCAAAAAGTTTTTCTTTTTGCTCCCCACTGATCTGACCAAACCCATAATTAAAACTTGCAGATGCCCATTTTTGTCCCACCTTGACGGGAATCATCCCTAGAAGCCCAGTGGATCAGGTTTGATACCGGCCTGGACCTTCTGGACTGAGTCCCCCTTGCAAGACTGAGGCAGTGCTTGTTCCCCACCAACTCTCCTGCCCCCAGCCCTCAGCTCCATTTCCTCTGCCGGTGTGTTAGATGCCCAAGAATATTTTCATAAGGATTAAGAAAGATATTAAGAAGGGGCTTTATTTCCACATAAGAGGACCTTCTCTTTGTGGAATTTGAGATTATTTCTGCAGAGAAAGGGGTCTGCTTGCTGGGGACTGTCTTGGAGAGGGATTTAAACAATACAGCTAAAAAGACTAATGTGTCATGGCTTTAGTAACTTCTAGCACCAAGTAACTGCACTAAAACTGAACAAATGTAGTGCTGAAATAAAATAATTTTCCCTACTGGGCTTTTCAGAACATAAAACCTGGAGGATTTGTTTCTGGTTTGAATTTACTCCCTCCCAATAGTTTACACAATAGGAGCAGAGCAGCCTTGCTGGTGAGCTCTGCACAATCGGTAAAGAGTTTTCTTTTCATGAATGATGCATAACCTGCTACACTGAGAACACGAATGAACACCTCTCTGGAGGATGAATGTAAAAATCAAACAGATAGGGACTGTTTTCTCCTCTGATCTCAAACAACTTCTTCATAAAATGTTATTAGGTTATTTAAATCTACTAGAAATAATGCAAATAAAATGTTTCAGAGAGACTATATATTGGGTTTTTCGGAACATTAGTCCAGACTCCAGATTATTCATGTTAGTAAGATACGTTTTAACAACTTTGCCTAGCTCGAAAGCAGCCTCCCATCCATATTTTCCTATTGCTTTGTCCAGGCTTCATGAGTCTCACTGGTCTAGAGCAGCCTTGGATAGAGAGTTGAAGTGTGGCCATGACACGAGGAAAGTTTCTTATTATGACTAAATGCCTTTTCTATGAATGGCTGTCCTGTAGCGTTGTGATCTTATTACATGAGAAGGGTTAAGCGCTGGGCTGATTTTTATAGTCTTCTAGCTATAATAACTTTACCTATTTAACTTTTGTGATTTTCCCTGTCTAGTGCTTTTAAGACTCCAATTTTAGCTTCAGTTAGTCAAATATTCCTGCACAATTTTTACTGCACAACAATATTCCTGACTTCCCTACACAATAATTGTTTTCAGATATGTATAACTTGACATACGTATGTGTGGTGCAGGAAAAACAGCATGACAAAATTACCTGAGAGATTCTTTATAATTAAATTATAGTATTTCAGGGTTTAAAATGTTAAACAAATTTCAAGTAAAGATTGGAGAAAGAGCAAGTTAGGACACCTGTCATGTATTGAATGCAATTCTTCATAAAGCCAGAATTTCAATCTGTGTCTGGATTTAATACGTCATTCATCTAAAACTTAGGGATTTTGTATCCTGAGAAATAGAAATGAAAAAGAAATTTAGTTCAGGTTTTTGCTCTTCATTAAGGCAATTTCACAGCATTTTCACAATGAGGGAAATTACATACTCATTAGTTTTGAAGAGTTTTCAGTATCTAATTAAGAAAGTGAGTCAGACTATCTATTTTCATTGCCCAGATATGATAAAAGCAGAATTACCTGCTGTGTCTTTACAACAAAATCAAGGTGAAAACAAAGATATTGTCTTTGAAGTGGTCATTAACAAAGTCTAGCACTGGTTGTCAACATTTTTGAAACACATAGATATAAAATGAAAGTATTAAACTAAAATTTCAAACAAGTAGTGTAAAGTTATGATACTGTTGAAATAAAATAGATTTATGAAAATGGGGAGCCTCATGTTTGTTTTTCATTTATAGTTGCAATGTTTTGAAAACAAAATCAGAGGACATTTTGTGGTGGCCATATTTGGTTGGTTGATAGAAATACATTTCTTAAGAACAGGCCACTAAGTACAATTAATTTGAAACTATTTAAATTCATTATTTTATCAATAACTGCTAAACTGAGGCTATTTTTACAACACATTTGTCTGTTCTGCCTCCTGCCACTTGCTCCTCTGATATTTTCATCTTTTGATAATAAAATCTTTCTGGTACTCATCAACAGTGGAGCCTCCATTAACTATGTCAAGCTCCAAAATGCTTTAGATTTTCACAAAAGTTCTAATTTTTGAATGAAGATTGGGAAATAAGTAGACACAGATGTTCCCTCAGTTTCACAGGGTGGTGGGATTTCCAAATGATGTCACACAGATAATAGCATACAGGTAAGTGCATAAACACCATTAGCAATGACTGCTGGAGTCTCCTTTGTAGCCACACTACTGTTCATTTTCATAATTGAGTAATTAGAATTAGGAAATTGATTGTAATTGAAAATGCTAATATGTACTTTTAACTACCCCAGATGCTTAAAATCAAAAGGATAACAATAGAAAAAAATCAGATCCTTGATGATCTGAAAATACAACTGAAAGTCCTGACTTTCTGAAATACTTCTGAAAATTTTCTCTACAAGTCTTGTTGAGAGTAAATGGGGATGGGGGAGGCAGAATGAAAAAAGATGTAGGAGTTTTATTGTATATAGCCTTTTGGAAACAGACACTGGAAACAAAGCCACTTCAAAACTGGAGTCAGGTTACCCTGGACCAGCCAGGCTCCGTAAAGTTTTTTGCATCATCCAGTTCTGCACTTCCTTCTCTTCCTTCCTGTGCAGGAACTGAAAGAATTACACTTGGTGTGAAAGCAGAACTTGCACCTGAAGATATTTTCTGTGGAAAATGAGCCTATGGAGCTAATTCAGATTTACAGACAGCACAGGCCCAGACATTTCTGAACAACAAAATGGCTTTGAGTGTCAAAATGGAAAACTTCACAGCCAAAATTAAATAGCGCAAGGAATTCTTGAACCCTGAAAACCCACAAAAGGTAGACACTGCTGGAAAATAATGACATCTGGAAAACACATTATGACACCTAACTGTCCACATTTCAGGTCAGAGTAGCATGAAGATGTGGCAGGGCATATCCCCCCGCCTCCCCAGCACAGGTGGCCGGTGCAAATAGGAGAGATAACCCAGGCAGGCCGAAGGCCCAGCAGGGACCATCTCCTGGCGTGTAAGAGTCTGCCAGCCTAACCAAGAATCATCATCTTGGTATGGAGAGCAGATGTGGGAAGAGATAAAAGAAAACAAACATAGGTGACCAAAAGGCCTGCCTTACACTATAAGAGTACTACAAATTATCACAAATACAGAATTCTCCTACACACACCCTGAGAAACATGTGAGACTTCTTCCCGGAGTTTGGGACCCAGGTTCTGTGGTTACTTTCCTGGGAAATGAGGGCAAGGATTTCAGTCTGTGCTCTATCACGAATTTGGTGGTAAGAAATACTGGATCCTAAGTTATTCCTTCTCTAGCTGTAAAATTAATAGTACCTTTAACCCCACATATAATACTAGTTGTCCCTTTTTGTCTTACTCCTGTGTAGTAATAGTCTGTTTTAAGTCTTATGTCTGTTAGTTTTGTGTCTATTAAGTAAGTAATTCATTCTATAATAGGCCGAATCAGCCATTGTTAAAGAACTTGCAAATGAGAGTGAGTTTTGGGGTATTGGGCACCTCAATAAAGCTACTGCCTGCTGCCAGAGGCCTGGGCAAAAGACAGGAACTTATTTAAACCCCCACATCTAATTAATAACAGAAGAACAACAAATAAGTTTTTTCACCCATAGTGGGATTTTGGTGGTTTCACCTCCTATTTTCATTGCTCTTTATGCAATGGTTGCAAGTTTTCACTGAAAAAAAATCAGCTCATATGTATGAAATACATCTGGAAATACATACAAATCTCTTGTTTATCACTACAGCAGAAGCTGACATAATAGAAACTATATTTGTATTCCAGAAAATCTACAAATACTCACTCAAGGGTCCTTAAAAACCTCTGAAAATGAGAAATCCTTCCTTATCAATATCACTGTTTCCTTGTACAGCTCTACATTTCTGATGGTACCTCTTGCTTGTCTCTAAATCACAGATTACAGAATGTTTGGCTCACGATTGTGTGACTTTCCACGACTGGTTCTTTTAGGCATTGCACAATACTGCATAATGATAGCAGTAGCATTTATCATTGTTAGAATGACAGAAGATTAGAGATTATAAATCTAAGGGACATTAAGAAATTGGAAGGGTCATTTTGAGAGAGCAGAAACTTGATTTCTTATTTTTAACAATATATAGTAATGAAGCATATCTGAAGCATTTATATAACTTCCATGACTGTATAAAATTGGAGCCTCATTCTGCAATTGCTCATGGACAAGCATACCACTCCTTGTTGTAGGTTAAAACTCATGTAGTTTAGTTCTTGCTTTAATTTTACCGGTCTTCTGATTTAAATAAAGTAAAGACAAAACCAGGCCTTACAGGACCTTTCTGGCAAGCTGTCACACTTCATATGACATGCCATACATATGACATGTCAATACACTTTAATTTTCTATTACTTTCAGTTTAAGAAGCAGAAGTTGTGTAGGGATGAAAAAAGCCTCAAGAGATTTAAATTAAGTAATCCACTACTATAAAAAGCAGCAGTACCACCACTGAAAGCAACAAAAATCTTGACCCTGCTATAAGAAACCTCTAGTTTAGACAGTTTATGGGAAGTGAAGGGGAAATAAATTGAAGCGGGAAAGAATTTGGAATTCCTGAAATTATTGTCTGGAAGAATTACACAAATAATTGTGACTTTATTTTCTCTGCACATTTTTAGTTCCTCAACCATATTTTTAGAATTTTCAGAAGCTATGTTTCATCTCTTGTCCTGCATACTCTTTTCCCACCTTTTTTCTCCCCTTCATATATTAGATCTATTTTGTAGAAAGTCATAGAATTAATTTAGCAAACTTTTTCAAGATTTAATCCTTACTTTTAAAAATGCAATATGCTTACGCAACTAGTAAGATTTTTTACATTCATGTGAACTACAGATTCCATGTATCATGAAATATTTGTCTTCAAGATAGAAAAATGTTAACAGTCACTGAATTACTGCCTGTGTGCTGATTAAGTGCTAAAAATGTGGTCACCTAAAATCTGACCTTGTCAGTCTTCTTAAAGCAGATACGTTTAAAAATTGCTTACACAAGATGCTACATCAGAAGCAAGGGGAAAAAACAGAATGCTGAGGGAAAGAAGCTCTCCATTCCTCAAGATGTTGCAGTATCAGAATTTTTTTTTAATGTTGTCGTTCCAAATACAAATGAAAAGCTGAAAAATTTGTTAAGCATATTTATATATATAGGTGTGCATAATAACACAATTTCAAAGTTCCGAGAAAATTAATCAGAGATATTTCAAAATATTTTGTTCCAAAATTTTGAGTTAGTTTATTATTAAATTAAGTTTTAGAAGAGATCTTTCATTTGGTGTCCTGTTGTCTGTATTTTTCTCCTGTGGGCATTTTCCTTGGCCCAAGGTCATTTTCCTTTATGCATTTTCAGTCATATGATGCCTGTGACACACTGCTTTGTTTGGTTATAGGTGAATCTCAGCTGCAGTGAGGTTACACTCCAGGAAGTTCTGCCCTCAGGGAACAGCACAGCCCTGAAGCCTTGCAAGGCACTGGGCCAAGATAAAATGCACAGTTCAACCTGACTTAATAAAAACAAGTATTTCAGATCCAACCACTACTTCCCCCTCTCAAAAAAAAAAAATCTGCCCACCCAAATGGAAACAATCTGTTTTCATTTTCCCAACAGAAAATACAAGTTCAGCAAAATTGAATTTCTCAAAATATTTGTCCTTGTACAAACTTCATTTTACATGAGAGGATAAAACAATTCTAATGGAAAAACCCCAGAATAATATGGAACAAGGGAATCTTTTGTTAGTATTTTATAAACACAATGTTTTACAATGAACTCTAGAAAACTATGGTCAAAGTAAAGCTTACAAAATAATAGTTTATGAAAGATAAGACAAGAAGAAAAAGGAAAAAACCCAAACACCCCAAAATCCCCAAAAGGCATGAAAATACGATCCTGCAGTTAAAAAGAGAACAGAGCATCCTAGATAATATCCCTCAAAGTCTTTTCAGTCAGCAAGGGCTGCAGAGATGTTCTGGCAGAGATACCTGGCATTACTCAACACAGTCATGCCTACTGAGTCATTAGTCAATGAAGTCTAGAACAGGACATCTTCCTAGAACTCTGCATAAGAGCATGATTTTCAGGGGGCAAATGAAATAAATTTGAGAAGTAATATACATATTTATGCCGCAGGGCAAAATGAAAGGCTAAATTCATCTGAGAATTATATAGCAATGTAACATATAAGATAGAGATGCTGCTCCCTTGGTGCAAAATAATAAGCAGAAAATTTCTTTTTATTGAATACTTCTTATTTTGGATTGGAAAATATTATTATCTAGTATCAACTATAGCTGCTCAGATCAACAGTTCCCCTAACCCAGTGCGCTAATGTACACAGTGGCCAAAAGTTGATTTTTCAAAAAGAGTTTAAGAACAGAGAAACAGAACCGTGATACTTTGCTGCAGTGGCCTCCCAGATACAAAAAATCCATCTATGAGCCTGCAGCGATGCTTTAATATTTTCTCTGCCTAGAGAGGAGAGTTCACTTCCATTAACTTGCTTAGTTTTCACTTACTCACAGAATCATGGAGGTTGGAAGGGACCACAGTGGGTCATCTGGTCCAGCCTCCCTGCTCGGGCAGAGCCATCCCAGAGCACATGGCACAGGACTGTGTGTGTCCAGATGGTTCTGGAATATCTGTCACTTGACTAATACAAGTTTTAGTATCTACAGCACTCTGAAACATGAAGTTCCCCAGCTTAACCCCTCTTGTGTAAAGAACCATTTTTAAACACCTGCCAGTTGCTGTTTCGTTTGATGGCCTCTTCTGTGGGAAAGGATGATGAACAGCCACTCTATTCATCCTGTTTCTCAGGGGAAATCTTTTAGATGTCGTATCAACTCAGCATGTCATATACACACCAGCACAGTAACAGCATAAAACTCACTTAACCTGCACAGATCAGGTGGTATCACACTGGAGTCAAGGCTACAAAAGCCTGGTCGTGTCCAATTATCAATACCACTTAATACAAAAATAGGAATATTTTTCCTGGTGACCATACCTGTCGCTGGTTTTCTGTCTCTAGTCTCAGTCTGGCTTCCACGCATCTTCTGGTCTCCAGGAAGGCTTGACGTTGTGCTCTGTCTGATAGGTAGCTTATGAAGATTCCTGCAGTGTTCATACACATAAATAACACTGCCTGAGCTGCTATCTGCAATGAACAACAAATAGGACTTGATTAGACAGGAGAAGCAAAAATATCTGTTTAAAAAAAGAGAGAGAGACAACAACAGCTTCGTAGGCTGCAAAAATAGCAGTTAGGAAAGTTCGCATGAAAGAAGGTCTTGGATCTTAAGTAGAGACATCAAATTTGTAAATTTTCTCTGCCTTGAGGATGAAATTTGCAGTATTTGAGGGCATTAAACTCTGGTTGAACCACAAATTGTATTTCCAAAAACTGACTCACAGAGCTCTAGCCAGGAATTATTACAAACATAATTAACAAATTGTTTTTGCACTGCCTCTTCTGCAAGAGCAACTCTGTGATTTGTTCCATGGCTTTAGTTTGGGAAGCAAGCCATAGTAAGGAAAACAAAGAATGTCAGTTAGCTAAGAATTAATATCAGTGATAATAGTTATTGTATTATTGACCAAATTAAATACATTCATTTTCAGCTGATGCCAAAGCACAAATTTGCTCAATCTGAATTCTGAACCATTCAGCAGGGGAAGCTGAAAGGATAACCAAATTCTTGCAGCCAGTGCCTGTGTACACAGCCTTTTTCTTTGCTGAAGTCTACGTAAGAGCTGAACTGGTTTTCCTTGTAGAAACTGCGTCACAGCTTCTTCTTTTTCCATATGAACTCAAGAGAGCCAAATGAACGTGGATCCTTGGACAGTGTAAATTTCAGTAGCTTATTTGTCTGTCATTGACCTCTCTTTGTGCTCTGCATGTTTGTAAGGCAGGGCACATCAACACCATTGAAGTGAGGATTGTTTGGGAAAGTGAGTAAGAAACTGGCAGTATTTGACTGCACCAGAGAGAGCACAAAGTTCTGCAGCCTCAGTACCTTTATCCAATAGCTCATCCTTGTAATTGGCTGGGATTTCAAAGACTCTGATAGCTATGGGTGATACCCACAGGATCATAACAACACCGGAACAGCCACACCAAACAGATCAAGTGTTCATCATTCAGGATACTCTTTGGTAGTGAAAAACAGAGAATGCTCAGGCAGGAGCAGAAGGATAAAACAGTAGTTAATGGGTACAAAAGTACAGCGAGCATTTAGTGATGTTTTGTCAAACCAGTGTTGAACACTCCAGCAGTCTGTGGTTGCAGAGCATCACCGGCTAGACATTGTATTTTCTTACTATTATCAAATAATCAGTCTTCCTAAAATCCAAGTGTTGTTTGTCCTAATAGAACACTTTCTACTCTCATTGGGATATTTTGACTCAGATCTGCAGGTCTCGCTCCCCATAGTCATGAGTGTCTGAAGGTGAGATCTGATATCAGACCAAAAGCATCCAGCAGAAATTTCAGCTTTATATATTCCTGTATTTCTGAATCCAGAGTATTGTTCTACTATAGTACAGGGAATTAATTTGCAATTTATATGCCATGATTAAATAATAATGCATATCCTGGCTCCAGATGAAATTTTGTTTAACCTTTTCCAGCAGTGGATGTCTAGACAAGGCTTGTGAGAAGTAGGGCATGATTAGCATGATCCTTGCATCTCCCTTGCTTCCAGGATCCTCTGAGCTGGAGGTGGTATACCCAATGCACCTGCACAACTTTTCCTCATGCCTTTCTCAAGTTAATAGAACATTTGGCTCCTATGTCACTCAGTAATAAAGATTCTTTACAATTTAATTAGGCCCTTTGTGATAAAAATGTTTCATTTTGTTTGCTTTAATTCGCAGCTTTATAATTTCTTCGAGTGCAGCATGTGTTTATAAACAATGACGAATGATTTCCAGTTCATTTGCTCATCACTGTTCCCGATTATACTGACTTAAAACATAATCCCTTACTTTTACTTTTTAAAAGGGAGGAATTTGAGACTCTTGAATCATTCTGCATGTATCACTACTCTCCCTTTGCACTCACTGCTTTTTTCCTGTTATCTACCATACTCTGTTTTACTGGAGACATGTTGCCCTGGACCAGCCAGCTTCCCCCAGGCACTCTCTGTCTTTGCTCCAAGATAAATCAGAGAAGGCAGTAATTTGTCTATGAGATAACTCCTTTCTGGTGCAGGCTACTAAGAGGTGTATGATGATCTGACATGAGATTGAGACTAGTTCAGACCTGCAGTGTTCAGCAGGACAGCTGAAATCAGCTGTGAGAGGAGTCAACTTTTCATGCCTTTTTGACTGACTTTTAGCTTTGACTTTGGACTGTATGTTCACACATAGTAGGAAAGTTAGAGTACAGGGTGAAAAGAAAGAAAAGCCCAGGTCAGTCACCTATCTCTGTTAATGTTCAGGACTTGTTCCGCTCATTTCAGCAGATCTCCTTAGAGAAAATGCACTAGAATTTGGCCTTCAATTAGATTTCATGAGTACATAATTTGATTTGGACAGAGGGAATAATGGAAAACATGTTACAGGTGAAACAACAGCTTATGCAGAGCCAGAATCAGCTTTTCTTACGCATGGTAGTCTGATTGAAACCATTTCAAAGAGTAAAGCAATATGACTTGCAAGGCATACTAATCTGGGGCCCTTGTTAATAAAAGAATAAACAAGACATATAAGACTTGAGTCTCTCATAGCTGCTCCTTTTTCCTAGAGCTTATCAAGGCCAATTCCAGAAGTCTTGGAAGATTTTCTACAATCTATCAGGACTCTGTTTTAGAAGATGTACAGAGTTTCATATCTTTTTGATTGACCTGAAAATATTCAGTGTTCACACAGTAGGGAAACCGAGGCATAATATGAAAACAGAAAATATTTTCACAACATTCATAAATCTATTTGTACCTTGCACAGCACTTAAAAAGCGAACAGTAGTAGACACAGGAAGTGATCTTAAAAAGGCATGAGTGATACGTTTTGATGTTAAATAGGACTGTGAGGAGGTCTGCTTCTTGAATATTTAAAAAATGCAAAGAAGGTATCCTTCACCATATTGCCTGGGAATATCTGTAACAGGAACATCACTGTCCCTGCTGAACCTGCAGTTACACATAATCACATAATAGGATGAACAGAGCTAAAGGAAGTTACTTGACAAGATCACTGAGGTAGTAGAGTCACAGAATCACTGAATCATCAAGATTGGAAGAGACCTTCAAGATCTAGTCCAAGCATCAACCCAGCAGCACCATAATCACCTCTAAATGATATCCCCAGGTGCCACATCCAGATGCCTCTTGAGCTCCAGACTCCACCACCTCCCTGGTCAACTTATTCCTATGCCTGACTACTCTCTCAGAGACAATTTTGTTTCTAATATCTAATCCTGACACAATTTAAGGCCATTTCCTTTTGTCCTTTCACTTGAGACAAGGCCAAAGAGACTGACACCCACCTCACTAAAACCTCCCCTCATGTAGTCGTAGAAATCAGTGAGGTCCCTCTGAGTCTCCTCTTCTCCAGACAAAACCACCCCTGTTCTCTCAGCTACTCCTCACAGGACATGTTTTCTAGACCCTTCACCAGTTTCACTGCCCTCCTTTGGATATGCTCCAGCACCTCAGATGCCCAAGAAGAAGCAGCCATTACAATTCTTACTCCAAAACTCTGCTCTTCATTTCTCGTAGGAGGTGATTAAGAACTTAGTTCACATGGAAATCACTTGTCAAATAAATTGTAATTTATAAAGTGTCCTCCATACATGCGCCTCAGAACCCTTTGCAAAATCAATATGAAAGCTAGCAAAACCCAAAGGGTATGAAAGGAGAGGATGCAAGTCAGACAAGTAAGTTTAGTTTAAATTTGACAGAACACATTGATTGAAATAATTTCATTTTTATCTGCCACTCATATAGAAAGGGTTTTGCCAAGAGAGCCGAAACCAAGAAAACATTTTGAGTTGATTTGGAAACCACCAGGTTTCAAAGAAACAATTCAAAGGACAGGACATGGCTCATCAGGAAGAAGTTATAATCAAAGCAGGTGCAGTATAGTAATGCAAGAGAACAGGAAAATTCATTGAAAAGATGGTAAAGTAACTCTCGAGTCTGTTGTGAAGTGGTAGGTTAATCAGCCACAGACAGTTTTCAAGGCAGAGTTGAATCTAGTTCAGGAAACAGGAAGTTCAGAAGGGTACAAGTGAGATACTGAACTAAGCGTAACAACAATTTTTAGGCATTTCTGCTATTAAGAGCACCTAATTGAGTTGTCCTTCTTTAGGAGTTTACACAGAAACCTGTGAGTTTATGAACTACTGGAAGCAAATTAAAGAAGGTTTAGCAAATGCCAGAAGTTTCAAAACTTCAAAAATCATAACTGAGCTATGTTTTAGTTTTATTACAATTTTCTTTTTTGAAATATGCAGTTGTCTATCAGGGAATTTAGAGCCATAAGGCCAGCCATTAACAGACGTTTATGGAGTGTATAGTGATTGACTGAATTCAGCACTTCCGAAGAACACACAACCTGAGGAAAAGTGAATATTTATGAACATTCAACAAACCAAATGGATTGGAAATACGTTGATTGATAGATGACCATAAAAGATTGTAACTGGCACAGGCTATCTTCATCATGAAGTTGAGACAACAGCAGCATATATTCACATGGAAAGCACAGTGGAGGCAGAGTAGAGAAAGCCGATAAAGTTTAGAAATTATTCTGAAATCCAGAAGGACAATGAACTTGTGTGTTACTACCTCAAATGCCGAAAAACACTCTAGAATGTTTCACAGAAATAAACCTATTACTAACCTCTTCAGCAGGCAATTTTGTTCTGGTGCATAGAAACAGAGCAGCGTCGGGGCTGATGTCACCAAAACACATGTGAGAAGTAAAGAAACAGTTTTCAATGTAATCTCCAGCTAGACATTCTCGGGGCTTTAGCAACAGATTAGAGTATTTCCTGTCTGTTTTGAAAAAACTGGGGAAGTAAACTTGTGCTTCTTAAAGAGTGTTTACAGCATTTCCCACATAAAGAACTGGTTGCTATGGTAATTATTACTGAATAATTAAGTCTGGAGAAGCATTTTGATTCTTCATTAGCTATTTAACTAAAAACAGAAGTTCACCACAAGGTTGTTTTTTGTAACTAAAATGTCTCAGAAAACACTCTCTCCCTTCTTGATCACTGTCTTTCTTGGGTTGAGGGAAAACAAGATGCTCGTGATCTCCAGGAATGAACTGAGAGTTGCATGAGAAGAACAAAATGCTCTACTTTCTCTAAAATAGGAACATCTGGCAGCACAGACTCTACCCCTCACTGCTGGGCTGCAGCAAACCTCTATCTCCAACTGAGAGTATGATTTTATGAATCAAAGCTCTTGGCAGAGAAACTAGTAAGTACCTGTTTCTCTGTACTGCCTCATGCCCACCTTGATCCCTCAGTATAGCTTCCCCTTTGTCATGCCAGATCAATTATTTGTGGGACCATACTGTGAATTATATCAGGGAACTTAGCCAACTTAAAAAACAAACATTTGGCGTTGGCAGTGAGTTTTGTATCTAGAGCAATCATCTGATTAAGTTCACAGCAGAGCCTCCACAGGAAGAGGAAGCATGTGAACATTCATAGCTGGCACTGCTGCCAACTCATTAAACTGAAATCATTGCTGTCTTATTGTTAAATCACCTTGTAAAGAGTGTTTTTATTCCCAAGGTTCACTCATTCTGACTTCTCCTGGGTCTGTCTAACTGTTAAATTCTCCCAGCCATGATAAGAGGAAGTTTTGTTTGTTTTAGTTTGTAACTAAACTTTTTTTGGAAAAAAACTAACTTTTATTGGAAAACAATCTGGCCCACAAAGGTGCCCAAACTGCTGCCATGACTTTACAGAAAGCTCACCTGTCTCTGATCCTCTCTATTTTCCAAAGCATAAGTACAGCAGCTCTTTAACTCCTACTCACAGCTGGAGTGAGTGCTACTCTTTTATCTGGTCTATATACACTGAAAGACAGAAATATACCATACCCCTAAGAAGACAGGGATGAAGAATAACATAATGTTTATTTATGGTAAAGTTAGGCAAGCACAGACTATGATGGCTAAGAACAGCTTTACCCCACCCACCCTTGACTTGCTACATGTGAAAGAAGCCTTTTGCACCAGTGTCACCATCTGATTTTATGTTTAGAACTGAATTTTGTGGTTCAGCTGTGCACAGCTCCCATGGGAATATTGGCCGATTCTTCAAAAACTCAGATCTTTATGCCTCTAGGAGAGCTGAGACCTTTTAAGAAGCCTGGTCTTGCTACTTCCAGCACCATCATGAAGACGACTTCACTGTGTGCTTAGGAACAGTCTGGTCTTTAAGGTGCATGAAATGAGCAGCCTGCAAGCAGCTTGGCCCTATCGAAACATAGGGTGTACCACAAGACATTATTAGATTACCTTCAGTGAAAACAACTGGTTTCAGACAGAGTTTTCTCCATCCTGTTGCAGAATAACCTAACATGAATTTTGCTCTTGTCCTGTTAGTGATTTAGAAAACAAAAAACATTTTCCCTCTGAACAACGACAAGTTTGCATAAAATTAATTGTTCCAGTTCAAGATAGAATTTGAAAATATGTATCTTTAATATTCAGAACAGGAGTCTAACTTGCTACTAGAAATAATAGCTATATCCTTTTTTCTTCTTCCTCTCATTGAATCCATTAGAAATGTAGAAAATTGAATGCCTGATTAGGTTGCTTATAGAAAGCTCAAGCCACACAAATCTGGTAAGCCAGATAGCAACTATGGCAAAACTTTTTCAACATGGTGTGGTACAAGAGATCTTTCAAGAAAATCATATCAATCATATAATGTGTTACATCAGACACATAAGGACACATAAGGACTGACATAACTGAGGGATGCAGAGGCAGTCAAGCAAATACATAACCCTGCTAGTGCCTTTGAGCACCCCCAAAGTTTCAGCACATCTCCTCTGACTCCCCTTGAGTTTGTCTAAAATTTAGAGTTCAGAAATAATTCTAATAATAATAAAAAAATCTATTCTGGGACTTTGGATAATTTTTCTTTGGTGCTTTTCTTTTTATAGATGTTAAAGTGACTAGACATGACTGGGACAATGTCAGTGGCAGGGTCATAGCCCATGCATACACGGGAATGAACAGGAATGGGAAAATGACCTTCACTTTTGAGTAACTGTTTTCCATGGCTATTAGGTATTTGGCTGAACTCTCTGACCCTCACCTAGGAACTGATCCTGAGCTATACGATGAATCTGGTGATTACATCTGCAGTTCATTGAGCAGTACAGCTCCCTTTTGTCATCATTTTGTATACAGGATGCCATCACCTCCAGATATCTGAAATGTTCCCATTTAGAAAAAACAGTCTTGTCTTTTTGACATGAATAACTTTCTCCATTCAGTGTTTTCTGTGTGCTAGTTAGGTACCTTCTCCCTCTACTTTGAGACAGCTGTATTGCAGGGTAATTACAAGGAGAAATCTCTATCCAAACCTTCCAGATGTCATTATTTCCTTGTCAAAAAACATCACCTCGTTTGGTGCGTTTATAAGTTAACATAAAAGCCTCAGACAGGAATCTCTTTTCTTCTCCAAGTGTATGTAACATTGAAACCACAGCACACGTACTACAGAAATACTTTAAATTACTTTAAATTGCAGTCTAACCCAGAGTAGATCCTGCAACAACACACAAAAAAAACCAGCAAGAAACAAGGCGCAGCACAAATGCCTGTGAAACAGAGAACCCTGGAAGCAGCCTGTGGCAGTCAGAGAAAATTAGGAAACAAAGAGATAGTATTTCCCAGTTCATTGCTCAGAAGGGAGTGCAAAGCAGCTGTTTCTTTTCCTGCACTTCCATATTTCAGACTCATGAAGCTCTGTCTGACTCTGAAATTTTCCCTATACTTTTCTATTGCTGATGACAATAAATTGGGAGGAGCTGTGGATTCCTTGAAGGCAGAGAGACTCTGGAGATTGACCTGGACATGTTAAAGAGCTGGGCAATCATCAACTGTATGAAGTTTAACAAAAACAAGTAATGGATTCTGCACCTGGGATAGGGCCACAGAAAAGGACCTGGGGGTCTTGGTCAATGGCAAGTTGAACACGAGTCAGCAGTGCCCTGGCAGCCAAGAGGGCCAAACGTGTCCTGGGGCTATCAGGCACAGCATCGCCAGCCGGGCAAGGGAGGGGATTTTCCCACTCTGCTCTGAGCTGGGGCGGCTTCACCTTGAATCCTGTGTGCTGTTTTGGGAACCAGAAATATAAAAAAATATACAGCTATTAGAAAAGGGAGGCTATTCAAAGGGAGGCTGTGAAGATGGTTGTCGTGATTTGACACTGGCCCAACGCCAGGCACCCACGAGAGTCGCTGGCTCACCCTCCCCTGCCACCGCTGGGCAAAAGGAGGGAAAAGAGGGAAAAGGGTTAACGGAGGCTTCCTGGGTGAGATAAGGAGAGTGGGAGAAATATTTCAAGGGCAAAACAGGCTCAAC